>OZ030390.1:55156581-55216860 GCA_964023965.1 Melinopterus prodromus
GAGCTAGTAGGAGCCCATATGCGAACGTCCAGAATCATGAGGCTGCAGTCGATAGGCGAGAGCGATAGACGTTACCATACGCCATGCCCACCACCATAATACAGGTAGGGGAAAAGCCGCACAGGAGCTACCTCCGCGACAGATAGATTATCCTAAAGGATAAAGATGGGAGAACCTCTCAGAAGAGGATAACAAGCGGTGTCCCCCAGGGATCGGTTTTGGGGCCAACGCTCTGGAACGTCTTCTACGATGGAGTGTTACGGCTGGAGCTTCCTAGTGTGGGGCTGGTGGCGTATGCAGATGACCTATCAATGGTGGTGACTGCGGCCACGTGTGCCGAGCTTGAGGAGAGGACGAACACGGCCATTGCGGGAATCGTCGCGTGGATGGCTGACAGACGACTGCAGCTAGCTGCCGAGAAAATCGAGTCCGTGCTCCTAACCGGCAGAAGGAAGTGTGAGCCGGTGACGCTGATAGTGGACGGGATACTAATCAAGTCCGGGAACAGCGTCAAGTACCTGGGAGTGAGAATAGAAAGAAACCTCAGGTACAGGAAGCACGTGGACGAGGTGGCGGCTAGAGCAGCGAGGACAACAGGAGCTCTCTTGAGGCTGATGCCAAGGTTGGGGGGCCCAACGGCAGCAAAGAGGAGAGTGCTCGCGTCCGTGGCGGAGTCGGTGATGCTATATGCTGCGCCGGTCTGGGCGGATGATATGGAGTTCGCAAACAGAAGGCAGCGGCTCCTACGAGTGCAAAGTAGAGCGGCAATCGGAGTGACGTCGGCGTACAGAACCGTATCTACCCTGGCGGTTCTGGTAATTGCATCACTGGTGCCTCTCCATCTAAAAGTAGAAGAAAGAAGGCAGCGGTATGACAGAAGAGAACAGGAGGGTGGTTCTCGAGCCACCGACCGAACAGCCACAATAGAGGCGTGGCAGAGAGAGTGGGACGAGGATGAAAGTGGACGATGGACTCACCGCCTGATACCCAGCCTATCGGGGTGGGTAAATAGAAGGCATGGTAAAATCTCCTATGAGCTCACCCAAGCTCTAACCGGCCACGGTTGTTTCCGGGCATACCTGCACCGATTCAAGAAAAGGGACAGCCCAGAATGTCGGTACTGCGAATGGGAAATTTACCTGTATCCCGTTTTGAATCTTACACCCCTTACTTTACAAATACGGTACTAGATTTGCCCAATTACTATTAAAGATAGATTAACACGAAATTCTAAGCTTATTAAACTTTACATTGCGCTTATTGTTTGCGTGACATCAAAAACTATACATTTGGCACTCGTAACGGATTTATCTGCAAGAGCATTTATGGACGTTTTTAAAAGATTTATTGCAACAAGGAGAAAACCGAAAAGAATGTTTAGTTACAACGCTACTCATTTTGTTTCAGACTCAAAATTAATAAAAGAGCTTTACGAAAGTTTACAGTTGCAAGATGTTCAGCAACAATTTCAAATTATTTGTCGGATGAAGGTGTAACTTGGAATTTTATTCGTCCCAGTTTTGTGCAGTTTGAGAGGATTTGGGAATCGAAAAAAGAATCTACTAAAATCCATTTATTATTTAAATCATTGCAAAATAGTAATTTGAATTTCGAAGAACTTCTTACAGTTCTGGTACAAGTGGAGGCCATTTTGAATTCCAGACCTTTGAGTCCCATGTCAGACGATCCTAACGACTATTCTACTTTGACACCAGGACATTTCCTCATCGGCAAGTCCTTAACATACCTACTTGATATGATGTGGTGCATATTCCGACAAATCGATTAGATCGACATCATCAACGGCAGTAGCTTGTATATCAGTTTTGGCGAAGATGGTCCAAGGAAGTTCTTCCTGCATTCCAAGGAAGGCAAAAATCTACGTCTCACAGGGGCCCCCAGCTGCAAATCAGTTCTTTGGTTTAATGGCAGAAGCCAAGAATCGTCCGTGAAGCTCTATCACACGTAGCATGGGTCATTGGAACGAAGGATTCTTGGCTTTTGCCATCAAACCCAAAGAACCAGTTTGCAGCTGGGGGCCCCTGTGAGACGTCCGTTTTTGCCGTCGTTGGAGTGCAGGAAGAACTTCCTTGGACCATCTTCGCAAAAACTTATATACAAGCCACGGCAGTCCGTTAATGATATCGATCTAATCGATTTGTTAGAATATGCAATATGATATCATGCAAACAATAAGCTCAATGTAAGTCTATAAATATGAACAAACATGACATAAGTCGTTGGTAATGTACGTAAATTTATTTGATGTCTTTTCAATATTTTTTTTAAATAAGTACTTGATTATAATAACTGGTTTTAGCTTATGAAGCTGAGCTAGCGGTTATGGACAGAAGCGACGAAATACGCTTGCCACTCGCGATTGAATATTGACAGATTAGTGGAATCTAGTGATGGGTATCGATGTATCGATGTTTCTAAAACATCAATATTTTTTTCTCAATATTCGTAGTTTTTCATCGATACATTTTCTGTTGATGTTTTTGCATATCGATGTTTCCACGCCGATGTTTCACGATGTGTTTGCAACTAGCATGGCAAAATAGCAATGACACAATTAAACTTGAACACAATGTTTTTCTTTACAGATAACGGGTCTCCAACCCTGTTTAAAGACAATTTGACAATTTGATACACAAGGCTCGAAAAAAACGATTTTTTTTGGAAATAATCCTGATATTTTAGAGAACCTAGTTTTTTAATGTTCATCTAAATTGTAGACTTCCGCGGTCTGAGACTTTTTAATGTTCTTTCAGAAACTATGGGTAGAAAACGTATGTTGTTTTGGAAAGAAATGTTGGCCATATAACCCATCGTTTCTACACCTATATCAACATCAGTTCCTTCCGTGCGAATTTTCTCCATTGCTGGAAAATTTCTAAATCAACAGTGAAATCGGCTAACAAACGAAATAACTGCAAAATTTATTTTCTGAAAATATGTTGATAACCAATATTAGGGGAAATTTTGTTTACTTTGTGTATTTGTTGTTATTTTTTTTTTCATGTTAATTTAAACTAATCGACATAGACTAGATAGATTGCTTTTTAATTAAAATAAAAAAGTGAATTTATGTCACCTTCTTGTCATGCAACAACATAAGGCTGTATCTATCTATATACGTACATATTTCAGTTTCAATGCAACAAAAAAAATCTGATGTGGCCAGGCACATGACTTTATCATACAATATATAAAATTAATAGTTTAGCTGCATGAGAATTTATTTTATTGAGATAAATCGTAGGTATTGTCAAAGCATCAGCATTTGACACTACCTATACTACGTCATTAGAATATTAGTTATTTATGTCACAAGTGCCGAAAGTACGGAATAATAGCGCGGCGACCGGTGATGCGGCGCGTCACCGAAGGCGAAGCGTCGCCGTCGCATGTGAGCGAGTCGCGCTATGTAGTTTTCGGCAAGAGTGACATCAACGTTTTTTGTGTTGCTTTTTGAGAAATACGTACTTACAAAAAATTAAAAATGGTTATATTTCTGGATAGGAAATGTTAGGTTGATACTTCTACGAAACGTCAAGTTTAAAAAGCTAAATCAAATTCTGACAGATTTATATTCGTTCATGACACTGTAGATGTCACATCCGTACCAACATACTAAAACGTAACTATACTCATCGCTATACTTTATTTACAATTTTCTCAATTATCGTTTTTACAATTAGATAACAACGGTTTGATATTTCTTATCAACAAACAATCAAATTGGCGATCTTATGTTATTTGAATTTTGTATTTTCTACTTTGCCGCAGTAGAGCGGCAACGTTCCATAGCGGTTCTCCAACCTCTGATGAAATCGGCTGTTTTCGAGTGTGACAGCCATAGACATTTCTGTGGTGACAGCACAAAAAAATATTTGTCAAATCCAGGCTAGTTTGAAGTTTCATATCAATGCAGATGCGACCGATCTCGATGAAATAGAATTTGCTCTTGCAGCTAAACTATTAATTAAGTACGTAGGCTTTCACGGCCAGAATCATTTAGAAAATAAACTGCTTCCGGGTTATGCCGTGTGTCAAGATTTGTTAATGCTGACGTTTCGCGAACCATGTTGCTCGCTTCTTCAAAGCTAATTGAATACTGAAGACCTACCAAGACAATCTCCCTTATATACCTAAATGTACACCTCACTGCGCACATCTGGAAGGCTTATAAGAGAAGCCATCGAACTACAAACATCCTGACAACATCAATCGCGAGGACGGTACTGACATTAGTAGGGTCTGGAAATCGATCCTAACGCGGTCAGGTGGAACAGCACATGGGAGCGGTTCTCCAGATGTGCGCAGTGAGGTGTACATTTAGGTATATAAGGGAGATTGTCTTGGTAGGTCTTCAGTATTCAATTAGCTTTGAAGAAGCGAGCAACATGGTTCGCGAAACGTCAGCATTAACAAATCTTGACACACGGCATAGTACACACGGCATAACCCGGAAGCAGTTTATTTTCTAAACTATTAATTTTACCAAAAAATATCATAGGCATAAATTATTCAAAATTTCCTCTACTTTAATTTATTATTTAACTATTTTGTCGAAATTACAGAAATGGCGGCTTATTTGCAAAATCTTTCAAAAAGGCTTAGAATAAACTACCAGTTCCTTTGGACCCCTTTCAACCAAAAGCTTCTCAGCTCTAAGTTTGGTAACAAAACTTCTAAATATGAACCTTTAGTAGTTTCTCCGGAATCGTCGCCAGAAAAATCGTTTACACACAGACATACATACGCACAGACACACACACACACACACACACACACACACACACACACACACACACACACACACACACACACACACACACACACACACACACACACACACACACACACACACACACACACACACACACACACACACACACACACACACACACACACACACACACACACACACACACACACACACACACACACACACACACACACACACACACACACACACACACACACACACACACACACACACACACACACACACACACACACACACACACACACACACACACACACACACACACACACACACACACACACACACACACACACACACACACACACACACACACACACACACACACACACACACACACACACACACACACACACACACACACACACACACACACACACACACACACACACACACACACACACACACACACACACACACACACACACACACACACACACACACACACACACACACACACACACACACACACACACACACACACACACACACACACACACACACACACACACACACACACACACACACACACACACACACACACACACACACACACACACACACACACACACACACACACACACACACACACACACACACACACACACACACACACACACACACACACACACACACACACACACACACACACACACACACACACACACACACACACACACACACACACACACACACACACACACACACACACACACACACACACACACACACACACACACACACACACACACACACACACACACACACACACACACACACACACACACACACACACACACACACACACACACACACACACACACACACACACACACACACACACACACACACACACACACACACACACACACACACACACACACACACACACACACACACACACACACACACACACACACACACACACACACACACACACACACACACACACACACACACACACACACACACACACACACACACACACACACACACACACACACACACACACACACACACACACACACACACACACACACACACACACACACACACACACACACACACACACACACACACACACACACACACACACACACACACACACACACACACACACACACACACACACACACACACACACACACACACACACACACACACACACACACACACACACACACACACACACACACACACACACACACACACACACACACACACACACACACACACACACACACACACACACACACACACACACACACACACACACACACACACACACACACACACACACACACACACACACACACACACACACACACACACACACACACACACACACACACACACACACACACACACACACACACACACACACACACACACACACACACACACACACACACACACACACACACACACACACACACACACACACACACACACACACACACACACACACACACACACACACACACACACACACACACACACACACACACACACACACACACACACACACACACACACACACACACACACACACACACACACACACACACACACACACACACACACACACACACACACACACACACACACACACACACACACACACACACACACACACACACACACACACACACACACACACACACACACACACACACACACACACACACACACACACACACACACACACACACACACACACACACACACACACACACACACACACACACACACACACACACACACACACACACACACACACACACACACACACACACACACACACACACACACACACACACACACACACACACACACACACACACACACACACACACACACACACACACACACACACACACACACACACACACACACACACACACACACACACACACACACACACACACAGACATTTTTTTGTACCTTGGTCAAAAATGTTCAGGGGACCCAAAAAGACCTATTTGTGCTAAAATCTCAATTTTTTTTTCGGCATGATTACAATACTTTAGCATACTGCGTATGATAAAGTAAAAACACTTGTGCACATTTCACTCTAACCTATCAAAATATTAGCAAGTAAAACAACTTTTTTATCAAGTTATAAAAAAAGCCAAATATTACAAGGAAATATTTTGTTCTTTATAAATACTGCTTTTGGACGGCAACATTGTTTCCATTTTGACCTGTTCATCATTATTTAATGATCAAAATCATCGATAGTTTTAGTCCGATGTTATCAAGATATCGATATTTTCGAAACATTTTACCATCGATGTCAAACATCGATAGTTCTTACTTCGATACCCATCCCTAGTGGAATCCGATCCAGTACCACTATAGTTGCATAATACTGCAGCGTCAGCTTAGTGGGTGTCCACGCATTTGTTGACATTGACCAATCCGCCATAGCACCGCCACGTCACTAATACACTTCTGCTACACCAATTATGCGCGCAACTTCCCTTAGACTGTAAATTTGGACATAGATATTCGAAATGATACTAAAAATGTAAAAAAATACCTGCGGTCATAATCTGCACCCCTGTAGGGAAATATCTAACACACATGAACAGAGTGTTGGCAAACAGGATCTGCTTCCGGACTTGGCGAATTACGTCCCAGATAATGCAAGTTCCGTCCGTACTAGCGCTTGCGGCTTCATCGTCCGAAATGTTGATGTGAATTGCTGAAACCGGTCCTTTGTGTTCCTTGAGCGTGCACATTAGCTCGTGATGATACGGCGTCACCTTCCACAATCTGACTTGACCCTCACAACCTCCGCTGATCAACGTCTTGCCATGGTGACAAATTGCCAATGCCGATACACCCTTATTATGAGCATTCAGAATGGCATATATCAGTCGACCAGTCAACGGCGTAAATGCTCTTATAATTCCGTCATTCCAACCTGTCAAAATGGACTTTCCATCATGCGCAAACACTACTTTAGAGCAAATGAAATTTGGCACACAGATCCGTAGGAGTTCCTGTAGGGTACTGATGCTCCAAACGCGAACGTCATCTTTACTCGCAGTTGCAAAGACATCTGAGAATTGACTGAGAGAACAACAAAACATAATTAGCGATTTTCGGAAAAATTAAATAACTTAAGCCCCATTGCACCACTTCCACTTAAATTTAAAGTGACAATGTTAAGTGTAGCTTATACTAATGGTTAGCGCAAGCGGAATTTGCCCACGGTTACTATACACAACTGTTGTCTCATGCAGGTCCTTAGGGTGAAGAGATGCGCGGGGGAGAGGGCCAAGATATGCACACTTGCGTCACAGCCCACGTCATGCCCACGTATCGCTATAGTCCAGTCAAATCGTTTCCGAGGGTGCCTGTTCCAGGAAAAAAAATATAAAAGTATTTTTTTCTTTCATTCTATATGCATTTAGGGGTGCTGCATCCGAATTTCAACTTTGCTACTTCATACGGATATGGCTTCAAAACGAAAATCACAAAAAACTTCAAAATTTTCGGCTCATCTTCAGTTTTTTGCATAGATTCATAAAACTATGCACTTTTCGACCACTATATACAAAAATAAAGTACACTAAATTTCCTATAAAAGGCACAGTAAGTGTATTTTTTGGTGGAATGGTTTGGCTGCTAGAGCGCGCGAAAAAATGCCTCATTTTTCTACTTCTTATAATGTGCGTGTAATTAAAACAAGCTTAGATTATGATAAAACTACATTAAATTCACTGGAAATTGCACATATTAATCACTTTTTTTGGCCAGACAGTGTAGTCGCGGGTTCGGATTTATACTTTATGTCACATTACGCAAAGCTGTTAAGTCACTAGCCCTTTACCAAAAAATGAGTAGAGACATAAATTATCACTTACACTTACTTTATTAGCACATACTTTATTACAAACTATATATTACCTCTCTGTAACGAATACTTAATGTATTAAATATTTTTTAATAAGTCAGCGACGCTTAGTGGTTGAATGGCCTGGTTTCCCTTCTGAAATATGAAAGGGAAACACAACATTGTTAGCAATGACTGCAGTACATTCACTAGTGAATACCTCTCTCATGTGCAACCACTACTTGGGCTGCAGGCTCACTGGTGCGCTGTGAAGGCCCAGGGGGTAAACTTTTCATCTGTAAAATGAAATAAAACATGATGGTGTATGGGAAACTGCATGAGAATTTTATTAAAATAATAGGTACTAGAGAAGTGGATATTTGAAACGTGTGCAGCAATGAAAATTATCTTGCATTTTCGATTTGTGTTGGGTTTGTGGTGTGTCGTTTATTTCGTCCAAATCCTAGTCATCATTAGCGACATATTTTTTCAGGTTGTTACAACATCCAACCTTACTGGCAAAGCCGGGAGCAGTATAGGCCAGCCTTCTTATAACCACAATGCCCTTTGCAGTCTTTCTTGTAAAAAAAGCAAACCTAAAGCAGTTTTTCAGGTACAGGGGGCTCGAGGGTGGTGATTGGCTAAAGACCATACCTGTTCTTCATCCACCCCAACTGTATAGGATCTTTCCCAAACCCCAGCCATGCCTGAACTTGGATGTAGACCCTCAGTGCGTGCTGCCTTGCTGCGGCCTCTGTTGGGGGAGAATGGGGATGTTAGATGTCTGTTTGGGTCTAACTCCAAGTTCAGGCGTGGCTGGGGTTCGTGAAAGATCCTATACAGTTGGAGTGCTTCAGTTTATTTCTTGTAAATGCAAGAAAGACTGCAAAGGGCATTGTGGTTGTAAGAAGGCTGGCCTATATTGCTCCCGGCTTTACCAATACTGTGGGAGGTTGTAACAACCTGAAACAATATGGATTTGGACGTACTGAACGACACACCACAATCCCAATACAATTCGAAAATACAAGATAATTTTCATTGCTGCACACATTTTAAATATCCACTTCTCGAGTACCTATTAATTTAATAGAATTACCATGCAGTTTCCACTACACCATCATGTTTTCTTTTATTTTGGAGATGAACAGTCTACCCCCTGGGCCTTCACAGCGCACCAGTGAGCCTGCACCCCAAGTAGTGGTTGCAGATGAGAGAGATACTCAATAGTGAATTCACTGCAGTCATTGCTAATAATGTTGTTTGCCTTTCATATTTCAGAAGCGAAACCAGGGACCCTATTCTGTCATCTTTTTGAAGCGAATGCGTGACTTTTCGAATGGAGAGGGATATCACCGGTTGCCCTCTGGTTCGTATCTAGGTTGTTGCTAAGAACAATGACGCACGCGCCACGCCCATACTTTTCAATTAAACGTATGGGAACGTATGGGCATGGCGCGTGTGTTATTGTTCTTAGCAACAAGCAAACTTACTCATAGATACGGGCAACCGGTGATATCCCTACTCCATTCGAAAAGTCACGCATTCACTTCAAAGAGACCCATGGACCCAATTCTCGTCATCTCTTTGAAGCGAATGCGTGACTTTTCGAATGGAGTAGGGATATCACCGGTTGCCATCTGGTTCGTCTAGGTTGTTGCTAAGAACAATAACGCACGCGCCACGCCTATACTTTTCAATCAAACGTATGGGTGTGGCGCTTGTGTTATTGTTCTTAGCAACAAGCAAACTTGCTCATAGATACGGGCAACCGGTGATATCCCTACGCCATTCGAAAAGTCACGCATTCGCTTCAAAAAGATTACGAGAATTGGGTCCCAGTCCCTTCAACCGCCAAGCGTCGCTTAATTAAAAAATGACATAATACATTAAGTATTCATTAAAAAAAGCTAATATATAGTTTGTAATAAATAAATAATAATAATTTAGGTCTCTACTGAATTTTTGGTGAAGGGCTCTTGACTTAATAGTTTTGCGTAATGTCACATAAAGTATAAACCCGAACCCGCGGCTACACGGTCTGGCCAAAAGAAGTGACTAATTTGTGCAATTTGTAGTGAATTTAATGTGGGTTTATCAGAATCTCAGCTTCTTTTAATTACACGCACATTATATAAAGTATATATATAAAGTAGCAGCCAAACCATTCAACCAAAAATTACACTAGGAAATAGGAAATAGGAAATTTAGTGTACTTTATTTTTGTATATAGTGGTCTACGTCGAAAAGTGCATAGTTTTATGATTTTTTGCAAAAACTAAAGAGTCGTAAATCTTGAGGTTTTTTGCGATTTTCGTTGCGAAGCCATATCCGTAGGAAGTAGCAAAGTTGAAATTCGGATTCAACACCCCAAAATACATATGGAATGAAAGAAAATAATACTTCTATATTTTTTCCTGGCCTAACACCATTTGACTGGCTACTAGGCGCCAGCCAATAGATACCATATAGTCACATTCACGTCATTGTGCACCGGCCGTTTATGCGTGGATGGGTAAAGCAACCAGACGTCCCGCTGATTGCGGGACAGTCCCGAATTTTCACATTTTGTCTCGCGTCCCGCGGGGTTTGAAAAATGTCCCGCTTTTAAAGAATATCTAATCAACTTTTTTATTTATCAAATTACTAAGCAAGTGATTTGCTATACATAATATAGGGTTGTTCTTATTTGATCTATACGTGTTTGTGTCCAGGCTGGAGGAAGTCATTTCGAACATTTATTGTAGATTGTACAAGCTTGTACTGGCCGCACGCACGAAAAATTTTTTAAATATTTTTATTGCGTATTTGTTATAAAAATTAGATTAAATAAATTCTTAAATGTGTTCCTATAGCGATTTTATATAGGGTAAGTCCGTCGGAAAATGTCAAAATTCAATTAAACTCTTAACTATATCACGCTTTTAGTTATTGGTAAACGGCATTTTACATCCACAAACAACCACAATTAAGGTTTATTTGGTTAAATGGCAAACCTAACGCTGAGGGCGCCGCTTGATCCAAGTGCATTCTGTTGGCGTTGTTTGGCAACGATTCCGGCGGTCTGTAACCAAGCTCCAGTTGGATACCTGAAGGTTTTTTGATTATTACACCATTATTTTAAAAAGAATGGTAACATGTTATACATTGCGGAACTGAGAAAAAACACGACTATCGGAAAATGCCAAAATTCAATGTTTTTGAATGTTTTGTTTCTAATGTCTAGCTACATTTGGTTTTCAATAAAAAATTAAAAGATATCTTAACAATTCCGTTTTTTGTGGATATCTTCAAAATGAAAAATGATAGCTTAAATTTCTTTTCAGGTAATTGATTAGCACAAAAATACGAAATTTTGTTAACTTTAAACATAGGCTTTATCTCCACTAATAACCGAGATCCCCATGGTGAGGCTCGAAATCGAATCACCCGGTATACGACTAATTTATTTGTTTTCATTCGATTATACAGGGTATCCCATGACGTGACTACCATAGCTCGGCAGTGTGTTGCTGGGGTGATTTCAAGTCAAAAATGTCTGATACAAGAATTTGAAATTTTAGTAGTAGAGTTACCACGGACGAACGACGCAATCTAAGAAGTTGCTGACAATAGAATAATGAATTATAATACTTTATGCTTGCTTTGTTTAAGTAGAGATTAGTCTCGCAGTCTTTCGACGCGCTTCATTAAAAATACATAGCTCCGTAAATATATTGTACGTTGAGTTTTAACAACAAAAATAAAAACACTTATTAAAAATTCCTAATGTTTTATTAAAGTGTTAAGTGGCGCAGTCGGTAAGATGTTGACAAACGTGTGTGATTGTTTGTGTTGACCCTCAAATCGTGTCAATATACGAATAACGCGACGCGGTGAACTTTTGTTCTTTATTGTTGAAATCCTAAAACACCAAGAACGCCCAGTCGAGGACGAAGCTAAAATTGCCCACATCCCTGGACGAAGAAGGGAACCTGCCGAGGAATCAGCATTCTCCAATTGCTGACTGGTTTCCAGGACTCCAACAAGACAAAGAAGAAACCCAATGAAGATAGCGATAATCCTAGGATTACCACTGTAAGTACCACTCATTTTCTGCCAATCCATCCCTGTCTATTTTCCGTGTGAGTAAACGTGTAAGCGGTGGATATTAACGAATTAGTTAGGGCCCTAGAAGAACTAAACATGGCTCGAGAAATAACTAAAGTCGACCAGGACCTAATTCCGGTTTTTGATGGTGATAAAATCACGCTGCGGAGTTACATCAACGCTTGCCAATTCTTAATCGAAGAGTATCTACCAGCAGCCCCCCAAAATCAAAACGAAGTACGTATGGGAAAACGTTTATTGCGTGGTAAAGCCAGAGAAGCTGTCGATGCTAACAGAACACCAGCAACGTGGCCCAAATTGAAAAACATCTTAATTCATTCGTTTGGCGATAAGCGATCGAGAGACGTACTTGCGTATGATCTAAATTGTTTAACACCAAGAAGGGACGATACAACGTCAAGTTATGCAAATAAAATCTAATCACCCCTTTATACTCTGCTTTCGAAAATTAATCTCGAAGAACAAAACGCTGCTTTAAGGCAAATTAAACAGAATCAGTACAATCAAATTGCTCTACGAACTTATTTGTTTGGCTTGGATCTTATCAATGCAACCATTGGCATGGAGGTCAAGTTACGTCGACCAGTTGATATAGAAACCGCCGAAGCCTATGCACTCGAAGTCCTCAACTATAATACGCAGAAGCATCGTTTTCTGTCTAGCTTTAGACAAGCTGCACCGAATCAACCCAGACAGGTGGGACAAGGACAGCAAGTTGTAAACCAATCCCGAGCACAACTGCCGTCACCAGCACCGCCACGGAGGCCGATGCAACAACCAAATTATTACATACCACCCGCGCAATTACCACCAAGAGTAAGGTACTATGCAGGACCGGCTCAACGACCAAATCAATCGGCCGCCAAGACTTCGGCCCAACTTCACCAACGGCCGTATAGACCAACACCGATGGATATCGACACCAGTGCCCAAAAACGCGCTGGCTCTTCAACAGTAAAGTCTCCGCCGAAAAGACGGATGGATTTCTAATGCTATTGAGGCAGCCCCAGAAATATCAGAACCAGAAGAATATGACGTGTATGAAATTCCCGAAAATAACTATAAAAGCGAATACACTGAAACCGATGAATATGTGGAACAGGTAGAAGAACAGCCGGATTTTCACCTGGACCATCTAGCGGACCCACCTGCTTAACAGTTTCAAATAAAGCCTACTCACAGACGCCAGTACTTCCCTATGTAGAATTTGAAGGATTAAAATTTTTAATCGACACTGGTGCCGAATGCTCGTTAATAAATTCTGAAATTTTTGACGATCTCAACAATATAATTACCCTTGTGAAGATTATGCTTTTAACATCAAAACACCGCATGGTTTAGAGAAAATTACACAATCTACAATAATACCATTGCCAAAAATATTCAATTCCGAAGTACATCATTTGTTTGTTTGCTTCAACTTTTCAACTTCATTCGATGGATTATTTGGATTCGATTTATTAAGTAAACTTGGAGCCTCGTTGGATACAAAAAAAAAAAATATCACGGATACTGCTGAGATTCCATACCAAATTAATAATTATTTCCATACTATTTATTCTCATTCGACCACTACAATTAACTACGAAATTACCAATATCAGTAATGGGCTTGGACTATTTCCGCAAATATTATATAATCGAAGTAAAAAATAATGAAGCGCACGTGCCAGTAACTAACCGTTATAAATACCTTGTACATCTAAATCGAGAACCAATAGAAGTGGAAGAAGTAAATCAGGCAGTGAGAGAAATTAATATTGCCTACAATATGGTTCAACCGCGAAAATTAGCAGAATTGCAGAAGAAAAATATACAGTATAATTTCAAGAACGATTACTTGAATTTGGAAGAATTTACAGCTATAAAAACTTTGCTTTTAAGATACAAACATCTTTTTCATGTAGAAGGACAAAAATTAACATTTATCCACAAAATAAAACATTCTCTAAATATGAAAAATGACACACCTGTTTATGTACGTAATTACCGACAGCCTCTAGAAACGAAAAAGGAAATTAAAAAAACAAACTCTTGAACTATTAAAACAAGACATCGTGAGAGAAAGCATATCACCCTGGAATGCCCCAGTACACATCGTGACAACTACTAAAGACGGAAAGAAAAAACAAAGAATGGTGATTGATTACAGAAGACTCAATCAACAAATGATAGAAGACAAATATCCGATCCCGAACATTACAGACATTCTGGATAAGCTTGGAAGAGCAAACTATTTCACTTCACTTGACCTGGCCGCGGGATACCACCAGCTAGAGATGGCAAAGAAGATATGCCGAAAACGGCATTCAGCACCGAACAAGGGCATTTTGAACTTAAGAGAATGCCATTTGGCTTACAAAATTCTCCAGCAACGTTCCAAAGGATTATGGATGACGTGTTGCGAGGTTTATTTCAGGATACCTGTCTTGTTTACCTTGACGATATAATCATTTACTCTTCGTCAGTGCAGGAACAATGTAATGAAGGAACAATGTAATGCAAATACATCACTGTATTTGAACGTTTAGAAACGGCTAACTTCAAAATAAAACTTGAAAAGTGCGAATTCTTAAAAAAGGAACTGAAATATTTAGGATATGTCGTGACTGACAAAGGGGTTAAGCCGAACCCTGAAAAAATTGAAGCCATTACTAAATTTCCCATACCAAAAACCAGGACTGAAATTAAAAGTTTCCTTGGACTTTTGGGTTATTACAGTAAATTTATTAAAAACTTTGCCGAAATTACGAAACCCTTTACATTATGTTTGAATAAGAACGCTAGAATTACCTATGAAAAGGATGATTATGTCAGAGCTTTTCAGCAATGTAAGGAACCCAATTCTGCAATACCCAGATTTTACGAAAGAATTCATTGTGACGACCGACGCTTCAGATGTCGCGTTGGGAGCAGTATTATCACAAGGAATGATAGGAAAGGACAAACCTATATGTTACGCATCGAGGACCCTGTCTGACACAGAGCAGAACTATTCTACTATAGAAAAATCTGATGTGGCCAGGCACATGACTTTATCATACAATATATAAAATTAATAGTTTAGCTGCATGAGAATCTATTCTATTGAGATAAATCGTAGGTATTGTCAAAGCATCAGCATTTGACACTACCTACACTACGTCATTAGAATAATAGTTATTTATGTCACAAATGCCGAAAGTATGGAATAGCGCGACGAGCGGTGATGCGGAGCGTCACCGAAGGCGGAGTGTCGCCGTCGCATGTGAGCGAGTCGAGCTATCTAGTTTTTGGCAGGAGCGACATCAACGTTTATTGTGTTGCTTTTTAAGAAATACGTATTTAAAAAAAAATAAATGATGGCTGTATAGTAAATGCTAGGTTGGTACCACTTTGACGAAACGTCCAGTTTAAAGGTGCGTTCCGATTGGTAGGTAATGGTAGCTAATGGCGGTGGTAGAATACGAAATTATAGTATTTCTTACATATCGTGATAATGACACATATTAGTTTGCATGTACATAAACATGAGTCACTATCAAATATTTCAATTGGAAATACTATAACGGCGTCTGCTACCACTGCCATTGTCACTAATGAAAACGCACCTTAAAAAGGTAATTCAAATTCTGACAGATTTATATTTGTTCATGACACATCCCTACCAACAAACTAAAATAAAACTACACTCATCGCTATACTTTATTTATAATTTTCTCAATGTATCGTTTTTAGAATTAGATATAAAGACGGGTTGATATTTCTTATCAACAAACAATCAAATTGGTGATCTTACTTTATTTGAAATTTGTATTTTATAATTTGCCGCACTACAGCGGCAACGTTCCATAGTGGTTTTCCAACCTCTGATGAGATCAGCTGTTTTCGAATGTGACAACACAAAAAAATATTTGTCAAAATCCTGGCTACTATGTAATTTCATATCAATGCAGATGCGACCGATCTCGATCAAATAGAATTTGCTCTTGAAGCTAAACTATTAATTTTACCAAAAAATTTCATAGGCATAAATTATTCAAAATTTCCTCTACTTTAATTTATTAATTAACTAATTTGTCGAAATTACAGAAATGGCGGCTCATTTCCAAAATCCTTCAAAAGGTCTTAGAATAAACTAAAAAGCTAAACTATTAATTTTACCAAAAAATGTCATAGGCATAAATTATTAAAAATTTCCTCTACTTTAATTTATTAATTAACTATTTTGTCGAAATTACAGAAATGGCGGCTCATTTCCAAAATCCTTCAAAAAGGCTTAGAATAAACTACCAGTTCCTTTGGACCCTTTTGAACCAAAAGCTTTTCAGCTCTAAGTTAGGTCATGAAACTTCTAAATATGAACTTTCGTCCCAATACCTTTAGTAGTTTCTTCGGAACCGTCGCCACAAAAATCGTTTACACACACACGCACAGACACACACACACACACAGACATTTTTTTGTACCTTGGTCAAAAATGTTTAGGGGACCCAAAAAGACCTATTTCCGCTAAAATCTCAAATTTTTTTTTCGGCATGATTACAATACTTTATCATACTGCGTATAATAAAGTAAAAAGAACTCCTCGGGGTAGTTTATGCAGTGAAGACATTCCGCCCTTCTATCTATGGACGCAAATTTTCGATCTACAGTGATCATCGACCTCTCGTCTGGTTGTGGTCCCTGAAAGAACAAAATTCAAAATTGATGCGATGGAAAATTAAATTGGAAGAGTAGACCAGTGCTGATGCCTTTGAAAATTTTAAAAAGTGAAATAAAATAAAAGTAGAATGAAACCCATTGGAAAAGGAAGAGAATATAACAAAATTGAAAGGAAAAATAATTTACGGGCGATCTGAGGTCGGGAAGTGGGAGAGGGTGAGTTTTTAAGGGTAAGAAACGGTTTATTTCGATTTCCGGCAAAACTACAAGTCCTATGGAAAAAAGTTAAATGGCAAAGTTATAGGTAATAAACAGATCTACAAGTTTTGTATTTACACTTTTCTCACTTAACCTCAAAATTTATGTGAAAAATTCAAATAACGTAGTTTTTGGTTTTTTATTTTTATCCCATACAAAAAAAAATTCTTTCGCGAAATTTGGTAAAAACTTGCCTTGTTATGTCCCAAACACACTGTATTTTTTTTTGATTGAAAATATTTATTTTTTCAGCTTATTTTGACTTAATATACAAAAGCAGCCTAGTTTTCAATCGAAAATTCTCACGTCAAAACATCTCCTTTTTTAATAAAGTCGGTCGGCTTTTTGTTCGTTGAAATCTCTACTTTCTGATGGTGAAAAAAGAGTATACATTACTATGGTAAAAATTCTCAAAAAATGCAAAGAAATGGAAAAAATTAAAATCTGAATTTCTTTTAATTGTTGTGTATAGTTTTGAGCTATTTATTAAAATTTATACTTTAATTACTTTAATAACGTAAGATTCCATGTTACATTGATAAACAGAAAAATTACAAATCCATAAAACACGAAGATTGCAAAAAATATGCAAATAAAAAAAAAAAAAAAATATGTTGTTCTAAATATAATTAAAGCTAGGATTTAAAGGGCACTTCATCTAAAAAATGTGACTGCTGCTCTTTTTTCAGTAAAAAAGTTAATTTATTAAATTCTATTTACATTTGTTAGTATCCATAACTTTTTGTCTTTGATGGCATGTCTTCATCGTTAGATTCGAGTAGATCTTCGAAGTCTTCAAGACCATCACCGTCTTCGCCTCCAATATTAGTTCCAGTCTGCATTGGTTCTTCATCCACAATTTCATCTGAATCACTAAGTTCTTCGTAGCTTTTTTCTTCTACATTGGAGCATTTTTCAAAACAATGACAATTTAAGGATACATTTGTGCATTTGAAACCATGTTTTCGGCAGGCACATTTTAAACTTCTACATCCAGTTGCACAGCTGTAGCAAATCAGCATGCCAATATGAAAGATGATTTAATTTTTGCCAATTCATATTTTCGAAATCTGAATTGATTCATTGTTATATTATCATTTTTACATTTATAAATAGATTTGATTAATTGTATTAATATGAATCCTTCAAAAACATCGTCGAATTTCTGCATTGTCTTTCTGGTTGCGATACAACATCTGGATTTGCCGGAAAAGGAAAGAAAAGTATCGTAAATTCATTATTAGACGATAAAAATTTGGCAAATTAGGCCAATATTTTTTTGAAAAAAGATCCAAACAAAGAAGATATCGAATAAAATGGAACACAATCAAATCAATTTATAAATGTAAAAATGATAATATAACACTGAATCAATTCAGATTTCGAAAATATCAATTGGCAAAAATTAAATCATCTTTCATATTGGCAAATCTCCAACCCACAGAAGGTGCAGCAGAACAACATTGTTACAGGGCATATTATCAGCTTCAAACTTGGCTGGGTAACGAACTGACAGCAACGGACTGGGGCTGGAAGCAACATCAACGTGGGATTATGCCCAAATTTACAGAAAAGGAATTAATTCCGGAACTATTGCTTAAAACGATTTGCTGCAGCTGTGCAACTGGATGTATGCTTAAATTGTCATTGTTTTGAAAAATGCTCCAATGTAGAAGAAAAAAGCTACGAAGAACTTAGTGATTCAGATGAAATTGTGGATGATGACCAATGCAGACTGGAACTAATATTGGAGGCGAAGACGGTGGTGGTCTTGAAGACTTCGAAGATCTACTCAAATCTAACGATGAAGACATGCCATCAAAAAGACAAAAAGTTATGGATACTAACATATGTAAATAGAATTTAATAAATTAATATTATTAAAAAAGGAGATGTTTTGACGTGAGAATTTTCGATTGAAAACTAGGCTGCTTTTTCGATATTAAGTCAAAATAAGCTGAAAAAATAAATATTTTAAATAAAAAAATACAGTATGTTTGGGACATAACAAGGCAAGTTTTCACCAAATTTCGCGAAAGAATTTTTTTTTTGTAAGGGAAAAATAAAAAACCAAAAACTAGGTTATTTGAATTTTTCACATAAATTTTGAGGTTAAGTGAAAAAAGTGTAAATACAAAAGTTGTAGATCTTTTTATTACCTACAACTTTGCCATTTAACTTTTGTCCATAGGACTTGTAGTTTTGCCGGAAATCGAGATAAACCGTTTCTTACCCTTAAAAACTCACCCTCTCCCACTTCCCGAACTCTGATCGCCCGTAAATTATTTTTCCTTTCATTTTTGCAGATCTGCTGCACCGGGTTTCCAACAGAACATGAAACACTCTGTGATTGCAACCAACAGAACACAAAATTGTGCACTGGTGCGCCCGAGTTTTGCCAAAAGAAAACGCTATTACTCAAAAAGCAACATAAAAAATGTTGATGTCACTCCTGCCGAAAACTACATAGTGCTCACATACTCGCTCACATACGACGTCGACGCTCCGCCTTCGGTGACGCGCCGCATCACCGCTCGTCGCGCTATTCTGTAGTTTCGGCACTTGTGACATAACTATTATTCTAATAACAGTAGGTAGTATCAAATGCTGATGCCTTGACAATACCTACTGTCAATAGTATCAAAATATCTGTCTAATCCTGGCTAACGTAAATTTTAATGCAGACACGATTTATCTCAATCAAATAGATTCTCATGCAGCTAAACTATTAATTTTATATATTGTCTTGTGCCTTGCCTGGCCACATCAGATTTTTTTTTATCATGGAACAACAATATTGGGATTACGAACTAATGTTCTTTTTAAAGCATGCACTCGCCTGTATTTTTTTTAAAACGTTAATTTTTTACGGTTTTCATGGCTAAACTTGGTCTATATTACGAGATGTGTTTTTATTTTTGTTGTTAAAACTCAACGTACAAATATTTACGGAGCTATGTATTTTTAATGAAGCGCGTCGAAAGACTGCGAGACTAATCTCTACTTAAACAAAGCAAGCATAAAATGTTATATTTTATTATTCTATTGTCAGCAAATTCTTAGATTGCGTCGTTCGTCCGTGGTAACTCTTCCCCTCTTGGAGTGAGCCAAGGATTGAGACGGACTGGAACAAATTCTTGGGTCGCCGGCCTTCGGGTCAGCTGTTGTTTTTTATAGTAGCGAATTCCAACAATGATAAACAGCAAAATTGTAAAAGCTGTTATCAGAGAAGCAGTGGAACTCCAGGTGTTGGTTACATGAGCGCTGGATAATTCCTCCAAGCGGACATCGAGTTTGGCAAGATTACTTCGGGTTTCGTTGAAGGTTTCCAAATGCAGATTCTTCAAATGGACATCTTCGAGTTGCCAATGGGGTCTTCGAACGGACAGCATTGTTAGATTGATTGGTGTTAAATGAATTTGCCGGTCTATGTAATGAGCGGATGTTGTTCTCAGAATTTCGTATCCTAGGTTTACAGAGCATTCGGATATTGATTGAATTAGCAGGTTGCCTTGGAGCGATCGAACGTCTTGTCGGCGATCGCATTGAATTTCGGCAGACTGATTTGCTTGAAATAGGATCCAGTCTGAATTTGTCGGATGGATCATTTCAGCGTCCAACTGGGGCCACCGGGTATAAGTGCAGGCGGTTATCGGGAGATGTCGCAGCAGCTGATAAGCACAGGTCGTATGCTTTCTTGCATCCAAACTGAGTGCCATACATAAGTATTCTTGATATTGTAATAGTTTGCAGTTTTCGGACTGTATGATATACCTATCTCTATTTTCTGCCAGGTAAGATTGGGGCAGGTTTAGGACAAGGTAATTGGAGTTTTGTTTAACAGGTAACGGAATTAATTTATAATATTGATAAATTGTTGGTTCGGTTAAAGGAATTTCTAACTTGTAAGGGAAAAATAAAAAACCAAAAACTAGGTTATTTGAATTTTTCACATAAATTTTGAGGTTAAGTGAAAAAAGTGTAAATACAAAAGTTGTAGATCTTTTTATTACCTACAACTTTGCCATTTAACTTTTGTCCATAGGACTTGTAGTTTTGCCGGAAATCGAGATAAACCGTTTCTTACCCTTAAAAACTCACCCTCTCCCACTTCCCGAACTCTGATCGCCCGTAAATTATTTTTCCTTTCATTTTTGTTATATTCTCTTCCTTCTCCAATGGGTTTCATTCTACTTTTATTTTTTTTTTGTTTCAAAAATTATCGACCCTGGTCTAGAGTACGATTTTGAAATTATATACAAAAAGGGAAAACATAACACCAATGCCGATGCACTCTCAAGAATACGACTGACTGAACTAAATCCTATTACACAAGAAGATTTGGACAGTATCACCCCAAATGTAGACGATGACGAATTAAGGGAACTTATCGAAGAATTAGGCATCGATATTATTCCTGGACCACATGAACCCTCAACTAGTAAAGATAATCGCAAAGAAATGCGCACGACAGTTAATCCGCGTTCTACAGAAAATAGTGGCGTACCAGACGAAACTTCTGACTCGGATACTATTCATTCAACTGCTACTCAACAACCTACAAAAACAATTGAAATTCAGGATACTATCATCGATAATAAGAAAAGACAATTTATTGTTACACAAACTTTGGCGAAAAATCTCCAAGTCGAAATTAAAACAAGAAATAATAATATCACTATTCACTTTGTAAAAATACCAAGAGATTACTACGATGTGGCGATATTACAATTATTCAAGGAGTACATGAGTGAACAATCCACATTCTATTTATATACCACAAAGGAAGATTTATATGAAAAGTTTTGCAGAGTTGATACCGAAAGCATGAGCAACAAAGGCCCACGCATTATTCGATGTTTACGCAAAGTTGATGTTATAGAAGACGAAAATCAGAGGATTCAGATCGTAACATCTTACCATCAAGGATTAACAAATCACAGAGGAATTCCGGAAACACTGGAACATCTGAAACGCAGCTATTGGTGGCCAGAAATGGAAAAATTGATAACTCAAATTGTAAAATCATGCGATACCTGTAATCGATCCAAGTACAACAGGCATCCAGATGTACCGCCATTACCAGTGACGGAAACACCTGACGCACCGTTCGAAAAAATCTTCGTAGATCTATTCTCGTGTAGTAATGAAAAATATCTCACCATAGTAGACGCTTTCACCAGAGTGGGGCATGCAATTAAAATTCAAAGCAAGAATCCTCCAGACGTCTTTGATGCTTTTGTAACTTATTTTAGTTACTATGGCATACCTTAAGAAATACGAGCTGACCAAGGCGCAGAGTTCAATAATAAACTAATAAAAGAATTGGCCTCTCTTCATAAAATCACGTTACATTTTGGTACAGCCAAAAACCCAGAGAGCCAAGCGAATGTGGAACGTTTCCACTTGACACTCTTAGAACACCTTAGATGTCTAGAAGATGACCGGAATTTACCAACCAATCGAAGAGTTAGAATGGCAGTGATAGCATATAATAATTCAATTAACAGCGCAATTGGAATGAGTCCATTTGAAGCATTGTATGGTCATAGGAAAACACGAAATCCGATGGACTTATTTTATGGTACAACAACTTATCAAGATATTGTATCAAGGCATAAAAATCGAATGTCACTGCTGTACGAGAACATCAAGCAGAAGGACCAGCGGCGTAAAGAGAAAACTCAGGAAAACAAAAAGAATTAGTCAATACAACATCATGGAGTGTAGGAGAGAAAGTGTACGTAAAAATATTACCAAAAGAAACAAAATGGTAAAGCTTACTTTGGTCCCTATAAAATTGTAAAAATTAATGAAAATGAAACCGTAGATGTAGAAACAAAAAGAGGAATTCAGACTTATCATACTAGAAGATTGAAGCACGGTATTGTTCCAGATGCTGGTGCGCCTCCGCCGACGTTAGAATAACCCCTTTGAATGGCTCGCTATTTCCTCTACATCTTGGAATTGCGAAGAACCAAATAAGCTATTGGGCCACAGTTCTACTATGCGACCTTTGGTCGTTAGTCGACCAAATCAACCAGCTTAACATACATTTTGAAAATCTACAAACCGCTATAGAAGATATGCCTGATAACGAAGATAAGCAGGATCTAACAACAATCATAGAGCTTCGTAATCTAGTGGATCAACTAAATTATGAAAGAGATCAATTAATACCAACCGTTAGAAGAACTCGTGGAGCTTTTAACTTTATTGGCTCAATTATCATGGCAGTTTCAGGAAACCTTGACGTAGATGACGCTGTAAAATATGACCAACTAATACAGGATTGAACAGAAAATCAAAAAGACTTTACAAAAAATTTACAAGCACAAATACATTTGACACAAGGAACTTTAAACAGTTACGAAAACAACCTTCAAATACTTGCAGAAAATCAAAATGAAACAGCCCGCAATTTGCACGAAATTATCATCTATTTGGAATGGAATGAACAAGAAAAAATTCAATATCAAACTTATCTGAGAGCGCACACATCACTAATTGTTACAATAAATATCGCGTTAACCATCACTAGTCGGTTATTAATAGCCAAGACGTTCTCGAAACTCGATACCTACCATCCGGCAATCATCTCCGCAGAAGAATTACTTAATGAATTGGAATATATTCAAACGTCTGTGACAAATCAAGATCTCGTTCTACCGCCAAAAAGCGAAAACTTATACATTTTGGAGAAAGTTATGACAGTCAAAGCCTACGTAAAATCATACGTGCTCACATTCCTGTTAGAAATTCCTTTAACCGAACCAACAATTTATCAATATTATAAATTAATTCCGTTACCTGTTAAACAAAACTCCAATTACCTTGTCCTAAACCTGCCCCAATCTTACCTGGCAGAAAATAGAGATAGGTATATCATACAGTCCGAAAACTGCAAACTATTACAATATCAAGAATACTTATGTATGGCACTCAGTTTGGATGCAAGAAAGCATACGACCTGTGCTTATCAGCTGCTGCGACATCTCCCGATAACCGCCTGCACTTATACCCGGTGGCCCCAGTTGGACGCTGAAATGATCCATCCGACAAATTCAGACTGGATCCTATTTCAAGCAAATCAGTCTGCCGAAATTCAATGCGATCGCCGACAAGACGTTCGATCGCTCCAAGGCAACCTGCTAATTCAATCAATATCCGAATGCTCTGTAAACCTAGGATACGAAATTCTGAGAACAACATCCGCTCATTACATAGACCGGCAAATTCATTTAACACCAATCAATCTAACAATGCTGTCCGTTCGAAGACCCCATTGGCAACTCGAAGATGTCCATTTGAAGAATCTGCATTTGGAAACCTTCAACGAAACCCGAAGTAATCTTGCCAAACTCGATGTCCGCTTGGAGGAATTATCCAGCGCTCATGTAACCAACACCTGGAGTTCCACTGCTTCTCTGATAACAGCTTTTACAATTTTGCTGTTTATCATTGTTGGAATTCGCTACTATAAAAAACAACAGCTGACCCGAAGGCCGGCGACCCAAGAATTTGTTCCAGTCCGTCTCAATCCTTGGCTCACTCCAAGAGGGGAAGAGTTACCACGGACGAACGACGCAATCTAAGAATTTGCTGACAATAGAATAATAAAATATAACATTTTATGCTTGCTTTGTTTAAGTAGAGATTAGTCTCGCAGTCTTTCGACGCGCTTCATTAAAAATACATAGCTCCGTAAATATTTGTACGTTGAGTTTTAACAACAAAAATAAAAACATATCTCGTAATATAGACCAAGTTTAGCCATGAAAACCGTAAAAAATTAACGTTTTAAAAAAAATACAGGCGAGTGCATGCTTTAAAAAGAAAATTAGTTCGTAATCCCAATATTGTTGTTCCATAATAAAAAAAATCTGATGTGACCAGGCAAGGCACAAGACAATATATAAAATTAATAGTTTAGCTGCATGAGAATCTATTTGATTGAGATAAATCGTGTCTGCATTAAAATTTACGTTAGCCAGGATTAGACAGATATTTTGATACTATTGACAGTAGGTATTGTCAAGGCATCAGCATTTGATACTACCTACTGTTATTAGAATAATAGTTATGTCACAAGTGCCGAAACTACAGAATAGCGCGACGAGCGGTGATGCGGCGCGTCACCGAAGGCGGAGCGTCGACGTCGTATGTGAGCGAGTATGTGAGCACTATGTAGTTTTCGGCAGGAGTGACATCAACATTTTTTATGTTGCTTTTTGAGTAATAGCGTTTTCTTTTGGCAAAACTCGGGCGCACCAGTGCACAATTTTGTGTTCTGTTGGTTGCAATCACAGAGTGTTTCATGTTCTGTTGGAAACCCGGTGCAGCAGATTCTGCACTCGGTGCACATTTTTCTGCTGGCGAGTGCAATATGGCTTTAACGCGTGCTCTGTTGGGGTCGCACTTGTTGAAGGCACAGAAGCAGTGGCGGCTCGTGATCTACAAAAATGGTGGTTGCAACTTTCAAGTACCTACCTGTTTTATATGACATATGTATATGTTTTATAGAAAAATTTCTTTATTTGTGCACTAAAAAATGGCTCATTCTTATTCTTAAATACTCTAATCTGAATTATCTTTGGTTGCAACGTCCCATGAGTCTTCAATCCCTGTTATTGTTTAGTACTATACACGGTGTCCCACTTTTTTTCCCGCAGAACTTTTGTCAGATAGTAAATATTCATACTTAGTAAATGGTTTCATATGGACTTATATTTTTTTTTTAATTCATAAAATAGTTACAGCCGTTTGAAATATTGACAAATCGATATTTTAAACGGCTTCGTAAGCAATTGAAAACCCCTTTTAATGATTATTTCGATCAGTTAAATGATTTAAATCTGCAAAATCTGTTTTTGTCGACCGGTCGTTAGCCCCAAACAATAGACAAGGAAAACAAAAAAAATCATTTTTTACGTCACCCACAAATCCACTCATATTTACTGTAAACATCAGCATTGTAAATGAACGAAATTTGGTCGACACGCATTGTTTTATAACTAGATTAGGGGTATGCCTCCCATGCCTTCTTATTTCGCTCTTATCGATACAATTTAGACTGCTAAATGGTTGAGCTAATAAACTCTGCACTGAATTCATTGTTTGTTTTTAATTTCGTGTAATTAGCGCTTCACGGGCAACCAAACTCCACGGCGTACGAGTGTCAACTGTCTACAACTACAACCTGCAGTGCAATAATGCATAATGCACGTCGCCAGTCACGTAAGCATGACGTCGCCTAGCGTTTAGACACCACTGTGAACGTGGTCCAGTAGTTTTGGGCCGCTGGATACTTGCAACCATTTCACAGTAAACGAACCAATCGACGCGGCGAAATTCGCTTGCTCGAGAGCTAGAGTGCAGGCGTCGATACGCAGTGTAGTGGTAGCAGACGGTTGCGGCCTTGCTGCGGCCCTAGGCCGTATAGCCGACTTGCGCTTGGAATTGTCGATAAAATGCTCGATATTTTATTCGATTATACTGTAGCGTTTTTCGTTCGTTAAGGTGTGAATTAAAACACTCGGTATATTAAAATAGTCAACTAATTTATTTAACACTATTACAGTCTTATTACCTAATTATTAAACACGAACACTAAACACGAACACTAAAAACTAACTGTCACTTAAGGCTACTTTAAACATTTATCTTCACAGTATTTATTTCTAACCATTTATATCGATCAATAATCGCGCCCGCGCTCCGACTGCACTCTGAATAATACTGGTTAGCGAGCAAGGCAGTTTCTCTTATATACCTATCGATCGATACTCTGGAATGTTCCCGAGTTTTCTACGTTTGCCCAGAGCGGTCGCTACTTGCGCTTCGCTGCCTCGATGGAATAATACTCCGGAATAACCTAGAACTTCTGGCGTTTTCGCGGCTGTTAAGATCGTCACACTGCCCCCCTCCTAAGCTCGTTTCGTCCCGAAATGATTCCAAAGATGGTGGATGTCGATATCGGCAAAAAGCTCCCTTCTTGCAGCAGGATCTCTTGTGGAAGTAACAGTCCACGGTTCTCTCCAGGGAACGACGTTGAGGGCTATAACAGCACACCAGAATTTGTACGCCCGTCAACCTGAAGAGTGCTTCCAACATGCTGCGAATCATCCTCCAGTCCAAGCCATCGAGTCCGCATGCCAGCTTGGGAATCGCCAGGCTTCTCAGGTCCTCGGCTAGCAATTCTTCCTTTAGAGAACACAAAGTGTCCCAAACATCTCTATAGGTTGGCTTCTGATCGGACGTCTCTTTGGTAACCAAGTGGAAGATCTTTCTGCCGGTCTTTTCGTCGGTTGCCTTGAGTGCTTGTCCGACTCTGGGGTTAGACCGACGCAGCTCTGGAATATTTCCAAACTTCCTGCGGAAAACCTTGGCTATCCCTCTAGACATTTGCAAGTCCTTAGCCACACAATGTGCCAGTGCGTAGCCAGCTGGAGCAGTAAACAGGTCCCGCTGCACTTCACAGGTCACACCGAACCGACTCTTTTGACCATTATAATGACGGGCCATGAATTCGTCGAATGTCAAATCCGGCTCTGGTTGGATTTGCCGCAGCTCCGCGTCTTCGTGGTCTCCGTAGTAAGGAGCCAGTCGGTTGAAGTGAATGACTCGAGCTTTACCCCGCGGTGGCTTTTGTATCCGGTAAAGGACGTCGTTGATAACTTCCAGAATTTTGTATGGGCCATCCCAGGATGTTTGAAGTTTTGGTGACAGTCCCTTTCGTCTCTTAGGGTCGTAGAGCCAAACCATATCACCGGCATTGTACCTGCGGTCCTTGGCATTGACATCGTATGTGTCCTTCATCCGAGTACTGGCATCTTGAATGGAAATGCGAACTTGGCTATGAATGGCATCCATTCTTCTTCGCAGTTCACTGACGTAGTCCTCCCCGGCGACATCAGTTCCTGGCGGGCAACCAAACTTCAGATCGCATGGGAGACGGAGTTCTCTTCCCATAACTATCCGAGCCGGAGATTCTCCCGTGCTTTCGTGGACGGCTGATCGATAAGCCAGGAGGAACAAATGAAGAAAGCCATCCCAGTCTCTTTGATGGTCGGAGACCACTTTGGCCAAATACCGATTAATGGTTCTATTCATGCGCTCCACCATTCCATCTGACTGCGGGTGTAACGCAGTAGTTCTTGTTTTCTTGATTCCGAGCGCCTTACAGATGTTCTGGAACAAGCTGGATTCAAAATTTCGCCCTTGGTCCGAATGTAGCTCCAAAGGTACGCCAAATCGGCAAATCCATTCTTTCACCAAGGTGTCGGCAATTGTTGAGGCTTCCTGGTTTGGTAGAGCGTATGCCTCAACCCATTTGCTGAAGTAGTCCATCACGACCACGATGTACTTATTTCCAGCTTCGGATTCGGGAAACGGGCCGGCTACGTCAATAGCAATCCTTTCAAAGGGACTTCCCACGTTGTACTGGCGCATCAAAGCCTTCTGCTTTCTCTGCGGCCCATTACTTGCCGCACATACAACGCATTTTCTGCACCAGTCCCTTACGTCTTCCTTGCTATTGACCCAGTAAAATCTTTCCCTCACCCTTCCCAGCGTCTTTGTCACTCCGAAATGTCCTCCTGACACACCAGCATGGAGTTCTTCTAGCAATTCCGCAATCCGACATTTGGGCACAACAATTTGCCTTTTCTCCTCTTGGCCGTCGTGGTCAATTATTTTCCGCCGCAGGAGTCCATCTTCCAGAACTAGGGAGTCCCATTGTGCCCAATACGACTTGATGTTAGGAGGATACTTGGCAACTTCTCCCCAGGTTGGCTTCTTCTCCTCTTTCATCCAGTTTAGGACTATCTGGATATCGGGATCTTCCTCTTGGTCTTTTATAAGATCTCTATTTTGCCAAGTATCGTCGACTATGGTGGTTCGTAACAAGTCAGCGTCTTTTTCCTCTGCCCGCTGGCAAGGCTTGCAGTCCCGTGGGCAGGGTCTTCTTGATAGGGCATCTGCATTTCCATGGATTCTCCCTGCTCGGTGCTCGGTGTCGAAGTCAAACTCCTGTAGCCTCTCTATCCATCTTGCCACTTGTCCCTCTGGACTTTTAAACTGAAGGAGCCATTTTAAAGCTGCGTGATCTGTTCGTAGCAGGAACTTCCTTCCGTAGAGGTACTTGTAAAAGTGCTCCATCGCTTTCACAACAGCTAGCAACTCTCGGCGGGTGACGCAGTAGTTACGCTCTGGCTTGGACAACGTTTTACTAAAATAGCCTATGACTTTTTCTTCTTGTCCATCCTGAATTTGGGACAGCACGGCTCCTATGCCCACATTGCTAGCGTCGGTGTCCAGTACAAATTTTCCTTCAGGTAGGGGATAGCTCAAGATAGGTGCGCTTATCAGAGCCCCTTTTAGGTGATCGAAAGCTTCTTGACATTCCTGGGACCACTGGAATTTTCGTTCTCCTTCGGTGAGCCTGGTTAATGGTTTTGCGATGTTGGCAAATCCATTCACATAGCGTCGGTAGTATGTGCATAATCCCAAGAAGCTGCGCAGCTCATGTTTGTCATTGGGAACTGGCCAATCTTTGACAGTCTGGATCTTTGCCGTGTCAACCGCCACTCCCTGACTGGAAACAACGTGACCCAGGTACTGCACAGCTCTTTGAAATAGGTGACATTTCTTTGGGCTCAATTTCAGTGCTGAACCTCGTAGCCTCAGGAACACTTCTTCTAGGTTTCGCATGTGGTCTTCAAACGATTTTCCTACTACAATAATGTCGTCAAGATAGACCAGACATGTCTTCCAGGACAGTCCTCTTAAAATCGTTTCCATCAGTCGTTCGAAAGTAGCAGGAGCATTGCACAATCCAAATGGCATCACGTTAAATTGCCATAATCCAGCACCTACCGTGAAAGCTGTCTTTTCCCGATCTTCGGGGGCCAATTCAACTTGCCAGTACCCGCTCTTCAAATCCAGCGTGGAAAAGATCTTCGATCCGGCCAGGGTGTCCAAAGTGTCATCGATGCGAGGAAGAGGATAGCTGTCCTTTTTGGTCACATTATTAAGCAGCCGGTAGTCAACGCAGAATCTGGTCGAGCCGTCTTTCTTCTTTACCAGTACTACCGGTGAAGACCATGGACTGCTTGATGGTTCTATGATTCCTTCCTCGACCATACTTTCAATAATCTTGTCAGCCTCCTCTCTCTTAGCCAGCGGTAGCCTTCTAGCTGTCTGCCGAATGGGACGAGCATTTTCCGTATTGATTTTATGCTGGATTATATTTGTCCTCCCTTTCTTCCCAGTATCAAAAATATCTCGATACTTATGGACCAAATGTCTCAGCCTCCTTCTTTGGTCTGGCCTTAGACCGGTGCCTGACGACGATACCAGCACTTCTAATTCCTTTGGAATGGCTTCCCGGCTGGTTTCCACGGCCGCAACCTGTCGCAGTATCGCTGAAACTCCAGAGCAGTGTCCTAACTCCGTGCCCTCCTTTAATAACACAGGATAATGATTGATGTTCATTATCCTCACAGGAATACTCCTGCCAGCCCGCACAAGGGCCTTTCCGACCGCTATTCCTCGGCCAACAGCCTCGTCATGCATTACGGGTTCGAACATGACTATCTCACCATCTGTGATCTTGCCATCAATGCAGCCGTCCAAAACTATCTCGCTCCGTTCTGGTATCAGTGCCTCCTCCGGCAGTAGGACCTGAACGCTTAAATTCTTTTGTCGGTGTAAAACAACTTCCTCGTCATCTACCCGTAGAACTCCCTGCCTAAAGCTTAACTCGAAGCCCTTGGTGTCCATTATGTCCGTCCCGATGATCACCTCATCCTCAATCTCAGCCACTATCACAGGATGGTTAAACGTGGCTTTCCCGATGGTAAACATGACGTTTGTTTCACCATGCACTTTTGCTTGATCTCCCGTTGCTGTTCGTAGACGCCATTTTGATTGCCGAACCTTTGCTGCAGGTTTTATTATGTCGGGCCTTATGATTGTCTTCGTTGCACCTGTATCCAGCAGCACAGTGCGGAGGGTTCCATCCACACACGCGTCGACGAAAACACTGTTGGCATGGTGTTGCAGTGAGGAGACCTGGGCGGTATTTGCTGGGGCTTGCTGAATACAGGTCGACGTTTGCCCCCTCGCATCGACCTTTTTTAGTTTTCCGGATTGGCGGAAGTGGGACTGACGCCTTCTGGACAGCGTCTTCTTATGTGGCCTGCCTTGCCACATTTCCAGCACTCCAACTTCCGGTCCTGGCGGCTACGTTCTCTATTGATCTCCCTGACGATCCGTTTGACTGACTCTTCGAAGTCGTCCTCTCCTGGAATCACTTGTCGGACACGAGCTTGACCTTTGTTCGTGTTCTTGGCAGCTTCGAATTCAAGGGCCCGTGTTAGTGCATCAACTAGCTTAGGTGGATGTGCTAGTAGTAAGGCTTGCTTCATTTCACCATCACGGAGTCCGTCCAGGAATGCTTGAACCGCCAAACGTTCCATGATCTTTTCCTGGGCATCTGGATATGCCAGTCGAACCAGACGTGCAATATCTGCCTCGAATTCCTGTAAGGGCTCCCCTGACTTCTGGCACCGATTTCTTAGCTGAGTGTGGTAGACATGTTCCAGGTGTGACTGGCCGTAACGCGTCTCCAGGTGTCTCACCAGGTGGTCGTAGACTTCTTGCTCTTCCGGGGACATTCTTTGCAAGATAGCAGCAGCATCTCCTCTCAAAGCCAACGTAAGGGCGGTCGCCTTCTCCCTGGATGACCAACCGTTCGCTTTTGCAGCCGCTTCAAACTGACGCTGATAAACATTCCACGACGTTGAACCATCAAATTGCGGTGGTTTGAGGCGCATCAGCCCAACGGATTCCGGATTGGCACTAACTTTGTTCTTGTTGGCCATTGCTGAAGGTTGATAGGGCAAATCCTCGAAGGTGTTGACGTCCAACGTTGTGATTTTGTTCGGAACTCCCTGGATCCTGCCTTCCATCAAAAGAATTCGCTCTTCCAGTGTAGAAGATTTTTTTAAAATTTCTTCGTGTAATTCCCTTTTTACGTTTGATATCTTTTTTTCCAACTTGGCAGAATTCTCTTCTAGTTTTTCTCCAAGCTCGCCTTTTAAACTGGTAATAAGTTCGTAATTTTCTAGTAATTTAGCCTCCAGGGCGGCGGAATTTTCTAGCAATTTAGCCTCCAGGTCGGCGGAATTTTCTAACACTTTAGCCAGGTCGGCGGAATTTTCTAGCAATTTAGCCTCCAGGTCGGCAGAATTTTCTAGCAATTTAGTTTCCAGGTCGGCGGAATTTTCTAGCACTTTAGCTAGGTCGGCGGAATTTTCTAGCAATTTAGCCTCCAACTTAGCCTCCAAACATTGCAGCATTTGGCCGATATCACTTGCACTAGCAAAGACAAAATTGTCCGGGTCATGGCCTTCTTCAATTAATGCTTTACGAAGCCGCTCCTGCAAGTCCGCTTTCTTCCCCGTCGTATCGCAGTCCCTTTCCTCCAGCTCCTTCTTCAGCTCACTAACTTTTAAGTCCGCTAGTTTCGCCATTTTCACGCACGCTAATTAGTCCGATTTATTTCACTTCAATTTTATTTTCACTAATGTCCAATTCACACCCGACACCTGACACCAATGTAGCGTTTTTCGTTCGTTAAGGTGTGAATTAAAACACTCGGTATATTAAAATAGTCAACTAATTTATTTAACACTATTACAGTCTTATTACCTAATTATTAAACACGAACACTAAACACGAACACTAAAAACTAACTGTCACTTAAGGCTACTTTAAACATTTATCTTCACAGTATTTATTTCTATTTATATCGATCAATAATCGCGCCCGCGCTCCGACTGCACTCTGAATAATACTGGTTAGCGAGCAAGGCAGTTTCTCTTATATACCTATCGATCGATACTCTGGAATGTTCCCGAGTTTTCTACGTTTGCCCAGAGCGGTCGCTACTTGCGCTTCGCTGCCTCGATGGAATAATACTCCGGAATAACCTAGAACTTCTGGCGTTTTCGCGGCTGTTAAGATCGTCACAATACCTATGTTATAGATCGTTGCATATTGACTATTCCACTATTATTTACATACAATTAAACTCTTTTTGTTTCCGTGTTATTTTTGGGGGTTGCGCAAACCTGCAAACCTATGCACGAGCCGCCACTGCACAGAAGAACTCGCTAGATTTGTCTACGTTTTATTAAACAATATAACACGTTTAGTGACATTACATTAATCATTTCTTACAAAGCTTGCTAGATAATATACAAAATATATCAATGCTTGCTTCAAACACTTCAACACCTTCCCTCATTAAATCATTTTTGACAAACCCATTGCAGACTTCAACTTTTCCAATCTAGGCCTGAATAAGGGCTACGTCAAAATATCCGCCAGCTGATCCTCAGAGGTAACTTTGTTAACTTTTAAGGAACCATTAAGAACTAGCTCACAAACAAAGAAATGTCTAATATGTATATGCTTTGTTCGTCGATGGTACTCTGGATTGTATGGCAACTTAATTGCAGTCTCATTGTCAACCATATAGCTGGAATTGTCTTCAAACTTATAGTTTCTTCTAAAAGACGTTTGACCCATATTAACTCTCGAGCAGCTTCACTTGCAGCAACAATTTCAGCTTCCGTTGTTGATATTGAAACTGAAGTCTGACGTTGACTTATCCAAGATATTGCTCCACCACCAAACATAGTTAAAACTCCAGACGTTGACCGTCCTGTAGTATCGTCGCCACCATGATATGCGTCACTGAAGTATTGTATGACCAAGCTGTATCGTACTCTTCAAATAACGAAAAATTCGTTTCACTTGAGAACATCGGTATTGGATGGAGTTTCAAGGTTTCTTGATACTACACTCACGGTAAACGCTAAGTCCGGCCTAGTTCTTTTCATGAAATACATTAGGGCTCCAACAGCTTCTCTATAAAGAAAACTGGTGTTCAATTCATCTTCACCTTCCTTCCCTACATGAACAACTCCATTGATTATTGGGGGAGATACAGGTTTGCAGTCTTGCATACCAAAACGTTCAAGCGCTTTTCTTGCATACACAGACTGGCTAACATGTATTGTCCCATCTTGTTGTCTCCCAATTTCTAATCCTAAGTAATAAGAAGCTTTCTTAACACTTATCTTGAACTCTTCCTGCAAACTTTTAAGAAAAGAATCTTTCAAACTATCGTTCGTAGAAGCTACTAGTCCGTCATCTACATATAGAACTAGAAAAGCATATCTTCACCGAAATTTTTTATAAACAAGCATGTATCTGCAACAGATCTTTTGAAACCAAGTTGTTCGATGTATTCGCTAAAACGTTTATTCCAACATCTCGGGCCTGTTTTAATCCATAAAGACTTCGTTGAAGTTTACATACATTGTTACTTCCATCTTCATAACCTTGGTGGTATTCTGTATTGCAAAGCCTTTGGCTCATGTTTTCAATATGGCTTTGGAAAAGGGTATATTTCCTAAACTTTTTAAGGACACTATGGTGGTCACGGTTTTCAAAACGAAGCAAAGTAATGTTAAATAATTACAGGCCAATTTCACTAACATCAAACCTGTCTAAAATTTTGGAAAAATGTATAAAGCGGCGATTGGTTCAGTTTATTGATAAGTGCTCTCTCCTCACGAGCAGCCAGTTTGGTTTTCGCGCGGGTTTGAGTGCCGATGATGCTCTTTTTGAGTTGACTGTCAATATCCATAACACCGTTAATGGAAATAAAAAACAAATAACAGTTTTCCTAGATTTATGCAAAGCTTTTGATACTGTATCACATGACATATCATTAGAGAAGTTGCAGCTCTACGGCATTAGAGGCTTAGCATTGAAACTCTTCAAAAGTCACATAAAAGATCGTCCGCAGCGTGTAAAGGTAAATAATGCGATGAGTGAGTTTAAGACAGTTAAATATGGAGTTCCTCAGGGAACAGTACTGGGTCCCATACTTTTCCTATTGTATATTAACGATATTGTGCAGTGTAACGAGGACAACACTATGGTAATTTTTGCAGATGATACTGCTCTATTGTTCCAGGGTGACTCATGGCAAGAAGTAAAGCAAAATGCTGAAAGAGGGTTGATTAGATTCAAGAGGTGGCTGGATTTGAATGTATTAACACTGAACACTGCAAAGACTAATTTTGTGGCGTTCAGTCCCATTGACAGAAATCGACCGACTTATAATTCACTAACGATACATAAAACGGGATGTCGGGCAGATTTTCAGCAGGATTGTAACTGTGATCGCATATACATTGAAAGCAAAACTAAATACCTCGGTATCATTGACTGCGTTTACATCGTGGCTTGGCATCCGATCGAAAGTTATCCGATCGATTTGAATTGGATTAAGTCAATTCAATTCAATCCCTACACGTCTATGCCGTGAAATTAATTTGCATTAGTTCGATAAATCCCTAAATCAATTGGACTGAAAGTTGTTCCAAAGAAAGAGACAGAAAATGTGGCTACTTTCAAACTGTATAGTGATATGTCATACAAGAAGACTTAACCTCTAATTAAATTGAAAATGAAGAAAATGAATCTCGCGCTGGCCATAGGCGCGATGAGCGTTTTAAATATTTCGTTTACGCAGCCGTTTTCCGTCCATTAACCCTATTATTTGTTTCTCTTTGATGAGAGATAAAAAGAACGTCACTTCTTGTGACGTCAAAAACTGCATTTTCTTTGGCTCCATGTTATTTCTTAATGGATGTAAACAAACTACAAACGTGCGCGCCGGTGATCATACGCGTCGTTCGCCAATTGACAGCACACTAGTGTGAAATTCGTGCGTTTCCATCGTGTTTACACCGACATAAATCTAGCTTCAATCCGTTAGAGAAATTCAATCCACGAAATGTAGCTGATTGACTTTTTCGATTCGATCCGATAATATTCTCAATCTGTCGTGTTTAGGTCGCTGTTTTATTTCGGATCTGATTATCGGATAACTTTCGATCGGATACCATGTCACGATGTAAACGCAGTCATTGTTGACCAACATCTTAAATGGTCTCAACACTCTAATTAAGTATCGGGAAAGATTCGAAAGTTAATCCATAAATTTTACCAACTAAAGAACATTCTGACTGTGAAGCTTCGGAGGATGGTATACTTTGCACTGGCAGAATCAATACTAAGATATGGTATACTTGTGTGGGGCGGTGCATATAAAGCACCGCCCCAAGGGTAGGAGATGTGGTTATCCATCTCAAGAACTGTTTTGCGAGGCTAAAGTCTTGAATGTATAGCAGTTATATGTAAAATGTTGCCTGCTGTTTATATATAAACATCCCACTAAATGGGCGAGAGTCTCTCACTATCATCAGACCAGGTTGGGTTCGGCTCAGTCTCTCACGGTGCCGAGAGCTAGATTAAGATTGTTTCGTTGAGATATGTTACCTATATATATAGGTAACATACTCCCATATGGGAGTAAAGTTTCGTAATTTATTGCCTGATCATTTTAGAAGATATAACAACATTAATTTGTATTCTAAGAGGATAACATCCTACATTCTGGAAATCTTCCAACTTTTTGCAGATGTTTTAAATTGAGTACCTATGTGGTTTGTCGCTGGGGTTCGGCTATTGTATTGTTGTGGTTCCTTTCGATTGTTATTGTTATGTAATGTGTAACTGTCGCTGCTTGACGTGGCTTTTGTAGGTATATTTGTATATTAATATTGAATTGTGCAATTTCTCTCGCACACAGGCTATATGCCTAGGCGAGTTTATGGATTATATTTTTGTTGTGTATACTATGTAATAAGGAATGAATGAATAAATTTGATTTGATTTGATTCTAGTTGCTTCATGTAGATGTCTTCGTTCAATTTACCATAAAGAAATGCGGCACACACACATCAAACTGTGTAAGAGACATTTTTCTATTGGCAGCTATTATACTTAACAGTGATCTTATAGTTCCTCCCTTAGCTACAGGGCTGTAGGTTTGGTCGTAGTCTTCACCTCTACGTTGTGAGCAACCTTCGATGACCAGCCTAGCTTTGTACTTGTCAATAGAACTTTCTGGATTGGTTTTGATCTTACATGGTATTGCTTTCGTCCCTGGAGGTAAATTTTTCATCTCCCAAGTACAATTTTCCTCGGCTAATTTCCATTGTTCCTTTCCATTACAAGTAACTGCTTCTTTGTTGCTTAATGGGTCATTCGGTTCACTGATTTCTCCAGCAACTGTCATGACAAAATCATTAAAACGTGCAGGATTTCTTGTTGATCTGTCTCTTAGCTGTCTTCTTACTTCGATGTTGTCTTCTGTTCTATCGTGCTCAGTTTCTAGCTCAGTATTCTCATTCCGTAGGTTATCATGTACTGCGTATCTTTCAACATTTTCCTTAATTTGCTCTTACAAGTTTTTCTGTTCTTGTGACCAAATTCGGTAACCATCGTCGTTGTCATAACCAATAGAATACCTCTAATAGCTTTTTATCAATTTTTCTCCGATTTTTCTTGGGGACATGAGCACGTACTACCTATTATTCCTAGGTGCATTATGTTTGGTTTCTTCTTATACCAAACTCCATAAGGCGTTTATTCCTCAACTCTTGATTGACTAGTTCGGTTTAGTATATATGTAGCTGTATTAATTAATTCAGCCCAGAAACTTTGAAACTCTAGCGTGCATTAAAGCTCTTGCAGTCTCCACCAAAGTGCGATTATCTCTTTCAGAACAACCATTTTATTGTGGTGTATATGGCATAACCAACCTTTGTTTTACTCCATAATTGTTCAGAATTTCCGTACCTTCTTATTAACGAATTCGCCACCATTGTCAGATAAAAGCGTTTTTACATCATACCCTGCAGTTTTAATCTCGGCTATGACTATTTTTAGTTTGTTTTCTACTTCCGATTTATGCTTCATAAAGTAAACAAAACGATACTTGCTGTAGTCGTCTGTAAAGAGCACATAATAACGGTACCCAGATTTAGATTCGTCAAAAGGTCCACAAACATGTGTATGTATGAGCTCACCTGGCACTTTGGCTCGTTCTCTAGTGCGAAATATGAGGACGTGAGTTTTTCCATAGACACATCCTTTACAATGCTCGCTGTCTAATTTGACAACTATTCCAAATTCACGCTCGATAAACGTTCTCACATATCTCTTGTTTTGATGACCAAATCGTTCATGATATAGTTGTAATTTGTTTTCGCTGTTGACCAGATTTACTTCTCTTTGTATTTTGGGCTTGACAGCCCAGATAACAATCGTGCGACGCACCAAATCATCACGCGTAATTTTTCGGTGCGATGAATGCAATATCGCTCGCACGTGTGCGTTTATGTATCCACACGCACGAGTGCCGATCAAAACAATATACCATGCGTCGCACTCAACCCCGGTAAACAGGGCCGCGAAGAAGATGGCGTATAGGATAGAGCGGCTGCTATCTACGCTGGAGGCCCGGGATCGAATCCCGGCTCGGGCTAAAATCGACTGTCCTGGTATTTTAGGCAGGGAACAAATACCTTTGCATGCCGCCTTCCATCGGATGAGGAAGTAAAGCCGGTGGCCCCGTGTGCTGTCATTATGCGACGTGCACGTTAAAGAACTCTTACTGGAGGTTGGAATTCCTTCAGTAGGACAAAATTCCTGGGTGTGTGTAGCCTGCCCTCAGCGTCGGTGATTGGCCTAAGTTGCGTAACTAGAGCGACGTAAAATAAACAAGTAAAAAAAAAAAGTTAAGACAGCGTACTAATTATTAGCGAATAATACCTTATTCACAGTATATTTCCCAATAAAAATAGTCAATTCGCAAGAATTTAATGATTTATAACATAACCAACGCTTGGTAATTTTTTGTTCTTAAAAATGACTTACCACTCTGCATCTTCGCGCATGCGGATAGGTGGGGACGCCGAACGGAAGAAGGAAGAGAAGGCTTGGCTTGGGTACGCCATTTTGCTTCGACATATTGCCAAGTTCCGTTGTGTTTATTGCAAGTTCATAGTAAGAGTCATTTAGTTGTTTTTAGCGCGTTTGTTTGTTAGTCTATGTTCGTATTATTTTATTTCTAGTGTTAGTGTTTTTCTAGTTTAGTATTATATAAACAATTGACTTTTATTAAGTGCGAGAACGAGTTGTGCTCTGTTGTATATTACAAAATGTTGGATTAATATGATACAAGGGTGATGTGCTATGGGAATGAGACCACAGCTGAGCGATGAGAACAGCATAGAAAAGGCAATTGAAGTGTCGGCCTGTTTGACAATCTGTTGTTGCCCGTGACGCTACTTCTACATTACCGTTTCAATTGCATCATGTAACGTACTGTAAATGCATGTTTGTAATCCGGCTCATATATATTATCATAGGTTTTTATTATATTTGATTTTTATATGATAGATTTCATAAATATTATATTTTTGTAATAAAAAATGCTTTAAAAATGTCCATTGCTTCTTATTTTACCTCTTCAATCATATATCTATTTTAGTTTTCGCCATATGCGTGTCCATATGCTGATTTTCGTCATACATTCGTCATGGTGCGTCGTCCGTGACTAATAAATCGCACGGGTGCGAGCGATATGCGAGTCACAATGCTGATTTTCGTCATACATTCGGCACGGTGCGTCGTCCGTGACGAATAAAACGCACGAGTGCCAGCGATATGCGCCACATATCGCTATTCGAGTGACAATGCGTGCGATATGAACCTCCATTGATGGCGCATCTGCGTGATCCTATGAACGCACGTGCGGTTTCAGTTGCATCATTATGGGTCGCACGATTGTTATCTGGGAGCTTTCATATGCAATTTGTATAATCCTCCTAGGCGACTGCTTGACCCTTCTAACAAGACTTTCCCAGATAATTTATAATAACATCTATTTGTCTTTAAAACAAACTCACTATCAGGATTTTTATCTTGTGCAGACAAAGTTGAAAATGAAGGTTTCCTTATGTCTGGGACGTACGATACTTGGGTTAGTGAAAAATCATGCTTCTCTCCATTCACACGACTTTCTACCCTGATTGTACCATGACCCATGGCTTTCACGAAGTCTCCGTTTGCAGTTGTTACTTGATGATAAACATTAAATGGTATATAACTATCAAACTGATCACTTTGGTTTGTGATGTGATTAGTCGCTCCACTGTCAGCATACCAATTATTCTGATCGTTTTCGTAAGACAACACACTAGATGACTCAGCCAGCAAGGATATATTATTATTTGTATTTCTCACATTGTCTTTCTTCTTGTCAGGTTTTGGTGGTCTGCCGTCAGCGTTCCATTTAGGATACCTTCGAACTATGTGACCTTTTTGTTTACAATAGTAGCATATAAATTAGTTCTTTTGCTTCCTACATGTAACACCTCCTGCTTACACTCACTGTTATTTGACAAAGCTTTCTCGTAACTGCAAAGTATATTTGTCAGATTATCTACTGTTCTGTCTTTATTTGACATGAACATCCAACTAGACTTGAATGAGAAGTATTCGGTAGGTAATTCACAAAAATTTTACAAATTAACAGAAATTCTGGCAAATCACTTACAGTTGATTCCAGACGTTATCTTGTCTTTTGAAAATTCCTTTTGTAACATGTTCCACAAATTCTTTAGCTTCGAAGTATGCGTCGCTATATCATCATCTGCTTGCCTGACATAACTAAAGGATTGCTTGCACACATCAAAGGTCTTATTCTCGACAATTCCATCATACAATCTATGTAATTCTAGCCAAACATCTCCTGCAGTTGTAAAACGCATAACCTTTTCCAAAGTTTCGTGTCATATTAATAGTCATAACAAGTAGAACACTACTGTCTATTTGATGAAAATCTGTCAACGTCTTGTCATACTTAGATCTTTCTTCTGGAGTTGCATTTTCTGCTACAGGTGTGGGTAACTTCAATTTACCTTCTATCACCTCTAAGCCTCCTTTAATGCCTCTTAGCAATATACAGAGTTTGTATTTCCATGTAGTCCAATTTGACGTCCCTTCTAGTAAACCTATCTGGACTTTACTATATTCCATCTTACTCTTGACTAATCCGCTTATTTAAATAACGTAGAACTTCAATCAGCAGGAACCACGCTCTGCTACCATGTTAAAGTCACAGAAGACTCGCTAGATTTGTCTATGATTCATTAATAATTATTTAACCAACAAGTATATTAAAAAGAGCGATTAACGATCGAGACTCATTAATGGCTGTTTAATATTCGAGTTGGTTACAAATTTTTTCCGTCGATCGTATTCTTTTAGAGTCGTCTACATAGATTTTTCTTCGCCGATGTCTTTTTAGGTTATATGACAATTTATTTAATTTGACACTGACAGTTCTAGAGAACGGTATGTTTTGATTGGAAGGTTTCATTTCACATATGTTCGATTGGCCAATCAAACGACGCCATTGCGTCTTTGTTATAGCTAATCAGAATTGGCTATAACAAATCATGCATTAATAGAAATCGTGCATTAATACAGTTGTTTAATAAACGATTTCCTATTCAGTAAATTGACTCATAAATAAGCGATCGACGGGAAACAATATAACACGTTTAGTGACATTACATTAATCAATCATTTCTTACAAAGCTTGCTAGATAATATGCAAAATATATCAATGCTTGCTTCAATCACTTCAACAGCACTTGCTTGCCCTTCAGTCGTGAAAAATTGCACATGTACGCTCGAACTAGTGCGCCCGAGTTTTACCAAAAGAAAACGATATAAATAAGTATCTAAAAAATATTAAAAAATTGTTATATTTCTGTATAGGAAATGTGAGGTTGGTACCACTTCGACGGAACATCAATTTTAGAAAGCTAATTCAAATTCTTACATATTAATCACCATTGCCAGAGTCCACTTTGTGTTTGTATGTATTCGTTTCGCAACGTGCCAGACCGAGACTAGAGAATTTAATATATTATTTGTGTTCAGTTGGATGTGGATTAGTTAGAGAAGATTTAGACAGTAAGCTTGCTTTATATGAATGTTGTAATCTGTGCGTTTTTCTATATTTGTTTGTTTTATTTTTACGTAAAAATACGGAAAATAACCTCCACATGACTGTTATAGAGCTTGAATTGGCAGCTAGTAGACACCAATCTGAACATGAAATACGAAAAGATTGTCAGGAATATTTGAGAAGAGAGAATCGAAAAAGACGGCCCTGTACCAATACCAGTAGTGTGGAGGAGACAAGGACACTAAACTCAATAAGGAAGAAGCTGAAAGCCAACAAAGCAAATATTATAAAAGCTACATAGATACGATTGTAAGAATAAAAACACTAACAAGACTGAAAAAACGGCTCTTGCCCTGCATGCTTTATCGCATGCCCACACATTTGACTTTGACGATGCAAAAATTTTAAAAAAAGAACCAAATTACAGGAAAAGGTGTATTATGGAAATGCTATTTATAAAAATGACTAACAACACAGTAAATCGAAGAACTGACACAGATAACTTGAGCAGTATATATTCAAATGTAATTTCCATCTTGCCGACTTGACCCTATGTGACTATGCAACTGTTTGTTGAAGATTTCGAAAAAGAATGTTAGACGCGATGTATTCGTAATTTGTTCTAAGTAAATATCTGTCTGCCGGCACATGTGTTGTTAATTTAATGTATTTTAATGTGGTTTTGTGACATACTTTTGAGGTAATTTCTGTTGTATTTTAAATACTAATGTACTCATATATGCCCCTTTTGTTATAGCTATGATTAAGGCTGAAAATATAGCCGAAACGTCAGCAAAAAGGTAGGAGTTTTATTTAATTATCCCAGCTCCCAAAGCCGTCAAAAACAGTAATTTATTAACCATTTCGGAGCGAGAAAAAGTAAACACAATTATAAAAGCTGTTAAAAATGCTGGATTAGCTGTTATTTACGGAGGAGACTACAACAACAAAATGCTAACATTTCTAATGGACAACGATTTCAAAGAACTACAGAAAAATCCTCTAAAAAGACTCATCTCCTCTACTAAAAGGATCATTAAAGAAAAAGAAGACACGATAAAGTTTCTCAACAAGACAAAACAACCCCATATAGATATGAATCTACAACTACCTAACATATATGGTCTCATAAAGCTACATAAGACTGAGAAAACTATGAGACCCATTGTTACATTTTTTAATACCCCTACCAACAGATTGGCTAAAATTATAACACCGATACTGTCGACTGAGGATTTCCCTCTACGTTTCACCATAAAAAAAACAGTAAGGAGCTAATTGAAATTTTACAACCTATTGATTCAGAAGGGCTTACGATGGTATCTTTCGATGTCGAAAATCTGTACTGCAATACACGTGTGCCATACACACTCGACGTCGTGAAGGACATGCTTACAAAGTCAAATCTTGGAGACAGGGTGAGCCAGGATATATATGATATTATCAAACACATTTTGGATAACAATTACTGTTCTTTCGATGAGAAAACCTATAAAATAGAAGGGGGACTTCCCATGGGTTCACCTATTTCAGGAATCCTTGCAAACATTCCTTAACAAAATTAAAGAAGATTTTATCTTGTCGGACAAATCCACACAACTAATTACCACTTGGCTCCGGTACATGGACGATGTGTTTTGTCTGTGGAGAGGAACAGAGAATGAATTAGAAAGTTTTAACGATTATATTAATAACATCATGCCTGCTCTTAAGTTCACCACTGACAACACCTTCAACTTCAATGTCTACAGAAAACCGACCACATGTAGCGCACTTATTCCTGCTGACTCGAACCATCACCACTCTCATAAACTTGCAGCTTTTAGATCAATGATACAAAGAGCACTTCGACTTCCCCTTCTTGACAACGACAGAGATATGGAACTCCAAACCATCAGATACCTGGCAAGTAAAAATGGGTATAATTTAAAAACTATCAACCGAATGTTAAAGGTAGAAGAGAGAAGAAATCACCCACTATATGTTAAGAGTGCCTTGAATTTACAAACATCTTGGAAGTGTTTTACATTTTTTAATAACAAGGTAACAACTGTCAGCAATATTTTGAACAAGTACGGTATTAAATGTGCATTCAAGACAAACAATTCTCTGCTATCACTTGTTCAGCAAAAACCGGCTAAAGACAGACACGTGCGTGCGTGCGTGCGTGCGTGCGTGCGTGCGTGCCTGTGCGTGTCTGTGCGTGTCTGTGCGTGTCTGTGCGTGTCTGTGCGTGTCTGTGCGTGTCTGTGCGTGTCTGTGCGTGTCTGTGCGCGTGCGTGCGCGTGCGTGTCTGTGCGCGCGCGTGCGTGTCTGTGCGCGCGCGCAGTTATCTGAGTTGTGTTAGTTTTGTAAGTTTCACAAATAATACACGATCGCATGCATGCCTGTTGATAAATCGGATTTTCACTCGTACCGAGTAGGTACTTTACCCTTCTTTTTATATTGCGTGCGCGTGCGCGTGCGCGGGCGCGTGCGTGCGTGCGTGCGTGCGTGCGTGCGTGCGTGCGTGCGTGCGTGCGTGCGTGCGTGCGTGCGTGCGTGCGTGCGTGCGTGCGTGCGTGCGTGCGTGCGTGCGTGCGTGCGTGCGTGCGTGCGTGCGTGCGTGCGTGCGTGCGTGCGTGCGTGCGTGCGTGCGTGCGTGCGTGCGTGCGTGCGTGCGTGCGTGCGTGCGTGCGTGCGTGCGTGCGTGCGTGCGTGCGTGCGTGCGTGCGTGCGTGCGTGCGTGCGTGCGTGCGTGCGTGCGTGCGTGCGTGCGTGCGTGCGTGCGTGCGTGCGTGCGTGCGTGCGTGCGTGCGTGCGTGCGTGCGTGCGTGCGTGCGTGCGTGCGTGCGTGCGTGCGTGCGTGCGTGCGTGCGTGCGTGCGTGCGTGCGTGCGTGCGTGCGTGCGTGCGTGCGTGCGTGCGTGCGTGCGTGCGTGCGTGCGTGCGTGCGTGCGTGCGTGCGTGCGTGCGTGCGTGCGTGCGTGCGTGCGTGCGTGCGTGCGTGCGTGCGTGCGTGCGTGCGTGCGTGCGTGCGTGCGTGCGTGCGTGCGTGCGTGCGTGCGTGCGTGCGTGCGTGCGTGCGTGCGTGTGTGTGTGTGTGTGTGTGTGTGTGTGTGTGTGTGTGTGTGTGTACTCAATTTTTGTGAATCCGATTCCGGAGAAACTACTAAAGGTATCGGCATGGAACTTCATATTTAGAAGTTTCATAACCAAACTTAGAGTTGAAAAGCTTTTGGTTCAAAAGGGTCCAAAGGAACTGGGTGTTTACTCCAGGCCTTTTTCAAGGATTTTAGAAATCAGCCGCCATTTCTGTAATTGCGTCAAAATAGTTAAATAATAAATTAAAGCAGAGGAAATTTTGAATAATTTATGCCTATGACATTTTTTGGTAAAATTAATAGTTTAGCTTTTTAGTTTATTCTAAGCCTTTTTCAAGGATTTTGGAAATAAGCCGCCATTTCTGTCATTTCGACAAAATAGTTAATTAATAAATTAAAGTAGAGGAAATTTTAAATAATTTATGCCTATAACATTTCTTGGTAAAATTAATAGTTTACCTTCAAGAGCAAATTCTATTTGATCGAGATCGGTCGCATCTGCATTGATATGAAATTACATAGTAGCCAGGATTTTGGCAAATATTTTTTTGTGTTGTCACATTCGAAAACAGCTGATCTCATCAGAGGTTGGAGAACCACTATGGAACGTGCAGCTGTAGTGCGCAAAATTATAAAATACAAATTTCAAATAAAATAAGATCACCATTTTGATTGTTTGTTGATAAGAAATATCAACCAGTCTTTATATCTAATTCTAAAAATGATACATTGAGAAAATTATAAATAAAGTATAGCGATGAGTGTAGTTTTATTTTAGTATGTTGGTAGGGATGTGTCATGAACAAATATAAATCTGTCAGAATTTGAATTACCTTTTTAAGGTGCGTTTTCATTAGTGATAATGGCAGTGGTAGCAGACGCCGTTAAAGTATTTCCAATAGAAAATTGGTAGTGACTCATGTTTATGTACATGCAAACTAATATGTGTCATTATCACGATATGTAAGAAATACTATAATTTCGTATTCTACCACCGCCATTAGCTACCATTACCTACCAATCGGAACGCACCTTTCGTCAAAGTGGTACCAACCTAGCATTTACTATACAGAAATAATTTTTTTTTTTTTTAAATACGTATTTCTTAAAAAGCAACACAATGAACGTTGATGTCGCTCCTACCAAAAACTAGATAGCGCGACTCGCTCATATGCGACGGCGACACTCCGCCTTCGGTGACGCGCCGTATCACCGCTCGTCGCGCTATTCCGTACTTTCGGCATTTGTGACATAAATAACTATTATTCTAATGACGTAGTGTAGGTAGTGTCAAATGCTGATGCTTTGACAATACCTACGATTTAACTCTATAGAATAGATTCTCATGCAGCTAAACTATTAATTTTATATATTGTATGATAAAGTCATGTGCCTGGCCACATCAGATTTTTTAATAACAAGGTAACAACTGTCAGCAACATTCTGAACAAGTACGGTATTAAATGTGCATTCAAGACAAACAATTCTCTGCTATCACTTATTCAGCAAAAAACAGCTAAGGACAGACTATCAAAAAGTGGTGTCTATAAAATAAAGTGTGACACTTGTGAGGCTTTTTATATTGGAGAGACAGGGAGACCTATTGCTACAAGAATCGACGAACACAGAAAGACAAAACACTGGTCAGCTTTCGGAAGACACAGGAGCGAAGACCGGACCAGACCGGACACAGGAGCGAAGACGACTCTAATATATCTATTTTACATCATCAACAAAAGGGATATAAACTTACACTGCTCGAGGCCCTAGAAATATGGAAGGCGAAGAATGAGAATGGACTTCAGAACGAGCAAGTAGAGTTAAATATTGAGCTACTGTTTAAAGCATATCAAATTAAAATTTAAATGTTTTTCTGATTTGAGTTTGAAATATCATGTATGCGCGTCCTTGTTTAGTGTACTAACTTGCTGACTTGTACATGCGGTTGCATAAGGGTGGTAGAATTGTTATATTTCTCGTGTTTGTGTATCCTCTACGTCTACACCATTGCCCGAGACCATTTTGTGTTTGTATGTATTCCTTTCGCAACGTGCCAGACCGAGGCTAGAGAATTTAATATATTATTTGTGTTCAGTTGGATGTGGATTAGTTAGAGAAGATTTAGACAGTAAGCTTGCTTTATATGAATGTTGTAATCTGTGCCTTTTTCTATATTTGTTTGTTTTATTTTTAGCGTCAGTTCGACAATGCCATAAAGGCGAAACCGCTCACTGATAAGTATTATTAAAGAACATTGAAGAATTGAATCAAGAGTTTGTTTTTCTACATTTTGCACCTGTTTTTAAGTTTGCGTTAAGCTCACAATATATATATATATATCAATATTTGTTCATGACATTGTAGATGTTACATCCGTACCAACATACTAAAATAAAACTACACTCATCGCTATACTTTATTTACAATATTCTCAATTTGTCGTTTTTAGAATTATAGATATGATATAACAACGGGTTGATATTTCTTATCAACAAACAATAAAATTGGTGATCTTATTTCATTTGTTCTCCAACCTCTCACAAAAAAATATTTGTCAAATCCTGGCTACTATGTAGTTTCATATCAATGCAGGTGCGACCGACCTCGATCAAATAGCATTTGCTCTTGCAGCTAAACTATACATTTTTCCAAAAAATGTCATAGACATAAATTATAAAACATTTCCTCTACTTTAGTTTATTATTAACTATTTTGACGAAATTACAGAAATGGCGGCTCATTTGCAAAATCTTTCATAAATGTTAAGAGTAATCATCCAGTTCCTTTGAACCCTTTTGAACCAAAAGCTTTTCAGCTCTAAGTTTGATGATAAAACTTCTAAATATGAAGTGTCGATACCATACTGCGTATTGTAAAGTAAAAAATTAGTCCCCGGATAGACCTAAACCCCAAAAACCCAATTTGCATAAAACGCCGTTGAGCATATTTTTCAAGATCGCAACCTCTTTTGCATGTGTTATTTCAGTAATTTGTAATTATTATTATTATTTCGTAAATTATGGAGTACCGGTTCAAATGTTACCGGTAAAACCCGTTTTCAGGCAGAACCAGTTTTACCTAGGCCAAACTAGTTCGGCCGAAGAGCGGTAAGGACAACTAGTTTATGCTAAGCCAAACTAGTTTAACCTGGTATGGAAAGGCATACTTCAGGTCAAACTGGTATGGCCTAGGCGAAACTGATTTTTATTAACGGTTTTGAATTGTACCATAATTTTTACGCGCGTTTTCTGTAGAGCGTGTTTTCTTACGCGCGTGTTTTGTAAGAGTCGTGTTTTTTGAAGCTCGTGTGTTATTATGACGCCCGTGTCTTATGACTCGCGAGTTATCTAAAGCGAGTGTTTTCTAACTCGCGTGTTTTTCTGAAGTATAATGACGCACGTGTTTTCTGACAAGAGTGTTTTATGAAACTTTTGCTTTCCGACGCGTATGTTTTTTTACGCGAGTTTTTTTACGCGCGTGTTTTTGAAGTGTTTTTACCGTTGTTAAGAAAACACACGTTAAAAATACGCGCGCGTCAGGAAACGCGCTTCAGTAAACGCGCTTCAGTAAACGCGCTTCAGAAAACTCGTGTGATATAAGAGTCGCCGGTCAAAAACACGCGCGTCAGTAAACATTCTCTGGAGAAATCGCGCATATTATAGTACATTTCTAAACCGTTAATCGAAATCAGCTTAGCCTAGGCCATACCAGTTTGCCCTGAAGTATGCGTTTAGATAACAGGTTAAACTAGTTTGGCCTAGGATAAAGTAGTTAATACCTAACATGCTTTGGCCAAGCAGATTTGATCATATCGGAATTAACTTTGCAAAGAAACTGTAGCAAGAAAAACTGAAGGCGGATTCGATTCATTTGCTCAAAGCGCCAGATATTCAATTAAATAAAAGTGTGTGATGATATTTTGAATAACTGTTTATTTCACATTCACATTCACGAATGTATTCTCTTAATAACAGTTTGGACAGATGGCAGCCATATATGATCCGATGAAAACCTTCGCACGCAAACAGCTTTCGTTTGATACTGATTTTGTTATATCATTTAATACTTTGACGGTAATTGAAACTTTTTGGAACATATTTTTGGTTATATCTCCGGAAGTGGTAGAAATATCAAAATTAAGTATAGCCACAAGTAATTCACTCCTAACAAGGCATACTGTGTACAAATTGGGGAAGAATTGGTCAAGGATTTTCCAATTATGAATTTATTCGTGTTAAATGTCCAATTAGGACCACCGTGCGATGGAATGCATGATTGAATTTACTTCTGCGTGTGTTTTTATTAACTTCCTGTTTCTGTTACTTTATAAAATATAAATTCTTTATATTTAATAAGCGCTTTTATAGTAGACGACACAGTAGATGATTTGCTACATTTCGTTTTCATTTAACGATGGCATTATAAACAAACGTCAAATATAACCCGACCAACAACTTAGCCGAAAAACGCGGCAATCAAGCGTACAAAAGTACGCTGAGAGATGTGATAAGCGCTGGGGCAGTGGCAGCAAACCAGGGCAAAACAGCGGTCGGTTCAGGTAATGATACCCGCAGCCGCTGCGCAGCGGCTGATTTCCGCTGGCCGTACCTGATCGCAACCTATTATCATTTGCAAAATATTACATATCTGTCACTTAGTAAAAATATAACTCATGTCTGGGCTACACAGTTAAATGTAAATACATACTTATAACCGGAAAGGACGCGACATTGTGAATAATTGAGGCAAATGCATTTGGTATGCAAGCCGCAGTGATGTGGGGTTGCCATCTCTTTCTATCTCATATGGTAGCATGGACGTATGTGGTTTGACGGTTTGACATTTTTATTTGAGATATCGTTTTCAATTAATAAACACCTGCTAGCTTTCTACGGTAGTCAGACTGTGACACATACCCCACATTATCGCTCTGTCTCTTTTGCTTACGCCTGTCTCAAATCTCGCCACCTAATGTAAAGCGCGCGTCCGTTCCAGTTAGATTATTGCCCGGCGTCCACCGGATCGGGCCGATAAACATCGGCCCTATCTGAGTCGTACGATGAATATCGTGGACATGCATGTCTATAGGAACCGTCACACTGATACGATGAGTGTCATGCCCGAAAAACATCGTATCGGTTCCAATAAAAATACTTGTGCATGATATTTACCTTACGACTCCGATCGGGCCGATATTTATCGGCCCGATCCGGTGGACACCCAACCTTAGAGTTCACTGGGCTACACTTTGTGATCACACGTGATTATAACTCAGTAATTTGGACATTACGTGTTTGTGAGGCACCAACGTTTCCCTGGGCTTAGCTTAAGTCGGTCTTAAACATAGTTAGGTGACGGACAGATGACGATGCAAAATAGATGACATAAGTACGCTGTACGATTCCATACTGAGGTATGCTTAATGGATACGGTGCAACCGGGCATTAAGTACGATTCAATTCTTCAGTAGTGCTTAATACATGCAGTGGAAACTGGCATAAATAGGAGTAGCTTAAATTTAAGCTAGGTTTTTCGATTAAGGGGAAGTGGTACAATCGGGTATAAATGACATACTATGGGAAAGCGATATCGTATATGGTTGACATATGGCAGGTAATCAATAACTTTGATTCGAAAGTGTTCAAGTCGATCGAGTAGAGTTCGCAACAGTCCGTACCGACGAGAAGTTCATTATCACTGAAAAGATTTAGTGAAGTCGGTTGCCCTCGTACCCGGGTAGTCATAATCTGAAGAAAAATAAACAGAGAATTAATAAATATTTCTCGATCTCAATAACGTAACTTATGCTTACCACTTGCAACTCCGGAGTTGATGGCAATTTGTAAGCTAATGAAGAAGGCGCCTTCATGTTCACCTTTTTCTCCTGTACCATATCAATGGTTCCATCTCCGGCACCAATAATTAGATTGCCATTGGACAATAGTAAGATCGACCGTACACCTGTAAATACACATATAACTTGCTTATTCAGCCCAGGCGATAGAGATAAAAGAAATGCGAATGAGAATGTCGGGTTTAGCTTTTTCTGTTGCCCTAATGAAACCCGTAATTTTAAACCTCCGACAAACCCGGGCCGTTCTATCGACAGTCTCGTGGGTCAAATTCGACGAACCAACTAAATGAAATAACGTTTTGTTACAATTTTGAGCGGTTTTAGTTCTCATTTTCCGAGAATGCAAATAGACCAGTCATTCTTGATTTTTGATATACGTTGTATTCGGAAAATTAATTGCAGTCGATGAAACTGATACCAGCGGTAGCTTATCGCTTCAGTAGTAATATACAAATTTTTAGTGACATAGTTAATGGGAAAATATAATATTAATTAAAAACCATTGAAAAATTGTGCCTGTTTACATGCAAGTAAAGTTCACTGAATCTGCGCTGCACATGATAGCAGGACGCACAGAAACATCACTAGACAACAAGCAATCAACCCTAGGAGTGTTCATAGACATTGACGGGGCATTTGACAAACGTATGTTCCATATTGTTACGAAGTAAATTAAAACAAGGTTATCGTTAATTCGAATAGGTTTTATGAAATAATATTGTCGATGACAAACCTGAATTGTTCAATTATTGCACTTTTCAAGGTGAGTTCCAGACGTCGAGTTTGCACAAAAATCATGTGATCAACCTCGACGTTTCGTAACCTAAATCATGGTAATGACATATTTGGACAATTTGATATAAGTAGCTACATAACGGAGTATCGCGGAGAATTCTATTTTAGCCCTTATTTACGAGTGATATTCGACATCCGCACGAGTAGGCAATGGCCGGCCTCCTCAGCTGTTTTCTTGAAGTATCTTGTCAATAATTATACAGGCAAATAAAACCAGTGTGAGTTTTATTTACATCCACCTTGACCTGGGAGTCTACTCTCGTCATCTTTTTAAGGCGAATGCAAGAAGCTTCGAATGTAGTGGGGATACCACCGGTTGTCATCTGATTCGTATCTAAGAGCAAGTTTGCTTGTTGCTAAGAACATAGGTTTCAATCAAACGTGGGCGTGCGCGTGTGTTATTGTTCTTAGCAACAAGCAAACTTGCTCATAGATACGGGCAACCGGCAACCATTCGAAAAGTCACGCATTCGCTTCAAAAAGATGACGAGAGTAGACCCCCAGGACTCTTCCCATTAAGAGTTATAAAAAGATTAAAACTTCCCATATGAAACACAACGTAGAATCGTTAATAACCGAATGGATCGGCATTATGCTGCAAACAAGAGCAGTAAAAGTCAATGTAGGCACCCAATCGGTAAGATGTCTTGTAGCCAAAGGGTGCCTAAAGGGTGGAGTTGTCCCACCCCTGCTGTGGAACCTGATCCTAGACAGTCTACTAAAGGTTAAGCCAAGAAGGGTATTACACAATAGCTTGGAGGCGATCTAACAAATCTGCTTACAGAAAAATTTGACGATACAAATAGGTGACAGGATGCAATCCGCCCTCAACTTAATCACAACATTGTGCAAAGACCACTTACCTTCAGTTAACCCTGGGAAAATAGAGATGGTACTCATCACCAGAAAAAGAAAAAGAAAATACCACAACTACGAGCTAAACACCAAGCAAGCTAAGATGGGGAGGAGATCATCTGGAAGAAAGCAAAAAAAAGCACACATCATTTTTGCAGTGCCATCATACAACCTACCTATGCTAACGTACGGAGCAGTAATATATTGTCCAAGAACCAAACTGTTCGGCTATAAGCACACATTGCATTTTTGCAGCCGCCATCATACAACCTACCTATGCTAACGTACGGAGCAGTATAATAGTGTAAAAGAACCAAACTGTTCGGCTATCATAGACCTCAATCATATACAAAGAACCGTATGCCTGAACATAACAAGATTCATGCACACCACACCAACAGCCGCTATGGATGCAAAGGTCTGTCTGCCTTCCGCCCATCGGCATTCATGTGGAGGAAGTGGCCTTAGCTGGCATCACCCGGCTTCGTGCGGCAGGTTTCTGGGAAACTAGTAGGGTTGACAAAATTCGTCTCTACCTCTAGCGCGAGGCTGTTCTGCGGACACCTGTCCTTGAGGCTCAGGAAGATGATTTTCCACCCCGCTATGTTTTCAGAAGGTCCTTCACAGCATCCCTCATACCACAAACTCAGCGGGGAAAACAGGAGCTGTCCACACTGCACAGACGGGTCCAAATACCCACATAACTCTGGTGCTTCTCCCGAGCAATGAAGATGAAAATCGGTCTACCACTAGGCCGGTCCACGACAATAACACAAACAGAACTGATTCCCTTAACAACCGTAGCCAAAACTATTACTGAAATATGTAAAATGTATTAGTGGCAAAAACGTGCTGATCCTAACGGATACCAAAGCAACAATACAAGCGCTGTACGGACGTCTCTCAACCTCCAGACTTAACAATATAACAATGTTCCCAAGCCCTGACAAAAGCAAATAATAAGATAGCCATCCACTGGATAAAAAGAGGCACGGTAAAAGCAAAGGCAACAGGGAAGCAGATCGCCCTGGAAAACACGCTGCGAAAACGCCCTATATAGGTCCTGAGCCAGGGATACCACCGTCCCTAAAAACATTACTCAACGCACTAGCCGAAACATCCCACATTTTCTTCACGGCTAGATGGGACGAAACCACCAAGCGTGTTTTTGCACACTTGGTAAACTTGGTAAACTTGGTAAACTTGGTAAACCCAACGAGTCCCTTGCCAAAAGACAACAATGTACTACCTTCAACTCACCAGAAGGAACCTCAGACAGCTAACTGGAATCTATACCGGGAACTGCAGACTAAAAAAACATCTAACCCGCATTCCAAGAGGACCAAATGTGCAGAGGATGCGAAATCGACGATGTGACGGCCGAACACTTTCTGTGCGAATGTCCGGCACTTTCGACATTACGTGAACGTTTCCTGGGTGAATGATGGCTAAAATTACCCGCCAGTAGAGGGGTTCCGCCAAGCGACGTCCTCGCCTTCGTGAAGGTCCATAAGAATCCCTCGGACGTTCTCAAAAGGGACCTAGGCCGGTTTTCCTAGGAGCAGGTTTTTTACGCAGCGTAAAACCGAATAGAGGCATGTCACGTCGACCGGAACGTATAAGTGTATAACTTAATACACTGCGCGTTTGTGTTTTCTAATCGTGGCGCATCAGCTATTCAGTCGGCCTAATATAGGTTAAGTAGGGATCTTTGAGTGTTGTCAAAAGTGACAGTAGTCTGAGAAGGCGTACGTAAGGCCTAGGTGCTGTGGGAATTGTCCCACCCGCCAAGATATCCATTAATCCCATAATCCATCGGCCAAAAGTGGACCATATGCTTCATAATTATATCTGTTGTCCCATCCCGAGATTTTGGTCCGGATCGGGTTTACGGGCCAAAACGGGCTCTCGAGCCGGATTAGGTTTTTGGGACCGATCGGGCTTTTGGGCCGGATCGGGCTTTCGGGCCTGATCGGGCTTTTGGGCCGCACCGGACTGACCTGGGACCTAATTCTCGTGATCTTTTTGAAGCGAATTGCTCATAGATACGGGCAACCGGTGATATCCCTACTCCATTCGAAAAGTCAGGCATTCGCTTCAAAAAGATGACGAGAATTGGGTCCCAGGCCGATCAGGCTCTCGAACCGGGCCAAATCGGGCAGGGACAGGCCGCGGTTATGTCGGCTGGGCCGACAAAAAAAACAGTTCCCAACGCTAACATGGACTTTGCTTAATTTGGTTCTTTGGCTACATAAACATAGCCCAAATATTCTCGCTTAAGAAGCAATTTTAAATATCAAAGATATAACAAAAATATACCAAAAATACAAATACTAAATGTGCACGATTTATTATTCGCTAAATTCATGAAAATGATCACTGTGCGCCGCGCCGTGATGATATTATACAGGGTCCGGCAGTGAAACGGAAAGATTTGAGGTAGGGTTTGCAGCGCGCCGCGAAGTGGTGGGGGAGAAAGTAGCCGACTTGCCAAGACCTGCATGAGCAGCCATTTTGTTTACAATGGAGCGTTGGACGGGTGCGCATCGCGGTTACGCAGTTAAAACCTATTTTTAAAATGGTGGGAGTTTAGTGCAAACGCGTCGTGACTTTCGACGGCATTTTAACATTACCGCGCAACCATCCTGTTCCCCCAGATAAAGCGATAAAAGAATGGGCAAACAACCTCGAACAAACAGGATCGACGTGTAAAAAAAGGGGTGGTAGTGACAAAACAGTTCGAACCCATGAAAATATCGAACGTGTTCGACAAGCAATGTTAAGAAGTCCACGCCGATCGGCCATCCGTAACGCTGTTTGGAATAAGTGACAGATCGATAAGAAGGATTCTCCATAAGGATCTTAGATATCACCCTTACAAATTACAGCTTGTTCAAATGTTGTTAAATGTTGTTAAAATGCCGTCGAAAATTACGACGCGTTTGCACTAAACTCCCACCATTTTTAAAATAGGTTTTTACTGCGTAACCGCGATGCGTACCCTTCCAACGCTCCATTGTAAACAAAATGGCTACTCATGCAGGTCTTGGCAAGTCGGGTACTTTTTCCCCCACCACTTCGCGGTGCGCTGCAAACCCTACCTCAAATCTTTCCGTTTCACTGCCGGACCCTGTATTATTTGACGAACACATAATAGTGTGCGAGTCGACTACGATGTTTTGTCTACGACGAAATTAAGTCGTAGTTAATGTAACATAATAATTATAATTTCGGTATAATAAAAGCCTCTTTTCTTTGCAAACTTTTCGTTTTTATTTACTTAGGAGACATATTTAGATTTAACGAAAACCATCATCGGTCCTAAATTTACAAAGTACAGTACACTTAAAAAATATTCACATAACAGACATTAACACAAAGCGTTAAATTGTTGCATAAATGCACAAAAGGCCCAAACATGGATTTATTGGAGCAGTTTCAAATAGCGAGGCACAATTTGAACCCAGAATATAATTTGTTAAATCAGCTTACATTTACAGTGAAACCTCTCTTCTCTTTACATATTTAGATCTAAATTACGTTACTACCATGGCTACCTGAGTGACATTGGTTGCATACACTACCATCTTTATAACTAGTTCTAAATTCTTTCCATGTGCCCTCCATCTTGTTCCGACTACCATAACGAAGACATGCTCTTGTCTGCTAATTCTCTAAAAGTAATTTTCTCTTACAAGGGCCACAATATCAAATTACGAATGTTTGTCGCTTGTATTACAAATGACTGTACGTAAACTATTTTAAAATGTTTGCTATGTGAATATTTCTAAAGTGTACTGTACTTTGTAGATTTAGGACCGATGATGGTTTTCGTTAAACCGAAACATGTCTCCTAAGTAAATAAAAACGAAAAATTTGCAAAGAAAAGAGGCGTTTATTATACCGAAATACAGTACAACTTTGCAGTATGTATTAATTATAAACTAACGTTTATAGCATTTCCCAACTGTACACCAGATAGTATGCGGCTAGCAACAAAAATTACAATTCTATACCTACCTAGGGAATACATATCCACCACTCCTTCTGGCAGCTTTCTCCGAGTGATTTTTGCATAACACGCAATGAGGATTGGCCTCTTCACAGGCTCCAAAATGTCCAAGTCGTGATGAAAATTTAGCCTCACTTTCAGGACGTCGCCAGTGGTGGTTCCACAATAGCAGATCTCATCCCTCTCATTCAGATCTAAGCAAGTGATGACCCGTCTCAGCTTCGATAAGTTCACCATTATCCCACGGACGTTACGGGCCTCCTTATCAATCTTCCATATTTGTAGCGTACAATCACCACCAGTCAAGAAACACGCTTCACGCCTGTTTGTTGGCTTCAGGACTACAGCATCACCCTGGATGCCACTGCTCGCCTGATTTCCGCAGAGCGGCATGCCACCCTCAATATCCCAGACGACCACTGATCCGCAGTCCCGTCCACCCAACGATATTAGGTAACGGTCGTTCAGCGAAAAACAGACTGCTTCGACACGAACCTTGTGGATCTCGTGAATGGAGATTATGCTGCGATTTTCGAAATCCCATAATATGACCTTTGCCTGCGAAATAAATTTTCATTTATTCATATAGTAGTGGTGAAATCAAAAAATGTGTACTTCGCGTTTACTTTTATTCCCCTGAAGTAGCTCCGTTTTTGATGAAATTTATAAGCATGTTTTAACCCGAAAGTCGTCACGTCACGTCAGAGAACAGTAACGTCACATAAAAATATTGTTGAAATGTCCAGTCGCACCATACGGGAACGCCACGTTACGAGAACGCGAACGTCACGTAAATCTGCTATGAATTCTATGTTATAGAATTCTTCTTTTTCATGGTTAGCTAGAGGTAGCTTAATATAAAAAATAACAGTGATTGCGTTAATTTTGGATAACGTATAGGCAACTGCTATCGTTAATAGGAAAATGAGCACAAAAGATATTTATCCTACACATTATTAATCACTTGTTTACCACGTTCATTGCTTTTAGATAGGTGCTCATAATAAATTCATAATAGTCGAAATAGTTTCATATGGGGGTATATTAATGGTATTTTAATGGTATGATTCATATTAAAATTTAGGAAAATAAGTGAAATACGCCAAATGTGGTAAAATAATAATTGTGGATAAACTAACAAACTACAATTACCTGTATATTGCGTATAAATTAGAAACTTTTTGTAGTATTTTTAATGAAATAGCCCTTTATATTTAATTAGTTGGCGCTTTCGTTTTCATGTTATAGATTCTATTATCTGCTAATATTAATGGTAATGGTATAGGGTATAGTGTATATAATGTATAGTGTATAGTGAGTGAACCATTTGCTCATTAAATCATCTCATCATTAAAATTTATATTTGTTTCTGTATATTTTTGCATTAACACGTTGACGTCGACACATTTACACTTTTAGAATAGATAGGCAACATCACGGCACGTCATGTCAAAATATTCATTTTGAAACTATTATGTTCTTGACCGTAGGTCACGTTGACGGTCCATGACGTTCCGGATAGTGTGAATGTTACCATACATGTATTTAGGAATATTTTGACTTGACTTTGCCGTTCTCTGATGTACCCTGACGTTCCGTAGAGTGCGAATGGATTTTTAAATCAGTAAAGTGGGTTACGAACTGATCGGAAGTAGACTAAAAAGTAGTCGCCAATATTTCTATGAATCCGTCTTTAGACTGATAGGAACTAAGTCAGTTCTTTTTACTTTATTATACGCAGTATGACAAACTATTGTAATCGTGGCGAAAAATAGTTTTGAGATTTTAGTGGAAATATGTCCTTTTGGTACGTCTGAACTAAACATTTTTGACCAAGGTACAAACAAAGTTCTGTGTGTCTGTGTGTGTGTCTGTGTGTGTGTGTCTGTGTGTGTGTGTCTGTGTGTGTGTGTCTGTGTGTGTGTGTCTGTGTCTGTGTGTGTGTGTCTGTGTGTGTGTGTCTGTGTGTGTGTGTGTGTCTGTGTGTCTGTGTGTGTCTGTGTGTCTGTGTGTCTGTGTGTGTGTCTGTGTGTCTGTGTGTCTGTGTGTCTGTCTGTGTGTCTGTGTGTGTGTCTGTGTGTGTGTCTGTGTGTGTGTCTGTCTGTGTGTCTGTCTGTGTGTCTGTGTGTGTGTCTGTGTGTGTGTCTGTGTGTGTGTCTGTGTGTGTGTCTGTGTGTGTGTCTGTGTCTGTGTGTGTGTCTGTGTGTCTGTGTCTGTGTGTGTGTCTGTGTGTGTGTGTGTCTGTGTGTGTCTGTGTGTCTGTGTGTGTCTGTGTGTCTGTGTGTGTCTGTGTGTCTGTGTGTCTGTGTGTCTGTGTGTGTCTGTGTGTCTCTGTGTGTCTGTGTCTGTGTGTGTGTCTGTGTGTGTGTGTGTCTGTGTGTGTCTGTGTGTCTGTGTGTGTCTGTGTGTCTGTGTCTGTGTCTGTGTCTGTGTCTGTGTGTCTGTGTCTGTGTGTGTGTGTCTGTGTGTGTGTGTGTGTGTGTGTGTCTGTGTCTGTGTGTGTCTGTGTGTGTGTGTCTGTGTGTGTGTGTGTGTCTGTGTGTCTGTGTGTGTGTCTGTGTGTGTCTGTGTGTGTGTCTGTGTGTGTGTCTGTGTGTGTCTGTGTGTGTGTGTCTGTGTGTGTGTGTGTGTCTGTGTCTGTGTGTGTGTCTGTGTGTGTCTGTGTGTGTGTCTGTGTGTCTGTGTGTGTGTCTGTGTCTGTGTGTGTGTGTGTCTGTGTCTGTGTGTGTCTGTGTGTCTGTGTGTGTGTCTGTGTGTCTGTGTGTGTGTCTGTGTCTGTGTCTGTGTCTGTGTCTGTGTCTGTGTCTGTGTGTGTCTGTGTCTGTGTGTGTCTGTGTCTGTGTCTGTGTGTGTCTGTGTGTCTGTGTGTGTGTCTGTGTCTGTCTGTGTGTGTGTGTCTGTCTGTGTGTGTGTGTCTGTCTGTGTGTGTGTGTCTGTCTGTGTGTGTGTCTGTGTGTGTGTGTGTCTGTCTGTGTGTGTGTGTCTGTCTGTGTGTGTGTGTCTGTCTGTGTGTGTGTCTGTCTGTGTGTGTGTGTCTGTGTGTGTGTGTGTCTGTGTG
>OZ030390.1:55216960-55261960 GCA_964023965.1 Melinopterus prodromus
TAGTTGAGGTTATGTCAGGTTAAGTAAAATGGATAGGATTCAGCTAGGTACGTAGTTTATTGTCAAAGCTTAAAATTGTCTATAACTAATCGCGTTTATGAATTATGAATATTTATTTTATGGTCTATCAACGTCGTAGATCATACAGCATTCCCTAATATTTTGGACAAAATCTAAAAATGTTATCACATGTTACACAACTGTTTACTATAATTTTGTAGCCAATAGTATATTTTATCAAGCACAGAATAAATTAGCTGCTCGAATGTGCCCCATCTTTTTTTATTTAATTTTTAGTTTTGTCGAACGGGTTCGTCCGTATGGAGCTATTTGACGTTTGGCGTGTACACAAACAGCCTTGCAGTCATGAACTTATCTTTAACCACATATTTGGCGATTACAACTTGGATTTTTGGGATGAAGCTTTAAGAAGAAGGGTGCTTGAGAAACTAAGGAATTTATGTATGCAATTTCGCCGGAAGTGGATAGCTTGTAACCGAATGTTGGAGAGATTTATATCTGTAAACAAAAACTGGTTAGACGGTAAATTAACTTTTAATTTTAATATCGTTTCTCGAGAAGGATATAGAAATGGGATGGCATCGACTGGCGGTCGTCCTCCCAAACCGTTCGAAGAGTGTTCTGAATCGGTTAAAAGAAAAGAGATTCAACATCTTCTGAAAAAGTATACGTATGAAGAACTTGCATTTGCAACACAGATTTACGCGAACGCGGTAAACGAGACACAGCTCAAGTGATTAAGCAGGTTGCTTCTATGTCGCCAACTACAACAAAAAAAGTAAAGAAGTTGGTGTCTTCGGCAGAGGAAATTCGGCCTACCAAAATAGTCTCGGATAACACCTTGGCATTTTATGCTGATAATAGATTAACAAAACAACAGTATATAGCTGTCCAGCAGCTATGCAAGGCGCACAATTCTGATATTTTTCCATGCTACAATGAATTACTCAATACAAAAAAGCAATGCTACCCGGAAAATTTAATAATCACAGAAGATATTGGTGAAATTCAATTGCAGGCACTTCTCAATCACACAATCAAAAGGCTGGTTTCTGTTCAGTCTACGGTTATTAATCAGGAGAATGATATATCAGATGTTACTGTATATTTTAAATGGGGCTGTGATGGCGCTTCAGGCCAGAGCAATTACAAGCAAGTTTTTTCAAATCCGGATGTCGACGATTCATCGTTATTTATGATTTCATTAGTTCCGCTGCAGATGAAGAATGCAAGAGCTGGTGAAGGTTGTAATAAGGATCAGGAACTGGCAGAATCCCACTGCTTCCTCCACCAAATATTGCAGGCCTATTAAAATAATGTTTCGACGAGAATCAAAAGAACTTGTTAAGGAAGAAGTAGGCAAAATTCAAGAACAAATTAAAAGCTTGACCCCCTACAATTCTTATCGTAGGAGGAAAGAAAATCTGCTTCCGCTCAAAGCTACAACTGACAATGGTGGATGGTAAGATATGCAACACCCTAGCAGATACACCTACGCAAAATTGCTATATCTGTGGCGCTACGCCTAAACAAATGAACGATGTGGCCGCTGTACGAAATATGCCCATAAATTCCTCCTTGCTTTCATTAGGTATATCCAGTCTCCATGCTTGGATAAAATGTTTTAAATGTATAATGCATATAGCCTATAGATTAGAAGTAAGAACATGGCAAATTAAAAAATCTGATGTGGCCAGGCACATAACTTTATCATACAAAATATAAAATTAATAGTTTAGCTGCATGAGAATCTATTCTATTAAGATAAATCGTGTCTGCATTAAAATTAAACTAGTCAGCCAGGATTTGACAGATATTTTCATAGTCAATAGCATCAATAGTAGGTAGTGTCAGAGCATCAGCATTTGACACTACCTACTGTCATCAGAATAATAGTTATTTATCTCAGAAGTGCCGAAAGTACGGAATAGCGCGACGAGCGGTGATGCGGCGCGTCACCGATGGCGGCTATGTAGTTTTCGGCAGGACGACATCAACGTATTTATAAAAATTAAAAATGGATATATTTCTGTATAGGAAATGTTAGGTTGATACCACTTCTACGAAACGTCAAGTTTAAAAAGCTAATTCAAATTCTGACAGATTTATATTCGTTCATGACACAGTAGATGTCACATCCGTACCAACATACTAAAATATAACTAAACTCATCGCTATACTTTATTTACAATTTTCTCAATTTATCGTTTTTACAATTAGATATAACAACGGGTTGATATTTCTTTCAACAAACAATCAAATTTGTTATCTTATTTTATTTGAATTTTGTACTTTCCGCACTAGAGCGGCAACGTTCCATAGCGGCTCCCCAACCTCTGATGGAATCAGCTGTTTTCGAGTGTGACAGCCATAGACATTACAAAAAAATATTTGTCAAAATCCTGGCTACTATGTAGTTTCATATCAATGCAGATGCGACCGATCTCGATCAAATAGAATTTGCTCTTGCAGCTAAACTATTAATACTTACCAAAAAATGTCATAGGCATAAATTATTCAAAATTACCTCTGCTTTAATTTATTATTTAACTATTTTGACAAAATTACAGAAATAGCGGCTTAATTGCAAAATCGTTGAAAAATGCTAGGAGTAAATAGCCCGTTCCTTTGGACCCTTTTGAACCAAAAGCTTTTCAGCTCTAAGTTTAGTCATGAAACTTCTAAATATGAACTTTCGTCCCGATACCTTTAGTAGTTTCCCCGGAACCGTCTCCACAAAAAACGGGTACACACACACACACACAGACATTTTTTTGTACCTTGGTCAAAAATGTTCAGAGGACCCAAAAAGACCTATTTCCGCTAAAATCTCAATTTTTTTTTTCGGGCCGATTACAATACTTTACATACTGCGTATGATAAAGTAAAAAGTTGATAAGGAGAATGTTAATGCCAGAAAACGGCACATTCAAGACAGGTTCCGCAAGGAAATGGGCCTTCTCATAGATGTACCAAAGCCTGGGTTTGGGTCAACTAACGATGGAAACACAGCGCGGACATTTTTTGAAAATCCCATTGTATCATCCAACATCACTGGTGTAAACAGAGAACTAATTACACGTTTTAGTACAATTTTACGAACCATATCTTGTGGCGTCTCAGTCGACAGTGAAGCTTTTGAGAAATATTGTTTGAGCACAGCACAATTATATCTTAGTGAATACAGTTGGTATTATATGCCCCAAAGCGTTCACAAAATTTTATTACATGGTGGACAGATAATACAGGCGTCCATATTACCAATTGGTCAGCTGTCGGAAGAGGCCCAAGAAGCTCGTAATAAGGACAACAAATACTTTCGGGAGTTTAATACTCGCAAATTTTCAAGGTTGCAAACGATGGAAGATATGATGCATATGCTTCTTATTTCATCGGACTCATTAATTAGTAGTTTGAGAAGTAAGGGCCACAGGAAAAGTGGTTGTTTACCCAACGATGTTTTAGCATTACTGGAAAGTCCGACAGTGACATATTAGTTTTATTTGATAGTTTATTGTTATTTTGTATTAGATTATAGTCCATATTATTTTTTTCCAACCCTGCATATAAAAATGAATCCATCGTAAATGTATATGGTAGAGTTAAATATAGGAACGCCTAGTAAAGTTTGACATATTTCAATAACTTGTTTTTCACATTAATAAATAAAAATGCATAGACCTCTCCTCTTTTCTTTTCGTTTACTTTGTGTGTATATATTTCTGGCAAATTGTATTACAAAAACTAAAGTTATATAATAAATGACTTTTCCTCAAGTAATACCTGTTAACATTCATTTCAGTTAATTTTCTGATTGGTCGGTTAGAAAGTAACAATTATTACTCCTAAAATTTTCATGCCGTGCTTGGTGAAATATTTATCATTAATACCTACCCATTACAACAATAAAAAGTAAGTAATAAAATTAAGTAAAAAGAAGATTAAAGAAAATAAATTGAATAAACAAATGAAGAAATAAATAAATTAATATGAATCTGTTTAATGCTATGTTTCTCGAAAGTAAAAGCTTTTGTGAGTAAAAAATTACAGATATTGTTAACGGGTTTTTCGATTCCTTAAGAAGTTAGAACCATTAATAATATGGGTTTGTTAGTATTTCAAACGGCTGTAACTTTTTAAGGAGTTAAAAAAACAAATATGTTGATATGAATATTTTTATTCATTATGACACTTACTAGCTAAACAAAATTGCGGGAAAGAAAAATGGGACACCTGTATATACCAAAATCATGGCGCACCGCCACTGGAATATTCAAAATAACTGTAAAGCTGGTGCACTATAATACCAATTGTTCTAACACAATCACTCATTTCTGATATAACTGTATTTTAGACCAGAAAATAGATTTGCGCGTTCAAATTGACCATTTCAAACACTGTGGGCCGCGGCTAGGCAACAGACAAGAAAACCGGTAACGAAGACCTATGTACCACGAGAATCGAAAAGAAAAGTCATCTCCATAACGATGAACAAGGGAGCGTCAGAAACAAACAAAATTCTGCACACTTAAACAGAAGATTAATGTCAAAGAGATCGGAGTGAAAATTAACTCCCTAAACAGAAACTCCGAGGACACCATCACGCTTGATATTGCCGAACAGAAGGAGAAGGGTGCACAAAACTTTAAAGAGGCCGTCAAACTGCTAATAGGGACGGAAAGCAAAGTGGAGGAGAGAAAATTACAGAGAGCACCAATAATTATAAGAAACCTAGACTACCTCACCGATATCTCTGACATTAAGAAGGGTATTGAGGAAGTCACAAAAACCCAACTTGGCGAAGGAGACTACACGATATCACTGGTTAAGGACAAATTTAAAGAAAAAAAGTTTCACCGCCATAGCTGACCTGCCAAAAAGCATGACCAAATTCATCATACACACTGGTGTGCCCATCCAAATAGGCTGGTACGAGCGGAATGCATAACCGCTACTAGTTCCCATAAGGTGCTTCCGATGCAGGGAATTGGGTCACACCAGGGATGACTGCCCTAAAAAAAGAGGGGGATGCGGACACGAACTATGGCTTCTTGTGCTACAAGTGCCGTAAATGTGGGCACCGTCCAAAAGATTGCCAAGCCACAGAAGAGAAAATATGCTTCGACTGCAAGCGAGGAGGACATCCCGTGAATTCCATGCCATGCCCCCGCTATAGAGAGACCGTGAGAGAGATGGCTAAGAAACGTGCAGCCAACGAGAAAGAGGGTGTCGGAAGAAGAGGCAGTACGGCCCGAGTCCCAACTGAGACGACAACTAACATGGGGCTCGCGGAGACTGAGGGAGTAATGACACCAGACCGATACGATCAAGGCAATGACGGGTTTCAACTAGTAAAAAACAAAGGAAGAAAGACGAAAAAAGGCAAAAGCCACAAGGATGGCCAAAGGACAGAAAGGGCGACGGAGGCGCCGAACGATAAACCAAATAATGTCCCAATCCCAACGAAAAAGTCATAAGTCACCACAAGTAACCGCATGGCCGAACACCGAGCTACGCATACTACAGACAAATCTTAATGGTAGCCTTGCAGCGACGACACTACTATACAGGACTCTAAAGGACAATAGAATCGATATCGCCATAATCACGGAGCCCCACCGGAAAAGCTTGGACATACGGCGATGCTTCTGCAGCAATAACCTTAATGCGGTAATACGCGTAATAAACGACGAAAAACCAACAAAATCTGGTAGGGGCCCAAACCATGTCTACGTGATTTGGAGAAACTGCATCGTTATTGCGTGCTACTGCTCCCCCAATAAGGGCATAGACGATATCCAGCGGACCCTTGACCATGTCGGTGGACTGCTGCAGACCCATCGAAACCAAAAAATCCTCGTCGCGGGCGATTTCAACGCCAAGTCCATCCCATGGGGTGAAAGCGTGGATACACCGAGAGGAAGGGTGATGGCAGATTTCATTGCGGCCAACAACCTGCAGATTTTAAATGTCTTCGGGGTCCCCACTTGGCACAGAAGAGCAGGGTTCTCCATACTGGACCTGGCCCTCATCAACAATCACTTCAGGGGAAGCTGCCTAGAGACATATTTATCACGATAAAAAATTTGAAAAAATTAACGCCCCTGGAGGGGATCTGAAGCGGCGAGTCACAGAGGTCGCAACATGTCATCAGACAGAATCTGCGGAACATTAAAACGCTGACGACTAAGAAACTAGCGAATATTACCGCCGATATCTGTAATAAGATCTTCGGCGCCAAAAAGGCAACTCGTAGCAGACCTCTCCAGATATACTGGTGGAACGAAGACGTCACAGAGACTAGGAGAACATGCAACAGAGCTATACGTGAAATAACCAGAGCAAGGGCAAACAGGCGCTCCCCGCCGCAGGTAGTTGAAGAAGCTGCGGAGCGCTACGAACAATGCCGTAAGCACCTTAAAAAAATCGGTAAAAAAGGCAAAGAAGGCCTGGACGGCACTGCTCCTCCAACTGAACGACTACACATGGGGGGATGCATACAAGATCGTCTGCAGAAAGTTTCGAACATTGCCAAAGCTAACCATGGAAGCCGCAGATGCTGAATCCACCGTCCGGGATCTGTTTCCGGGAGCACCCAAGATCTCGTGGGTCAGACCAAGGTTGCCGAACGGGAAACTGCAGCCCGAGCTCACTGCTGAGGAGCTGGTCCAAGCTGCCAAAGACCTAAGAGTAGGAAGGGCGCCTGGTCCGGACGGAGTCCCGGCTGTGGTGGTTAGGACAATGCTCATCGAGAGACCGGTGGTCTTCGTCGCCTTTTGGGTGAGCTGATCGAAGGAGGCACCTTTCCGGAGTGCTGGAAGCAGGCCAAGCTAGTCCTGATAGAAAAACCAATGCCAGCAGGAAGCGAACACAGCGCCAAAGTACAGACCAATATGCCTCATAGATGCGTGGGCTAAGGTTCTGAAAATTCTGATACGCAACAGGCTGGCAGCGGATTTGGGCGAGGAGAAACTCGACGCCCACCAGTACGGCTTCCGGAAGGGACGCTCCACTGTGGACGTACTCGACAGGCTAAATGAGATAAACAAGGAGTGCGATAGATTCAACCAGGGCAAGCGAAAGTTTTGTTTCATCACGGTTGTCGCAAATGCTTTCAACTCCATTGCGTGAGGGAAGGTGATAGAACCGATGACGGCCAAGAGGATTCCAGAAGTCCTATTAGACTGCACGAGAAGCTACCTCTCTGAAAGGTCTATCACGTTCCAGGGGAGGAAATACGCAGTGTTCAGGGGAGTCCCACAAGGATCGGTTCTGGGGCCAATTGTGTGGAACATCGCGTACGACGACGTCTTTGGGATTCCCAGAAAGCCCACCGTCCACTTGATACCATATGCGGACGACTTGGCAGTCATCATCCAGGGTTGGACCGCGGAGGAAATCGTGAGGGACGCGGAGGAGGCTCTGCTGGACATCCGGCGATGGTTTAAAAACAAAGATCTCCTAGTAGCGTACCAGAAAACCGAGGCCGTCATCACTAGAGGGCGGAATACAATCTATGACATGACGTACCGCTTCAGGGAGCATACCATCAACACGCAGCCTTCGCTAAAATACCTAGGAGTCGTGGTCGACCGGAACCTAAGGTACACGGCACACGTACTGCACGCAGTGAAGAAGGCAGAACGGCGATCACGGTCTTGAGGAGACTCATGCCGAACATCAACGGACCAACAACGTCAGCAGCAAAGACTGCTTGCCTGGACTGCGACCTCGATCGTCACATACGCGTGCACGGCCTGGGCAGGTTCCCTTAAGTACCAAAAATACAAGGACATTCTCCTGGCGAGCAGAGACGTGTAAACATCAGTGTGACCTGTGCATACAGAACGGCCTCGTCGGTCGCCCTCGCTGTCCTGGCCGGAACAATACCAATCGACCTCCTAATTCAGGAGAGGGTTGACATTAGGACAATACAAGCAGCCAAGAAGGAAGCCAGAAAGACGACAATTAGAAGATGGCAAGACAGATGGGACGCTGAACGCCTTAAGGCACAGTGGGTGAAGGCCCTGATAGGGAACAACGAAGCCTGGCTGGGTCGCAAGTACGGAGAAATGAACTATTTCCTCACACAGTTCTTCACAGGTCATGTGTGTTTTGGATCATACCTTAAGAGGACGAAGAAGAGGAACAGCGATAGTTGCCGACATTGCGACACGGAAGCTGCGGACGGGCCTGAGCACGCCTTCTTCAACTGCTTGGAAACGCGAGAGAGAAGAGAGGGATTGACGGGGGTGCTGCTTGTGCAGCTGACACCAGAAAATGCCGTAGAAACAATGCTAAGAAGCCCAGAAAATTGGAGCAACATCGACGGCTATATCTCTGATGTACTCAGACATAAGGACGCAACGGAAAGAGGAACCGCAAAGAGGACCCCTGGATGTCGGCTGTGTAGTGTATGTCTTTGCTTAGTTTTGGTGACTGCGAGGGTGTGTGAGTGTTGGTGTGAAAGTGTGAGCCGTGACAGTGCCAAATCAGGCTGTTGTGTGCTTTTTTTTTTTTAATATGGGCGAGGGGGCCCAGGAAGAACCCACCTCCACCCCGCTGCCTGGTATCGCCGTGAGGCATTCAGCAGTGCAGCGGCATCTTCCTTCATTAACGCAACAACATTTGAATATAAAAAAGATCTGGGCCCCTTCGCTCTTATGCTCTAGTGACTTTTATTCTTTAAAAAACAAATACAATCAAACAAACAGCCGGAGCTGACACCTTTACCGGTTTACATTAATTACCCTTAAAAGTAAACATATAAACTACCTACTTAACTACCCTACACTTACACCTACAAGTGTCCATGCACTTTACCCTAACTACAGGCGTCCTCGCGCACTCACTGGGACACATCCTAACCTAGTTTTCCGAAGCAGCGGTTGTTTTTCCTGCGGCTTCTCCCCAGACTTCGGTGTATCCGGAAGTCCGTGGTCCGGTATTTCCAGGACCCTTATCTCTCATGCTGCGGTTTTCCGGGAGCATTCCCGCGACGGTTTTCCGGTCGCTCTCATTCCTGTTTCCTTCTCTTTCAGTCTGTCCCATAGACCGTCCCTGTTCCTTATAACTAAGGAGCGGGAGGTTCTCTTTCACCTCGTCGCCTGTCTTCCTCGTCCTTTCGTCGGAGTATCGTTCCTATGGCACGGGTAATCTGTTCCCACGCTTCCGAGCTTTGCAGCATTCTCCGTACCATTCTTCCCGCACTCAGGTCATCCCCGCATGGGCACTCCCTCCTATAGACCTCCCAGCGGGGACATTCAAATAGCGTGTACTCTGGGGTGTCTTCTTCTTCTCCACAGTCTCTGCATTCTGGGCCGTCCCTCTCTTAAATTTGTAGAGGTAGGCCCCAAAGCATCCGTGCCCAGTTAGGGCTTGGGTGAGCTCGTAGGTCACGTCTCCGTGCTTCCTACTCGTCCACTCATCCAGATCCGGTATCAGTCGGTGCGTCCACCGACCGTTCTTGTCCTCGTCCCACTCTTTCTGCCAGGCTTGCATCGTACGTCGTCGATGTTCTTGTCTGGAGGTGCCATCCTGTCCGCGTCCGTCGTATATCCTCCTCCTTTCGTCTGCTTTCAGGTGCACCGGCACCATTGACACTACCGCCAAAGCAGCGCCCGTCGACACTGTTCTATATGCCGACGTGACACCGACCGCGGCTCTTCGCTGTACTCGCAGGAGCTTTTGTTTCCGGTTTTCTATCTGCATGTCGTCAGCCCAGACGGGCGCTGCATATAGCATAACTGATTCCGCGACCGACGCCAATACTCTTCTCTTAGCCGCCGACGGTCCATCCATTCTAGGCATAAGTCTTAGCAGGGCGCCGGTGGTTCTCTCCGCTCTGGCTGCCACCTCCTCGACGTGCCTTCGGTACCTGCGGTTTCTTTCGATCCTCACCCCCAGGTACTTAACGCTGTCTCCTGGTTGGATTCTCCTGTTTCCTACCGTCAGCGTCACCGGTTGACATTTCCTCCTTCCGGTGAGCAGCACCGCTTCTGTCTTATCGGCCGCAAGTTCAAGGTTTCTTTCCTCCATCCACTCGGTTATTCTGTGGATGGCGAGATTTGCGTTCGCCTCCAGCTCTGCGCATGTGGTTGCTGTGACAACCAACGCGAGGTCGTCCGCGTATGCCACCAGCTTGACCCCGCGCAGCCTGAGCCGCAACACCCCGTCATAGAGGACATTCCAAAGCGTTGGGCCCAGGACAGACCCCTGAGGGACTCCGCTGCTAACTCTGCATCGGTCCTCTTCGCCATTGTTATCCCTGAGGATCAGCCATCTATCGCGTAGGTAACTCCGGATCATGTCCAACAGGTATGGGCTCACACTTCTACGTTGCAGTTCTGCGATGAGATGCTTCCACGGCACGGTGTTAAAGGCGTTCTTTACGTCAAGAGCAACCAGTATGCAGAACTTTTTTGTCCTCCGCGTTCCCTGATTTGCCCTCTCTGCCATTTCCATAACACTTCTCACCGCATCGACCGTTGACCTTCCTTCTCGAAAACCAAACTGATTGTCCGCTAGGGGCGCTTTTTCTTCCAGTTCCGCCTTTAGCCTGTCCACGAGCAGGTGTTCCATCAACTTGCTAACTGTGTTCAGGAGGCAGATGGGCCTATATTTTGGTGACTCTCCTTCAGTGGCTGCTTTCTTGGCCAACAGTACGAGATTCGCCGTCTTCCATTGAGCAGGGTAGTTTCCGGACCTGAGGACATCGTTAAGTACGTCCTTCACATACTCCCCCGCCACCGTCACCATCTCCCTCACTGCTTCCGGTGGAATACCGTCGGGTCCCGGTGCTTTCTTTGGTGCGACTTTGCCCGCTGCTCTTCGTACTTCCTCTATCGAGAAAGCGGGGGCTTCTTCGTGCGGCTCGATAGCATCTTCCTCAGCAAGCGCATACTCCGGGAACAGGGTCTCCGCCACTTTTTTCATCTCCGCCAACGTCAGGTTTGGAGGTGGTAACCTGGCTCGTAGACTTTTGGTTACGATCTTGTAACCCTCTCCCCAAACGTTGGCCTCCACCTCTTGAAGCACCGCCGCCCATTGCCCCTCCTTCGACTTGGAGATCGCTTTCTTAAGTGCTGTTCTAGCCTCACCGTATGCGAGGGAGAGGATCGCCCTTCGGGCCTCGTCTCCTCTCGTCCTCTGGACTGCTCTTCTGGCGCTGTTACTCTCCCTCCGCAATTCCGCAATCTCCTGCGTCCACCAGTAGACTGCTCTTCGCCCATTTCCTCCGTTTTTGGGCATTGCTTCTTCGCAGGCTTTGGAGAGAGCCTCTTCGCATGCTTCCACATTGGCCAACTCTCCTGGTGTCTCCATTGCGTCCTCGAAGGCGACTCTAAACTTTGCGCGGTCCAGTTTTTTGACGTTATACCGCCGTGGCATTTCGTTGCGCCCATCTGTTTTCCTGGCGACCAGGTCCCTCAGTGAATACTCAATGTACATGTGGTCGCTGAGAGTTTCCTCTTCGACTACCCTCCATCTGTCGGTCGATCTTCCTGGCTACCCTGTCAGTGGCGAACGAAACGTCGATCACCGATCCTCCTCCTCCCCTTCTTCTGAAGGTGTTTGAGTCTCCCTCATTCAGCGGCACGAGGCCGCCTCTCGCTGCCCATTCGCCCAGCGCCTCTCCTTTCCTGCAGGTTGTGGTTGATCCCCACTCCTGAGACTTAGCATTGAAGTCGCCTGCGACGAGACACTTTCCTTCCGATCGTTGGAGGATTCCTTCCAACCTGTCAAGGAGATCCTGGAACTGTTTCAGCTCCATTGCCGGGGAGGCGTAACAACTAATCATTGTTACACCACCCACGACCATCCAGGCAAACCCATCTCCCGATCCTTGTCTGGTAACGTGTACTTTGCGGCCTCTCACTCCAATGGCAGCTTTCCTGTCACGGTCCATCAACCATCCCAGGTTCGCGGTCATGGTCTTGTTAGGCTCCGAGACCAGCATGACGTCGATATTCTTCCTTACTGCCGTGGCTATCAGTAGCTCTTGAGCAGCCCGCCCTTTTCCTAGGTTTATTTGTAGGATGGAGGTGGCCATGGAGTCATGTAGCGCCTCTCGCAATCCCTAATCGACTGTAACCTCATTATCCGGGCCGTTCTTAGGTACGACCCGACGCGTTCCAGGTCCTTGATCGCCTCGTTCTCGGACACCCCCATTCCTCTCAGGAAATCGAGATACACAGATCTCAGTTCTTTCCCGCACGGCATGCCCTCCGACTGTATTTTGATCTCGGATGAGAGTTTGCTCTCGCCTCCAACTATTTCTCCGTCATCGGTAACTTCGAAGTAGCCCAGGTGGTTTCGGACTAAGTCGAACAGTGTTCTCTCTCTCAGCCTCTGTGTGGCGTACCTGGTGCTCTGTCTCGTTAATTGCACCATTGGAGGGACCGCGGAGTACTCTCCTGGCTTACTTTCGGTTCTGTCTTCCTTGGGCCTTCCTGCTTCCGCCACTTTCGCCCGCAGTGTGTCCTGCTCAGTTGTGTCTTCCTCTCTTACCATCCCGGTATCTTTGGGTGGCTTTGGTTTCAAGACTTCTATCCTCCCGCACGCGTACTGAATGCACGCGCGTGTCTCCGAACGGATGATACCGCCACTGATGAATGCTTTACCGGTCCGCATCTTCTCGATGTGGATCTGCATCCTCTTTCGGTCTCTTGTGGCTTTCGACGGCGGTTTCTTCTTCTTTCTTGGGTTCTCCGATGGACCCGATGTTGCCTGGTAAGAGTTAGGCATTATGGACTGAGCTTTTCTCCTTCTGGATCCCTTCTAGTGCTTTGGCGTACGTTGGGCATCTGAGGCTGTTCGCCCTGTGCCCATCTTTTTTGCACACTGGGCAATGAGTTCCTTGCTTTTTGCAGTCTTTAGCAAAGTGCCCTTCATCACCGCACTTCCTGCACAGGTTTGTCCTGTTCGGGCCTTCGCAATTGGCGACTAGGTGGCCGGTCTGCCAGCACCTAAAACAAGCCGCCATCTGTTGCCGCTCCCGCACTTGCCCTTCGGCCCATCCCACTTTAAGAGTTCTTCTTCGTTGGAGCGCTCTCGCTGCATCTTCAGAAGCCTTCAGCACTGCGGTTTTTGTTCCATGGTGCGCCTCGTTCAGAGATTTCACTGCGACCTCTGAGCTAAGATCTCCCAGTGCTTCTCGAATGGCGACTGCAAATTCCTCCTTGGTGTTGGTTGCCTCCAGTTCTTTAAGCAGCAGGGTTTTCGTCTTGCCAGCTACTCTAGCCTCGAAACCAGACGCTTTGCTGATCTGGTCCTGTAGGACTGATGCACTCTCCTTGTCTTTGACCGTTATCATCAAGTCTCCAGTCTTCGTTTTTCTGACGCCCTTGATATTCAGGTTTGTCTTATTGACTCCCACTTGTTGTTTGACTCGCGCCAGGGTCTCAGCGTAGGATGCGCTATCAGTCTTTATTATGACAGCGCCATCCCTTCTTTTTGGCAATAGTGGGAACTGCCTTTCCCTTGCGGGGGGGTTGGGGTTTGTTACCCTTTGCTTTGTCCCGCTGGCGTTCTTTGCGGCGGCTTCCGCATACTTCTTCCTCTCTTGTGGACTTCCTTTTCTTACATAGAGGACAACCCTCTTCCCAAAAATGTCCCATAGTCGTTCCCTCTGTTCTCCCGCGGTTTCTCCTTCCGGGTCATTTATCGCCACATTCTTTTCTTCCCCGATACTGGCCTGCAGCTCTTTTAGCATGTCTGCCATTGGTAGGGCTCCCTCTCCTCTCTGTGCGACAAAAATTCGCCTCTTCTTTTCGACGACCTTCCCTCCGGACTTTATTGTGATTGCTCGTACAATCTCTGTTACGCCGACCATGTTGCACTCAGCCTCTTCAAACTCAGGGTAGGTTCGCAGGAGTCTGTTCTTTATTCCTGCCTCTTGATCCCCCCCTCCCAGCACTATCACTACATCGTGGTCTTGCGGTGCGTTAAGGGGGTTTCCCTCTACCTTCTGTAGACGTTCTTCCTTTCGTGGCATTTCGCCCTCCTCTTTGTACCCGCCGCATCTACAGGTACATTCTCTGCGCGTCACTTTCGTGTGCGGGCTTCTGGTGTCGTGTTGAATCTTTTCGATTTCCTCACCAACCGCAGCCATCATTTTCTCCATTTCTTGGGATATCTTTTCCATCTCTTCTTTTGTACTGGTTTCGCTTTTACCAGTGTCTCTGAGGCCCTTCACCTTCTGGTTGAGTTTTCTCCAGACTTCCTCCAGCTTCTCTTCCTTCTCTTCCTCCTTCTTCTTGTCGCCCTCTTTTCTTTTCCTCTTGAGGTAAAATCTGCCTCCCATGTCTTGCCATGCCGACATGGCTCCCTCAGGCAGGTCCTGTGTTGGTTCCGGCGTTGTCTGTCCAGACTTGGCTCTTTGCGGGACTAACGCCAACTTTCCTTCTGCCGACCCAGCTATTTTTAGCGCTGGGAGCGATCCCAGTCTCTGTCTTCCTTCTGGGGGTGGAGACCTTACCAGAGCTGACCTTCTGACCGATATGTCTTGCTCCTGGTTCATCCTTCCTCCTTCCTCCTGTGTGTTCGCGTCTTTTGTCACCTTGTCGGACGATGTATCTAGTCCGAGTAGTAGCAACTTCTGCTTTTGCTCCTTGGCTCTGGTTCTCCACCCTTCGATGCTGAAGCCTCTTTGTGGCACATCCTTCTTCTCCTGCATTTCACTCATCCTGAGCTAGTTCAGACGAACACGCCCCGGATAAGGAAAAAATTCGCAGCTTTTTTTAAAAAAAAAATTATTTTTTTTCTTCTATGTCCCGAAAAGTTCGAAATCCGGCAAAAATCGCGAAATAACACTCGCGCCGCGCTACCCCGTCATGTGGGGTGTCAAAACGACGAACACGCCGCGGCGAACACACTCCGGTCACTCTCACCTTGAAAACCCGCACCCCGACACAATTCACCCTCACCCGCGAAAAACGACAGAGTCCACCTACCTTGGGCGAAAAAATCTCCGCGGATCCGGTCGAAACCGGTGTCACGTTGACGGTCTTCACACTAGGAGTCTATTGTGCCCACTCTCCAGTCTCTGGGAACAACCCCTACGACGTCCAAGATGAAAAACCGAGGGCCACACCCTGTTTCCGGTGTGGTTCCAACTCCCTTATTTGTTGGCGGATTCTCACAAAATCAGCGTCCGGCCGTCAGGTCCAATTAGCGTTGTACACTCCTCTCACCAAAAGTTCCTGAGTGCCCTAACACCCCCGCAAAGTCGGAAAAAGTCCACGAATACGTGCCAACGCACTATTTCAAAAACTCCACCCGCGTTAAGACCTCGAAAAAACCCGAGAATCCAAAAAAGGTTTTAACACTTTTTGTTGCCCTCGTAGGGATGATGCTCTATCCCAAATTTCAGAATTTTTGAGACTGTTTCTCCACTTTTTCACTTCTTTGCTGGTATTTTACCCACTGGTGCCACGCGCTGTACGTCCGTTAGCGGTCACATACTACGTAGAACTCGGCTGTTGTGTGCTGTGAGAGTGGAAGTGCTTACAAAAACGAGGACCACTGATGCGAGCGAAAAGAACAAGCCCAGAAGGATCGATGGCTAAAACCTTCACAGGTATACCGGTTCCTCTGATATGGTGTTGAGAACGAGGAGGGTTTTTTTAGTGGGTACGCATGTCGCCCACGAAGTCCCACACTACCACCGACATTGCACCTTTGTCGGGAGTGTGCGTAATGCATTTTTCCCCTCCTCCCGAAAAAAAAAAATACATGTCTACAAAGTAATCTTCTCGATGCCAGACTGAAATTCCGGTGGAAATACCCCTCCCTCTAGAGTGCGGGTGAGACAGTCTTATGAGCGAGCGTGCGATGGAGACACCTGAAATTTCAGTCTGGAATCAGGAAGATTACTTAGACTACTTAGGTAGAAAACTGACCGATGCGATAAGCTACTAGCAATACGCGACAGCCTATATGTTTATATGGATACATTGATCGGCGATACACAACAGCCGATATGTTTCAGTTTTCTGCCTGTCATGACGATGCTGTATGCAAAATTCAGCATCAGTGATACGGAATTCTGATGAGATGCGACGGAAATAATGTTGGATACTGTAAGCGAGCCGGCCATATTTGATAACCGCTGCTTTGTGTCATTTACGACTAACAGTGCCGTTCGTGATAGACATGGATGTGGAGGAATAGATAATATTTTGACGGCTTGCAAAGAAGAAACGCAAAAAGAATAATGTGAGCTCATCCAATAGTAAAAGTAAAAGAAGGTTTAAGTTACTTTATCGGAACTTACAATAAAACCCATCACACTTTTTTAACTATTACCGGGTGTCAATGAAGTCCTTATAACGGATATATTATTTGTGAAAGATTCATTTTGCTGGCCTTCTGTCAGCTCTTTGTTTCTTTGTTTCTTATACTTATTTGTGTAATCAGTATCGGACATGTTCCACAGGCCATAGGTTCTGCCATCTGTTAAAACATGTCAAACCCGAAACACCTTCACATGCGTTGCCACCAGTTCCCCTGGCTAGGAAGTCGGTCGTGTACCGATCCAAAAAAAGCCGCGAATACGTCACAAACCGCCCCGCCACTCGACGCCTCCGAGCCATTATAGCGCCTCGCTTTGATGTAACGAGTGACCAGAATGGTATTGAATTTAACAGTAAGTTTCTCTCTGTTCTGGCAATATGTTTTATGCTTAGTCCAGACTATGCTTTAGTCCAGCACAATCAACTGCTTGGAGCGCCCCCGCAGCAAACTGGAAGTTAAATAATCAAGTCTACACTTATATTGCTTCCATCGCTTGGGAGAAGTGTTACACCGCGGTTTTGACCAGTTATATTTTGCGTAATTGTTTTCCTTATCTCGTTTCCACATTGAGGAATTTTGGGGCTGTTGCACAATCGTTCAAGTCTTAGGGTCGTTTGGCTCTTTGGCGCTGCTGTAGTTACAGCCAAGTGGTTACCGCTTCCGCTACCGGCCGTAAGATGTCGCGGCATGTACCGCTTTGGGCCGGTCAGCCCATTGTTTTGGCTGATTACTCTTCGGTGGAGGATGGGAGAAATTTAATTTTTGCATTTTTGTGCTGGGCAAAAATTTAGCTTTCCATCAAGCCCTCATGTCTGTCTGTGAAATCCGTGCAGTTTGGAGAATTAAGGGTCTTTTCGCGTTGTTTCTTGGGTGTACCACTTTTTGCACCCGTGACGTATGATTTTCATTTTTGGTGAATTTATTCGGTTTCCCAGAACTGTATATTGGGATCTTGTTGACCGGGTTATTATGAGTCTCCTTGGATTTTTCTGCTCCTAATGACTGGTTCCCTTTGATTAAAGTCCCTCTAATTGCCTTTTTGCGAAGTTTTTGGTCCGGTTAGAGTGGGGGCGAGGCTATATATAGATCCGCATTTGGTCCCTCTGGATTGTTGATTCTTGGTTGTTAGACGAATCGCTGTCAGTCAACTTTATCCTGGAGTCTACGTGAAGCTATGTGGAAGTGACTTGGAGTTGCTCGTTTGTTTGGTGCCTTGCTGGTGTACGAAGTATCTCTCGCTGTATGCGGAACCATCCTTCCCAAGCTAAGAAGTTTTAACCATTGTGGTGTGTTATATGGTTGGAACCCCGTCGCCTTTTGTGCGGATTCAGTACGTAGAATACTGTTGGATTCACGGTTAAACCCGCTCAAGATCTTAGGGTGAGTCTCTGGTTCGTTTGTTACTTTTAGAATTGGCTCCTTATTGCGGGGAATATTTTTAGGCTTCTTCGTCTGGGCATCGTCGGATATTTATTCTTCGTCTGGACCTCTTTGGATATTTATTCTACGTCTGGTGGCCTTTATCCTTTTCTGTGGTGTCTTCGTCTGGGGACGTTTTCGTCTTTGGATCGGAGGACAACCCTTTCGATCAGAGGACCAGTTTCGTGGAGTGATAACTTTGGCACGACTTGATCGAGTGGATCTAGCGGACCGGGTGGCGTCCTGGAGTGGAGCGTCGGAAGCTGCGGAGAGTTTGCCTTGCTCGGACTGCGGGTGTCTTCGTGGGACGGGGACATTCCTTCGCTGCCGAGGTCAAGGTTTGACTTATATTTATATCTCCACCGGGCCCCTGCGTGGCCCTCGCCCTTGACGCAGTGCTGCCGGAGGTTTATTCGTGTCGTAATTAATTGTATTTTTCTTTCATTGTATAATTTACTTTGGGTGACAATTGACAGTACGTTTCGGTCTTTGTTTTTGATTTATAGAGGAGTTTTATTGTTCAGAGTTATAAAGCGTGTAGGAGTTTGTAGTATATGTTTGTAATATCTTATTTTTGAGTGGTGATTATATAGTTTACGGTTATAATAGTTATAAACAGATTTAGTAGGTTAGGTTGTTAATAACATGTTTCGATAAATTGTTACATATTTTGTAGCAGATTATGTTTTCCCTTTAATATTTATTTTTTGTTGAAGTGTTCAGTTTAATTTCGAAAAGTAAGATTTGGTAAGCAGCAAATACATATTATTTTCGACCACAATGCTAAATTTACTAATCATTAGTTGGGATAATGGGTTGCTTATCCTATTCTCGAAGGAGTTCACTAAGTGTGGCACTAAGGTGGGCAAGATTTCAAGAGGTTTTACGGTATGTTTTATTTTATAGAAATAGGTAAGCTATAATTTAAACTATTATTACATATTTTAGGTATGGAGATGTTCAGCCGAACTCTCCGGAATCGTTGTCACTGGATACTGTGGAAGATTCTGCAGTGGGAATGCCAGAAAGCAGTGCGAATTTGAGTATGAGTATGAGTATGATAATGCGTGGGGAGCAGCCAAGGATGTTGAAATATTTGTTTCTTATTAATCTTATTATACACACATGCATGTCACTGGAAACGATGGAAGATTACAGTTACCCGTGACACCTTCCGAAGTGAATTCCTTATAAGATGGATTTGTCAAATATGTCGTACAGTTTCTGGGTAGAATAGTGTCATGTCATTGTAATAATTGTCAAGTTTTTCCCCCTTTTCCAGAAAGATCGTCATGAATTTTCAGTTTGTTGACATATGTTCAATAGACATAAACGTTCATCTGTTATAGGTATGACACTACGACGTAACTGTTCCACTATTCCTCGCAGAAATTATATGTGATAATTTATATACAGGTGTCCTGCTGTTTTCCCACAAAAATTTTTTTCAAGTAGTAATTGTCATACTGAGTAAAAAGTTTCATATGAGTTTCGTATTTATTAAAATAATTCATATAATATACGTTGTACAGTTATTGCCTACATCCTAGTTCCTCGTTCAAAAAGTGTCGGGTAAGTATATTATGGAGTACAATACACTCTCGCTAAACAGAATGCGTTTTTGCATACCCCATTCGAACTAATAAGTTGTTCGGAGTACTTACAATTTTGCCCATTGATAGCAAGGGCATACATCGATTTCTGTTTGGACCAGGGTTAAAAAGCAGGTGGGGCGTTCGGATTACGAGATAGTACAGAGTTGTGGGCCTTTTGGACTACGGGATAGTACGTAATTAGACCGATGTTGGATTAGCGAGAGTGTACTGTACATTAATACAACAAAATACCTACTACAAAAAGAATATTAATAAAATTTTACAAAACATAGTATAGAATTTTTTTTTTTAATTTTGCATAGCTGTAATTATAACATGGTCAAAATATTACATAATGTCAGAGAAATTTGTTCTAGACATGTTGCAGGGATATTTACCTACTCGTTTAGTGAGCTCAAAAATTTGGCAAATAATATAATTTATATTAATATATTAATTTCTTAGCAAGTAGCATGCATTTTGTTTGAACGTGGTTTGAACATACTACTTACAAGAAATCGAATAGATTTGCCCATTAATAACATTCAACTAACTACCAACTAACTGGAAAACCATAGTAATTTTCAAATATCGGAAACCATTTAAGTTGTCTTTCATATGTGGTAAATTACATATGTAATTTGCAAATATAAAAAATATACTAATGATAATACAGTGTGCGGCAAAAGTCAGTTTACGCTGTCGGGTATATGTGCATGCGCGTTTTTTTTTTTTTTAATTTTTGATGTTATATCTTTTCGGAAATAAATTTTTTTGCCATTATTTTTTTTGCGTTTTTCTCTCATATGCAAATCGGTAAACTGACTTTTGCCGCACCCGGTATATTTATAATACAACATACGTATACAAATATAATAGTAATTGATATATAAAATGTATTTGTGCTTTCTATTTGTACAAATGTTGAAACGAGTCGTTTTGAGTTTTCTAGTTGATGATATAGTACTTCCACAATCGCTATTTCAAATAAATACATGATCATCACCAGTTTAGTAAAATGCGCATTTAAGTCGTTATATTGACCCTAATAATTTGGAATGAAGAAGAAAAAAATGTGTTACCGAATTATTTTATTGTGTTCTAAATTAACCTTGGGATTTCTTCTATCTAGATTAGTTTCTTCCAAAAATATGGAATGCAAAGAAAGAAAACGCAAATGCACGTTCAATGACAACTTACAATCAGAACTAACCTGCAGTTTTACACCGGCGGAGGTTGCCGAAACGATATTGCAAAACATACATCGAATAAACAGAAGCAATGCCTTGATGTAGGAAGTTCATCGAAATTAACTACTTGTTTTAGAGCCGTAACGATAGGGGAACCAGAAAAGATATTGGCTTGCAAAGAAGGGACATATGCATAGCACTGTCGTGCTACAAACACAATTTTCGATTAATAGACTGCACGCCAAACCTTCTAACGTAAATATTTGAAAAGAAGATGTCTCTCGTACGAACTAACTCAGAAGCAAGTATAACAAATGTGTTTTATCCTCTACAAAGAGTTGAGAAGAAATGTGAGGAAATCCAATTTCGTGACAATATTTTCTAACACATCTAGCCAGGGACATAAAAATACTCCCTCTCCTTGTTAGATATTTTGTTGTCCAAAAAGGTATTCAAATAAATATTTTAAATGTTCACGAAAATATTCGCGAGACGGATGAAGAATTGTTCAATAAAATTATGGATTCATTGCAGCAGAAAGTAGAAATATTAATTTTGGCGGCAAAGAACGAAGAAGATACAACAACAATCAGAGATCGTCTAGACGGGAAGAATAGAGTCAAGTAATAGTGCAATTTGTAAAAGTTAAAGAAACTTTATTTTATTTTGTTTTGTTTTATATTTATTCTGATATAGGTATGTTTCAATATTTGCATACAGCTTATTTAATGTTTATTTTTAGTTAAAAAATACTATCATAATAAAAATGTTGTTTTAAGCTAGGTTCTTGTGGTACAATTTGTAAAAATTGTAGAATTGTGTTTGATTTATGTTGTGATGTTTCTTTCTTTGTTTGTATGAATGTATTATTTATATTGTTATTTCTTATGCTTCTTTTCTTTTATTGAAAGTGTAAACGTATAGTAAATATTTTCTGTTGTAAATTTATCCAATAGTACAATTTGTATATAGTTCAGTACGTTTTGTTTAATATTTTCCACTAAGCCAACCCAACCCAACCCCGATCCCCAAGCGTCCCGATTTCGCAATTGAAAAAGTTGGTCACCCTACTGTAGTGTGAAGATGGAAACCGTACCATATTCGCAATAACAGGACGTTTCAATCCACAGTTATGTTGCTTTGTGTTTGGCTATGCAACATTTCTGATAACATCGTGTCAATTTAATGTGAAATGCAAGCTGTAAAAAAATTAGTAGGTAATGATTTTTTTTCCTTTGGTCAAAAGGGACAGCAGAGATTTTATTGCATCGAATACAGGGTGATTTTTTTGCATACAGGGTGAAATTTTGAAACATCGTTTTTTGCTGTTTTTACTGAAAAAGAAGAAGTGGAATTGCGAATATGGTATGTTTTCAACCCTCACAACATAAGCAATTAGTCCTTCAAAAAAATGCTTCCTTTAATTTACTTAAAATCGTTGGTAATACAAGTAATTGACCGTTTGTACCGTTTTTTTGTTTTTTGGCCCACAGTGTATATGTGTATTTTAAGGCCCGGTGCAGATATCCGTGCTTTAACCGCACGGCGCCGCTGCAGCACCGTAAGTATAGTGCAGACATCGATGCGGCAGATTGCGGCATGTCTCTGTGGATCTCACACCGCACTTGCGGTGCCGCTACGGCGCCGTGCGGTTAAAACACTGATGTGTGCACCGGGCCTAAACAATCTTGAACCGTACGGTTTGACGTACCGACTCGTATCCGTATGTTAGTAGTGTCACCACTTGTCACAATTAAAATTATAGCCATCTAAATTTTAGTGCATTAAATCATGTTCAGTAGGGTAAACCATCAGAAATGTCACCAGATATTTTAGCGGTTAATAAATTTGAATTATACCAAAAACTTTGTTATTGGTAAAATTATAAGGAAATATTTTCTGTAATATCGTGTAAAACGTGTATAAAAATATGTATAAATGAAGCTTGTACAACATACATGTATACGGTATTAGCATAGGTCACGCGTCCACGATCCGACTCGTATCGGAGCGACCAAAACAAACCCGATCACGGGGAGCCACACATCAACGGGACGAAACTGCTGTTATTTAAATGCACAAAATGCATTGTCGCAGTGCTAGGCAACCAAACGTGGCTATGGCCGCGGACCAGTGTTGCCATATACACGGTAATTACCGTGTTTACACGGTAAATGCTTCCGAAATCTGGTACAAGGTTCAAACTATAATACCGTGTGTTATGTATGATTATAGTGTTGGGAGCAGTGAGACTGTGTGGAGACTATAGGATCACAATTCATTAATTGAAGTAGATCAATACACTATACTAAGGATAGAAGATTTATTCAGCAAACTTCAAGGAGGAACTCATTTTTCAAAGCTGGATTTAGGGCAAGCATACCAACAAATAAAATAAGTCACAGGAGCTAGTAACGTTATCAACCCATTTGGGGCTATTTAAGCAAACTAGATTACCTTTTGGCGTGGCATCAGCGCCCGCCAAATTTCAAAAAATAATCGAGTCGTTGTTGGGTGAGGGTATGTACTTAGGCTTGAAAGTTTTAAACGAACTTAATAATCCTGATGTTAAGACAAGACCAGATTTAATTAATAACTTTCTCATAATTGAAAGCACTTTCTAGCCACTTTGTGTTGTGAATATAGAAAAGACTTGATATTAAACTGAATTCTATTTTGCCAAAATTATATTATTTTAAACCTTCATTTGCTCTACAAAATACAACCAGACAGTTTTCCCTCTTTATTAGGATTTTTACATTATTTTAAACCATGTTTTAAACTGATAATATATGACGTTTCAGATGACACTCGTTAAGAAATTGATGACGAGTGGCGCGTTTTAGACACATATGTGTTTGAGAGTGAAAACTTACATAATTTAAACATTGAAGATTTCTGGATATTTCTGTATACATTTAAGCCCTCTCGGGAGTTTGTTTTTAGGAATTTTTCCAAATTTGTGCTCACAATTCTTTCATTGCCTCATTCCAACGCCGCCTGAGAGAGAATTTTCAGTAAGGTTAATTCAGGTTAATTTGATTAAGACCAAGAGTCGAAACAGATTAGTCACAGATTCGGTAAAGGGATGCTTATTAACCAGCCAAGTTGTTAAGGAAGGAGGTTCCTGCATAAATTTTAAACCCACAACAGAAATGCCAAAAAATATAATTCTGACATGCACATAAAAATAAATAAAAGGAATGAACATTTTGAATTTGATATTCCAGAAGACCTTTAAGTTTTTTTTTGTACTGTAGAATATTGTTTATTTTGTGTTCAGTGGCCAGAATAAATCTATTTTAAACGATACAATTAACATTATTGTTTATTAGTGCCGTGTGTTCATATAAATTGTCTAGCTGGTACCAAGCGTTAGAATGGAAAAATGATATAAATCACATCACAGCCACCCCTAAATGAGGTTATATTTATTTCACGACAGGGTGCCTAGGTGTTTGCCGAAGTTATTTTAAATAGTGATGACACCTCCCACCCCCTAATCACCATGAATAACCTTATCTAATTTATGTGATCTAAATTTCAATTATTTATATTTGGCACATTATTTTTCACACGGTACTACCTAATTTACAATCTGGCAACACTGCCGGGGACGCAGGCGCCGCTACCAAACTACACCTTTACGCCCTCGCGGGCGTTAAGAAGCAGTTTTTGCCCCGGTATCTAAGATGTAAAATGTCATTTTATGATCATGTAGGACATTAAAACTAAACAACACAACAGTACAGCCACGTCACTGCCCACGCACTAATGGTCGCTATGCAGTGTCCCTGCTACACACAACGTCACCTCGCACTTTCTTGCTCGTAATATCTTCTCTAATCTATCCCGGACGAGCCCCCAATTTTGTGGGAGGTGATATTTAAACGCACACAGCAACACACTTAACAGAACTTATTTATTAACTTGTCTAGGGTTAGTTATAATACATGGTATCTTATAGCACATGCTACACGTTCCGCTTCCCGATGCGAAGGAGGCGAACTACTATACGCAGTTGCTTTCGCTGTCGTAATTGTCGTTCTGGTGGGGGACTACTGTATGTCTTGGTGGGAGTATCGTATTGAGTGGTTTCCACATGTATGAAACTATAATTGCATGTTATATGTGTTGCCTATATAATACTTAAACTTAAAAGAGGTCACTCGGGTATAAGAGTGGATAGGGAACGCACGGATGCAAATGTATTGTCGATATGTATTTCCACGAAGCTACAATAAAAGTATAAAACGTTAGTGTCTTGTGGCTTGTGTATTTACCGGCAGCATCCCAAAAAGATATAACATTGGCGACGAGTGAAAAAGAGGATTGAAAGTGGAAAGAAAATTCAGCAGAAACAACAGATTGAGTCACACGATGTCACATCAAAATGGCGGTATTGGCGTTGTTGAAAACTTCAACGCAAATGAAATGGATATCTTATACGTATATGAAACGCTTGGAACAATGGATGATTTGCAACGATACCAGTGCAGAGAAAAAAAGCAGCAGTACTACTGACCGTCATCGGATTTGAATCATACACTATTTTAAAGAATGTACTGGCCCCGAAGACCATAACAACCCTGTCCTACAGTGAGGTGGTGGCACTGCTGAAGTCATATTTTAGTCCAAGAAAAACAGAAATGGCTGAGAGGTTTAAGTTTATGGAAGTTGTTATAGTATTGTAGTAGATATGCAACCAATGTAGCACGGATCGATATTATATACATGTGTGTGTATACAAGATGGCGAAGCAATACACAAGTTTGCAAGCAAGCTGTAGTTTATTTCTATAAACATCTCCCATATACAACAAGAATAAAACATGGTGTCAGAAGAAATTGATAGATAGAAGAAAACGCCAAGCTGCAATATTTTCGTCCGAAGTACGAAGAAAAGCGAAGAAGGAGCGAAAGCATTATATTCATACCAGTGGAGGAAAGAAAAAGCTACGTGTTTGTCACAGGAGGTTCGATTGGAACTTTAGATAGGTATCGATCATCATTTATATTGATCTGTAGTAATTTGTACTGTAGAATAGATAAGGGTAGTTGCTTTGCTGTTTGCTTAAAGATAAAAATGGAAACTAAGGCTATGTTAGACTTCTTAAAACAACAAAGTGATCTTCTGCAAGTCATGGCAGAAAAAGTTCAAGGTCAGGCAAATTTAGATATGCCAAAAATTCCTTTACCATCTCCATTGAATATAGAGCGAGATATAGCTCAGAATTTTGAATTTTTTATAAAAAGTTGGCAAAATTACTATATAGCAACAGGAATGGACCAATGGTCTACTGAAAATGAAAATAAAAAAGTGCACACCTTTTTAACTGCTATTGGGGAGAAAGCAATGGTTAAGTATAATCATTTTAATTTATCAGATAGTGACAAGTTAAGTTGTACAAGCGTAATAAACGCCATAAGAAAAATACTATCGGGTAAGAAGAACGTCATATATGAGACGGCTATGTTCAATAGCACATCTCAACAGGAAAACGAAACTTTTGATGAGTATTTAGTTAAATTACAGGGTCTGATTGATAGTTGTGAGTTTGGAACATTTAGGGACGATCTTTTAAGAGACAGGATTGTGTTAGGTATAAAAAATAGGGAAATTAGAAAAAGATTAATGTCTAAACCAGATTGAACACTAGAAAAAGCAATAGATATTTGCAAGGTTGATGAGATAACCACACAAAGAATAAAAAATTTGGATCAAGATCAAACAGTAAATAAATTAACAACTATAAAAGATCAAAATATTAAACAATGTTATTTTTGTGGGGGCAAGCATAAATTTATAAAAGGAGCTTGTCCGGCATATGGAAAGAAGTGCAAAATATGTAATGGCATGAATCATTTTGCTAAGGTCTGTAAAAAGAAAGATAAAAAGCACAAAAGAGGAATTAAAAGAGGAAACTGATAGTGATGATACAGATGAAGATCGCGAAGATCAATATGTCGAAAATTACGAAATTAATAAAATTATTGATAATTCTACAAATGGAGGCAATGTTAAAGCAGAATTAGATTTCTTGATAAAAGGAAAAATAGTTAAAGTTAAATGTGACCTAGATACAGGTGCTAATACTTCTATTATAGGAATTAAACAGCTGTATAGACTATTAAAAACCGAATCTGTCAATTTAAAAACAACAAACCACAAATTATATGGTTTTGGTGGCAATGAAATTCCCGTTATTGGTGAGATAACACTTATGTGTAAACACAAGGAAACTAAGCATTTCATACAGTTTCAAGTAGTAAAGATAAATCATGGGCCATTGTTATCCGCTGGGGTATGTAAAAAATTAGGACTTGTAAAATTTTGTAATGCGATATATACAGAAGAATCAAACAATGTAAATTTAAGTCTCAAAAAGGAAGCAGAAAATATAATAAAAAATACGAAGACGTATTCAAAGGATATGGAAAAATAAAAGATACTATACATTTAGAAATTGACCACAAAATGCAACCGACTATTCAGAAAGCTAGACGTATACCTATCCATTTGCGGGATCAATTAAGAAATGAATTAGAAAAGTTAGAAAAACATAGTATTATTAAGAAGGTAAATGAACATACTGACTGGGCCAGCAACATTTTATTAGTAGCAAGAAACCAAAAAATTCGCATTTGTCTTGACCGAATTCCCTTGAATAGAGCATTAAAAAGACCTAACTATCAATTTACCACAATAGATGAGATATTACCTGAATTAGGGAACGCAAAGGTATTTTCAACGGTGGATACAAGAAAGGGTTTTTGGCATATAGAATTAGACGAGAGTAGCAGCCGTTTAACAACCTTTTGGACCCCTTTTGGTAGATACCGTTGGTTACGAATGCCGTTTGGAATAGCTCCGGCTCCAGAAATTTTTCAAATTAAAATGCAAAACATCTTGCAAGGTCTTAAAGGTATAGAGATATGAGCTGATGATATTATTATATTCGGATGCGGAGATAATGAAACTGTTGCGTTAAAACACCATAATAAGAATTTAGAAAATTTAATGAAAAGACTCAAACAAGAAAATTGCAAATTGAACAAAGAAAAGCTAAAATTGTGTCAAGAAACAATACATTTTTACGGACATCTCTTATCTCAGGATGGACTTAGACCAGACGAAAATAAAATAAATGCGATTCACAGTTTTCCAGAACCCAAAGATAAAAAAGAACTTCAGCGTTTTTTGGGCATGATAACATCTCTGAGCAGGTTTATCCCAAACTTAAGCTTGGAAGTTCGTCAATTAAGAAATTTAACATCTGACCAAAATGACTGGGAATGGAATAAACATCATTTAGACGAATTTAATAAAATAAAGAATAAGGTAACGACTTCGAACACTTTTAGACCAGGGTCGATAATTTTTGAAACAAAAAAAAAATAAAAGTAGAATGAAACTCATTGGAGAAAGAAGAGAATATAACAAAAATGTAGGGAAAAATAATTTACGGGCGATCTGAGGTCGGGAAGTGGGAGAGGGTGAGTTTTTAAGAGTGAGAAACGGTTTATATCGATTTCCGGCAAAACTACAAGTCCTATTGAAAAAATCTGATGTGGCCAGGCACATGACTTTATCATACAATATATAAAATTAATAGTTTAGCTGCATGAGAATCTATTTTATTGAGATAAATCGTAGGTATTGTCAAAGCATCAGCACTTGACACTACCTACACTACGTCATTAGAATAATAGTTATTTACGTCACAAGTGCCGAAAGTACGGAATAGCGCGGCGACTGGTGATGCGGCGCGTCACCGAAGGCGAATCGTCGCCGTCGCATGTGAGCGAGTCGCGCTATGTAGTTTTCGGCAGGAGTGACATCAACGTTTTTTGTGTTGCTTTTTGAGAAATACATACTTACAAAAAATTAGAAATGGTTATATTTCTGGATAGGAAATGTTAGGTTGATACCACTTCTACGAAACGTCAAGTTTAAAAAGCTAAATCAAATTCTGACAGATTTATATTCGTTCATGACACTGTAGATGTCACATCCGTACCAACATACTAAAACGTAACTATACTCATCGCTATACTTTATTTACAATTTTCTCAATTATCGTTTTTACAATTAGATAACAACGGGTTGATATTTCTTATCAACAAACAATCAAATTGGCGATCTAATTTTATTTGAATTTTGTATTTTCTACCTTGCCGCAGTAGAGCGGCAACGTTCCATAGCGGTTCTCCAACCTCTGATGAAATCAGCTGTTTTCGAGTGTGACAGCCATAGACATTTCTGTGGTGACAGCACAAAAAAATATTTGTCAAATCCCGGCTACTTTGAAGTTTCATATCAATGCAGATGCGACCGATCTCGATCAAATAGAATTTGCTCTTAAAGCTAAACTATTAATTTTACCAAAAAATTTCATAGGCATACATTATTCAAAATTTCCTCTACTTTAATTTATTATTTAACTATTTTGTCGAAATTATAGAAATGCCGGCTCATTTGCAAAATCTTTCAAAAAGGCTTAGAATAAACTACCAGTTCCTTTGGACCCCTTTCAACCAAAAGCGTTTTAGCTCTAAGTTTGGTAACAAAACTTCTGAATATGAACTTTCGTTCCGATAGCTTTAGTAGTTTCTCCGGAATCGTCGCCACAAAAATCATTTACACACAGACATACATACGCACAGACACACACACACACACACACAGACATTTTTTTGTACCTTGGTCAAAAATATTCAGGGGACCCAAAAAGATCTATTTCCGCTAAAATCTCATTTTTTTTTCGGCATGATTACAATACTTTATCTTACTGCGTATGATAAAGTAAAAAGTTAAATAGCAAAGTTGTAGGTAATGAAAAGATCTACAACTTTTGTATTTACACTTTTTTCACATAACCTCAAAATGTATGTGAAAAATTCAAATAACCAAGTTTTTGGTTTTTATTTTTATCTTTTACAAAAGAATTTTTCTTTCACGAAATTTGGTGAAAGCTTGCCTTGTTATGTCCCAAATACACTGTATTTTTTTTGATTTAAAATTTTTATTTTTTCATCTTATTTTGACTTATTAACGAAAAAGCAGCCTAATTTTCAATCGAAAATTCTCACGTCAAAATATCTCCTTTTTTAATAAAGTCGGTGGGCTTTTTGTTCGTTGAAATCTCTACTTTCTGATGCTAAAAAAAGTATACATTACTATGGTAAATGTTCTAAAAAAATGGAAAAAAGGTAAAATCCGATTTTTTTTTATCGTTGTCTATAATTTTGAGCTATTTATTAAAATGTATACTTTAATTACTCGATAAACGTAAGATTCCATGTAACATTGATAAACAGAAAAAGTATAAATCCATAAAACACAAAGATTGCAAAAAATATGCGAAAATAGTTGTTCTAAATATAATTAAAGCTAGGATTTAAAGTGTACTTCATCTAAAAAATGTGACTGCTGCTCTTTTTTTCAGTAAAAAAGTATCCATTACTTTTTGTCTCTTTGATGGTATGTCTTCATCGTTAGATGATCGAGTAGATCTTCGAAGTCTTCAAGACCATCATCGTCTTCGTCTCCAATATTAGTTCCAGTCTGCATTGGTTCTTCATCCACAATTTCGTCTGAATCACTAAGTTCTTCGTAGCTTTTTTTCGTAGCCGATGCTACCATAATTAAGACCTCGATAGAAATTGCCAGAGATACTAATAAAACTGTCATTGTTGTGGGTCAAGATATTGATCTTTTGATCCTTTTAATCAATTAAATTCAAATAATAATGATATTTATTTTCACAAGCCAGGTTCTGATAGTTTCAAATAGGAATCCTTCAAAAACATGGTTGCATTTCGGCATTGTTTTTCTGGTTGCGATACAGCATCTGGATTTGCCGGAAAAGGAAATAATGGTATCGTAAATTTATTATTACACGATAAAAATTTGTAAAATTTGGCCAATATTTTTTTGAAAAAAGATATCGAAAAAATGGAATACAATTAATCAAATCTATTTATAAATGTAAAAATAATAATATAACGCTGAAATCTCCCACCCACAGAAGGTGCAGCAGAACAACATTGTTACATATTATCAGCTTCAAACTTGGCTGGGTAACGAACTGACAGCAACGGCTTGGGGCTGGAAGCAACATCAACGTGGCATTATGCCCAAATTTACAGAAACGGAATTAATTCCGGAACTATTGCTTAAAACGATTTGCTCAGCTGCTCAGCTACCTCCTTGTGCAAAAGAAAAACACAAACGTACATCAAGCGCAACGATTCGTCCGCAAAGAAATACAATCAAAACACGATAGCATTAATAAAAACAGGAGAAATAGGAGAACCAACGATTACAGACGGATTACAACGGTTACAAAAAGATAAAGCATAAATTACATGTTCGATTATTATTTCCTTTCGGAGTTGCTTATCAGATTCCGTTTGTCCCCCTGCCCTCTCTCGACAATCAAAGTTGGAATAGCGTCAGGAGCACTAGGTGCAGGAACAGAAGAACTACCAGCAAGCTCGGCGACGAAGGACGGGTTGTCAACGATGTCACGAAAATAGTATTTTCTACCTCCGGTCATAAGTTGTGAACCGCGTACAATAGCCTGAACACCCCTAGTCAGGAGCTCAGCTCTCACACCCAACAAAGCCTTTTTCTCAGACAAGTCGTCCGGCGCGAGATCTCTATCCACTCTAACCCTCATGGGATAATTTTTTAATTTGTGACAATTTGTCAGAATTTTATCACGAATCAAGCTCGACGAGAATCGGACCAGAATGGGCGGATTAGACCCGCCCAATTTATACGCGTCCACAATATCCGCCGATGACACGGAAACGTTGAGAGAATCCAGAAAGATACTCTGAACTGCGTCGGTCGGCGATTGATTTGGATCCTGAAGGGCGTTAAAAACCACCAAGTTGTTTGCTCGGCTTTTTCCATCAAGCACTCTTATTTTAGACCTAAGATCGGTGTTTTGCTGTTTTAATTCTGTAACCCCCTCCTTCAAGCTCGTCAGCTCACCCACCGTGGCTTTAAATGCGTTAAGTTCCGTAATGAAAACTTTCAGAATATCAAACACATCTTGTAAGGAAGCTGACTTTTTACTCATAAGTGACTCTAGCTGCTTACTCACAAGTTATGATTATCAATATTGTTTACGGTAAAGGAGAACTCACGGGGATACAAGTTTTTCACACCACCGGTGTACGTCAGGGTGACTAACCTTTAGACGCACAAGAGGTGGACAACGCAAGGTGTTAACAGAAAACAGGTGGACAGGTTTGTGGGAAATTCTTTTAGGCCTACCTCGGACAGGTCGCTCGATCCATGCAAACCGGTATAAAACCCGCCAAAATTCACTCTGTCGCTAAACCAGCAATCATAAATCGCTTATAACCGTTTATTGCTTCGGACCTCAAAACTGAAATTCGCTGTACAAGTAGCACAGCGAATCATTGACACAGTGACCAATTTTCACCAACTTAGGCCACCAAAAAACTACACAAATCTACCGAAATCTACACGTGTGTTCACGAATTTTACTCGATATCAAGTATCGTTGTGGCAGATGGCATAACCCCAACACATGTCCAGTCAACTGGGAATGCTTTCATTGTCACAAGAAACGGCGTACATCCAAGGTATGTCGACAACGAAAAGTCAAAACGATCGAGGAACATTCAGATTCCCAGTCAGTGGAACAAGATTCAGACGAACATGTAGCAGCCATAAATTCAGTATGGTCAGAGTCAGGCGTAGTCCAGTCCAGTTGTGTCTAGTCAACATTCGTAGTCCAGTCCAGTAATATCAAGTCAGCATCTGTAGTCCAGTGCGGAAAGGTCAAGTCAGCATCAAAAGTCCAGTCAAACGTAGTCTAACGTCAAGCCCAAGGAATGTAATTGTAAGGAGCTAAGTAGTAACATTAATAATGTAAGTTTGTTCATTCCAATTACAATAAATAATATCCCCTTTGATACTGGTGCTAACCAATTAACACTGGAGCTAGTGTCTCAGTCATGTCAGACGATTTGTTTAGAGAAAAATTTTCATTTTTAGTTTATCATACGCAGTATGATGAAGTATTGTATCGTGCCGAAAAAAAAATTGAGATTTTAGCGGAAATAGGTCTTTATGGGTCCCCTGAACATTTTTGACCAAGGTACAAAAAAACGCCTGTGTGTGTGTAAACGATTTTTGTGGCGACGATTCCGGAGAAACTACTAAAGGTATCGAGACGAAAGTTCATATTTAGAAGTTTTATGACCAAACTTAGAGCTGAAAAGCTTTTGGTTCAAAAGGGTCCAAAGGAACTGGTAGTTTATTCTAAGCCTTTTTCAAGGATTTTGCAAATGAGCCGCTATTTCTGTAATTTCGTCAATACAATTAAATAATAAATTAAAGTAGAGGAAATTTTTAAGAATATATGCCTATGACGCTTTTTGGTAAACTTAATAGTTTAGCTGCAAGAGCAAATTCTATTTGATCGAAATCGTGTCTGCATTCATAGTAGGTAGCCAGGATATTTTGAGGTCGGGCAAGTCAGCCGCGCAACTTTTGCAAAAAAATAGCAAAAAAATCAGATGTGGCCACGCACATGACTTTATCATACAATATATAAAGTTAATAGTTTAGCTGCATGAGAATCTATTTTATTGAGATAAATCGTAGGTATTGTCAAAGCATCAGCATTTGACACTACCCACACTACGTCATTAGAATACTAGTTATTTATGTCACAATTGCCGAAAGTACGGAATAGCGCGACGAGCGGTGATGCGGCGCGTCACCGAAGACGGAGCGTCGCCGTCGCACGTGAGCGAGTCGCGCTATCTAGTTTTTGGCGAGAGTGACATCAACGTGACATCAACGCTTTTTGAGAAGTATGTATTTAAAAATAAATAAATAAAAAATGGTTATATTTCTGTATAGGAAATGTTAGGTTGGTACCACTTCTACGAAACCACTGACGAAACGTCAAGTTTAAAAAGCTAATTCAAATTCTGACAGATTTATATTTGTTCATGACACTGTAGATGTCACATCCGTACAATAAAACTACACTCGGTCGTATCTGCATTGATATGAAACTACATAGTAGCCTGGATTTGACAAATATCTTTTTGTGCTGTCACCACAGAAATGTCTATGGCCGTCACCCTCGAAAACAGCTGATTTCATCAGACGTTGTTGAACCGCTATGGAACGTTGCCGCTCTAGTGCGGAAAAGTACTATATTCAAATTTCAACTAAAATAAAATCACCAATTTGATTGTTTGTTGATAAGAAATATCAACCCGTTGTTATATCTAATTCTAAAAACGATAAATTGAGACAATTGTAAATACAGTATTCCGATGAGTGTAGTTTTATTTTAGTATGTTGGTACGGATGTTGTACGGATCTACAAAGTCATGAACAAATATAAATCTGTCAGAATTTGAATTGGTTTTTTAAACTTGACGTTTCGTAGAAGTGGAATCAACCTAACATTTCCTATACAGAAATATAACCATTTTTTTAAATTTTTTATTTTTTTTTAACTACAACATTTCTCATAAATCAACCCAAAAAACATTGATCTCGCTCCTGCCGAAAACTACATAGCGCGACTCGCTCACATGCGACGACGACGCTCCACCTTCGGTGACGCGCCGCATCACCGCTCGTCGCGCTACTCCGTACTTTCGGCACTTGTGACATAAATAACTATTATTCTAATGACAGTAGGTAGTGTCAAATGCTGATGCTTTGACAATACCTGCTGTCAATAGTATCAAAATATCTGTCAAATCCTGAGTAAGTAGTTTAATTTTAATGCAGACGCGATTTATCTCAATCAAATAGATTTTCATGTAGCTAAACTATTAATTTTATATACCGTATGTTTCCCCGAACGCTAGGCATAGCATTTACGGAAGAACGGTAATTGGCTGCCCCACTCAACCGACGTTGGCAGTATGTCGCGTGATTTCATATCAATGCAGATGCGACCGATCTCGATCAAATATAATTTGCTCTTGCAGCTAAACTTCAAATGCATATCTGCAATTAGAATTAGACGAAGAAGCACAAAAATTAGTAACCATCAACACACGCATGGGTCTGTTCCAATGCACTAGCTTACCATTTGGATGCCGCAGCTCCGGCGGCATTTCACTCCACGAAGGATAAAATATTGCATGGACTGAAAGGAGTTGCTTGTTACATTGATGATGTGATAATATCATCAAAGGATGTCAAAGGAACACTGTTTGAAGAATGTGAGATAGGTGTTAGCTAGATTAAAGGACCATAATGTAAAGGCAAATTGTGACAAATGCACATTTCAGAAAGAAAGCGTGGAATACCTGGCACACAGGATTGCCAGGATACGTGTGGTAAACTATTACAACAAATTTATGCTTATGGTAGCTACTAAATTGAAGTCTCTTTGTCACCTGGAGAGAAAAGATGTGCCTGGAATGGAGTTCTGAATGTGAGAAGGCATTCAATGAAACAAAGTAGCTGTTACTGAATTCAAAGCCTTGGTGCAAGAATTGAACAATAGACAATAACATACCATTTTGTTTTTGGATTTATAAATCCTTGTTTAATACAATGCATAGTAAAATCACCTGTCTATGCATGCAGTAAAATATCCAAGAAATTATTTTAGATAGGCCCGTATGCATAGTCGATCTCCGGCGACTCTCCGAGCTTTCTCCATTCGCCAGTTCTAAAATGCAGCGCAGAGACAACCGCCAACAAAATCCCGTATGCGCACTGCAAAATGTTCTTGAGAATCGCTGGAGGTGGTCAGTACCATCTCCGGAGATTCTCCATCAATAGTCCAGTCATTCTAGATTTTTGATATACGTTGTATCGTTTGACATTAGAACTGTCATTTCTAATGACAACCGACAATTAACCAAACAATCGTTTGACATTAGAATGAACAACACACCGCCGGCGATTTGCCAGGGTGAAGAACGGAGCGAGATCGACTATGCAAGCAATTTTATGTCCTGTCGCCACGCCAGCTAGTTTTCCGGAGGCTCGCCGAAAAAACTACAGCAAGTCGCCGAGGTCGACTATGCATAAACGTTTCGTACGAAACAGCAAAAACGATGATATTTGTGGGTTTGGTCGGAGAGTGGTAATTCCCTAGTTCAGCAGTTTTCGGATACTGTAGCTACATTCAATTAATACCCTTTGAGTGCAAAAAATCTCAAATTTAAAATCAAAATTTATAGCTTTTTCGATTTACTGCACTCGGCTGCACTAGCACCATGCTGTAACAGGTTTGATGCTGTAGCTATGCTCGAATTTATATACTTTTGTGTATAAACTGCACCAAGACCGTGGACAAAAATGCACGGAGTTGGTGCAGTTCGCACCGAGTGCGTGCATAAAATTGTATAAATCGAATTAGTTATTTACGTTACAAGCATGCTGTTTTAATTTACTATACGCCAACGTTGACGGTAAATTTAGTTGCCCCTCCTGGCACCTGCAGTGCTGATAGCGCAAATCCGCCGACGTTGATCAACGGTGTCAACCTTTAGGCGTTGACACCATCACTCATTTTTGAAGTTTATGCTAATTTAACCAATAAAGAATTTCGTCTCAGCAGGTTTTTTTTTGTTTGGCTTATGTTAAGTAAGTAATGGTAAATTCGTGTAGTGTGCCAAATTGTCCTTCTAAGGGCAAAGGCGTGCCCATGCACCTATAGTTAAGAAAAAGGTTTTATTTAACTATCTAACAATTACAGAATATAAAATTGTATAGACTGCAGACGCGTGTCTCTGTCGATGATGTTCTGACAATTGTTATTGTTTTTCATGGCTACCATGATGTGGTCCTGTTATTGTTTTTCATGACTACCATGATATGGTCCCCACATCAGCCCCCCAGGGAGACCGGAGGTTAGGGTTTCGGAAGTTGAAAGAGAACACGGCGGTGAGAACGCTTTGAAGATGGAGGATGTGTTAACGTCTGACAATCTGGGTCTTGTAGAAAATAAGCGGGTTTGACTCTGTCAAGGCTGACGCAACGTTCTTTTCCATTGACAAGTATTGTTATCGTCTTCTGGTTTCGGCTAACAACTGGGAATGGACCTGAGTAAGGTGGTTGAAGCGGTCTTCTGACTGAATCATCTTGCAAATAAACCTGATTGCAAGTACGCAAGTCCTGAAACACAAAACACTTAGACAAGGAGTGGTTAGAGCTGGAAACTGGGCGAAGATCGTTCATGAGCTTCCGTAAATTTAAAACATAATTTGACGGGTCTTGAATTGGGTCTAACGAAGTTTCGGAAAAGAATTCCCCTGGGAGTCGTAATGGTTCACCATAGACCAACTCTGCGGGGGAGGCGTTTAGATGTTCTTTAACAGCTGATCTAATTCCAAGCATAACCAGAGGAAGAACATGGAACCAAGTGCTGTTGGAATGACACATGAGGGCCGCTTTTAACTGACGATGAAACCGTTCTACCATACCATTACACTGTGGGTGGTAACTAGTTGTTCGTGTCCGCTTCATTCCAAAGGTTTTAGTCAAAGTTTGGAATAAACTACTCTCGAACTGACGACCCTGATCGGTTGTAATGGTAATTGGAACTCCAAAACGAGAAATCCAACAGCGAATTAATCCATCTGCCACCTCTTCAGCGCTGATTCCATATAGTGGTAACACTTCAGGCCATCGAGAGAAACGATCGATGACAGTGAGGCAGTACTTGTACGAATCGATGGGAGGGAGAGGTCCAATAATGTCCACGTGGATATGTTGGAATCTCCTAGAAGGTTGACGGAAGACGCCTATTGGAGTTTTGACATGGCGATGAACTTTGGCTAGCTGACAGGAATTACAACTTCTGGTCCAGATGTGGCAATCTCTTCGGATGTTGGGCCAGACGAACCGATTGGTAATGAGTTTTGTTGTTGCTTTTACACCGGGGTGGCTAAAACTGTGAAGAGTGTCGAAGATTTTCTTCCTTAAGTTTGCAGGAACGTAAGGGCGTGGTTGTGCAAACGACGAATCGCAGTAGATCCTCAAAGTGGAACCGGGAACACTAGTAGGTTGCAAGTTGAGTGAGGAATTACCTTCTAGCAGCTCCTTGAGTTCTTCATCTACTCCTTGTTCTTCTGCAAGAACGTTATAGTCGACGCATGGGGCTTCAATAGAATTGATGCGGGACAAAGCGTCGGCTACAATGTTAGCTGCTCCACTGACATGCTGGAGATCGGTAGTGAACTGAGCTATGAATGTCAGCTGGTTATTCTGCACCGGAGGAAGTTTCTCACATCGTTGCTGGAATGCATAGGTAAGAGGTTTATGGTCGGTGAAGATTGTACAGGGTTGCGCTTCTAGGATATGACGAAAATGTTGAACAGCTGCATATACCGCAAATAGTTCTCGATAGTACGCAGGCCAATCAATCTGCCTAGAAGTTAATTTCTTCGAGAAGAACGCAAGAGGTTTCCAGTCGCCGTTCTCTCATTGCTGCAAACTTGCGCCAACTGCAAAATTGGAAGCGTCGGTAAAAAGTCCAAGCTCAAGCGAAGGATCTGGATGCACCAACAGTGTTGCAGCTGCAAGATTTTCTTTGCAGGCAGTAAAAGCTGTTTCACACTCTTCTGACCAGATGACTGATTGATTCCCTTTTAAACCAATGAGTGCTGAGTGCAGAGGAGCTTGAAATTTTGCAGCGCCGGGAAGGAAACGACGATAAAAGTTTATCATTCCCAAAAATCTACGAAGCTCCTTCGCAGTTGTTGGCCGGGGGAAGCTTTGAAGCGCCGAAATCCTTTCTGGCAAAGCTTTGGTTCCGCTCCTAGAGACTTCGTAACCAAGAAAGGTAACAGATGACTGACAAAACTTACTCTTTTTTGTGTTGATGATGATACCGTAGTCCACAAGTCTGCTGAAGAGTATACGAAGATGACTGTTATGCTGTTCTTGATTCGCCGAAAATACAAGGATGTGGTCGATGTAGGCGTAACAAAAATTCAAGCCAGAAAGGACTTCATCGATGAATCGTTGGAAAGTCTGACCAGCATTTCTGAGGCCGAACGACATGTACGGGAACTCAAAAAGACCAAATGGTGTAGTGATGGCAGTTTTGGGGATGTCATCTGGATTGACAGGAATTTGATTGTAGGCCTTTACTAAATCGATCGTCGAAAATACAGTGCTGCCTCTTATAAGATGAGTGAAATCGTGGATATGGCGAACAGGATAGCTGTCTGGGATAGTTCTAGTGTTAAGTAAACGATAATCACCACACGGACGCCAGCCTTCCGTCTTCTTTGGCACCATATGCAGAGGAGATGCCCAAGGGCTGTCCGAACGTCGTGTAGTTCCTTCCTTCAACATGACGTCGAATTCCGTCTTTGCAAGTTGTAAGCGGTCTGGAGCAAGGCGACGTGGGCGACAAGAAAGAGGAGGACCTGGAAGCGTCTTGATGAAGTGCATTGTCTTATGATGAACAAATTTTGGAGCGCCGGAAGGACGAGTGAATGCTGGAAATTCACACAGAATCGGAATATTGGATGTAACTGCACGAACGCTGTCTTGATCATGGCTTCGTCGATGACAGGTTGCTGACAATCCGGTGATCTGGTCAATGAGTCGTCGTTTTTTGCAGTCCGGCAATAATCCAAAGTGAGCTAAAAAATCGGAACCAATAATAGGTACTGCTGTGTCAGCAACAACGAAGTTCCATGCAAAACTTCTCCGTAGACTAAGATTCAGAGTTAACAAGACTGTGCCGTATGTGTTGATGAAGCTATTGTTTGCGGCTTGAAGTTTGTAGCTCGAAGGAATAGCTTTCTTGCACTTCGTTTTCGGAAAACAGCAAATATCAGAACCAGTGTCAACCAGAAAGGATAATTTGCTATTTGCGTCAGTAACAAATAGGCGGCTACTCGACCCACAATTCGACGCCGCCGCTACGAATCGCTGTTGGTGTTTTCCGATGCCGAAAAATTACATGGTTTTATGCACTTCTTTGCGTTGGTACCAAATCTGCTATGGTACCAGCACCATCCTGGGCGAATCTGACTTGATGAACGGGATGAACTTGATGGTCGGGATCTTGAAATCGACCGATCTCTTCTGCGGTGAAGTGTATTTTGAATTGACTCCAACTTAATTGCCAAATCATTAACTTTAGACTCTTAAGTCAGATTGACTTTTCGAAGTCGCACAAACTGACGTTGACGGAGTCATTTGGATCTCCGCTATTTTGTCTGCGGTTGCTAAAATTGTCTCAATGGCAAGATCTGACTGAGTCTGCAGAATAGCTTGCGAGTGAGCTGGAAGACGCTGGAGCCAAAGTGTTTTAAGGAGGCTGTCCTGAATTGAGGTTCGGGCTAGTAATTTTAATCGCCTAAAATACTGCGATGGAGTACTTTCGCCTAATTCTTCCTCTAAAATCAGCTGCCGCACACGCTTTTCCTCTGATGTTGAAAGTCGAAGAATTAGTTCACGTTTAATGACGTTGTATGGATCAACTGCCGGAGGATTTGAAATTAAATCTTCTACCTCGACAGCGTAGCGCTCTTCCAAGTTCGCAATGACGTACGCAAACTTGGTCTTCTGCAATGTAATCTGTGCGAGTTCGAATTGCGCCTCTAGTTGAGCAAACCATAAACTTGGCTTGTTGCGCCAAAACGATGGCATTTTAACCGCAATCCTCGAAATTTGTAGATTCGGAGCAATAATCGGGAGTTGACGTTCATCCCCTTGTTCCATGTCGGGGTCACCAATATAGTTAAGAAAAAGGTTTTATTTAACTATCTAACAATTACAGAATATAAAATTGTATAGACTGCAGACGCGTGTCTCTGCCGATGATGTTCTGACAATTGTTATTGTTTTTCATGGCTACCATGATGTGGTCCTGTTATTGTTTTTCATGACTACCATGATGTGGTCCCCACACACCGATTCCCAAAAGATTCAGCGGTAAGTAAGCAATATTCTCAAAACTACTATTCTAAGACGCACCTTTCTCTAAGAAAGGGTCATTTAGGGACAGAATTGGGTCTTAGAATCGATGATATACGAACTTTGTTTTTATTTGTTTATAAAAATAATTCTATAATAAATATAAATACTTTTTCAGTTGATGAAGATATGGTTATCTACCATTTGCAGGAACGACTTACTGGAAGAACCAATTGAAAAAATACGAAGCAACCGGAGAATATGCGATATGCATTTCTCCAAAGACCAGCGATTTACAAAGAATCGTAAAAATACTGATTTGAAATTTAATTTAAATTGAATATCCGGTCCCGGATATTCACTTAAACTAAGTAGTATTAATCATCTTAATGGAATTTTATTTATTACAAATATTTTACATTACACTCTCGCTAATTCAAAGTTTTTCCACACCGCTAGTCGGACTATAGAGTTGTTTGGTGTAAAATGAAGCCAATTGTCAGTACGGGCATATGATTTTGGTGTTCGAATCATTGTAAAAAGTAGTCCTTACGTTTCCGTGGCAGTGCAGAGTTGTAGGCCATTTGGGCAGGCCAATAAGGATTAGCGAGTGGTTACTCAGTCTATTGAACCATAGTTACTATATCTTAAACAGCTTTAATAAAAGAAAATAATTTCAGTGCCAAAAAGTTTTTCAAATATACCGATGATCATTTATTGGCTGTTAGTAAACCAAAAGAGCAAGATGAATGTACCTGGACCATCACACTGACTTAGCGCAGAATATGTTACACGAGCAAAAAGAGGTAAATATGTAATATGTTAATAGCATATAACAAAATGAAAACACAATGTAATCCTTAAGACGCCACAATTTACATTTTTATTCATGGTAATTTTGATTAATTTCTATTTACCTCATTTATGAGTTCATTCCATGTTTTTGACCGTAACTAACAGATGTGTAACATATATACGGTTTGAGACATGGCTTTACCTTTATGAGAGTGCAAAAAATGAATAAACATATGAAGTAACAATGCTTTTTTTATTTAGATTTCCTTTTGGCAAGTGTAAATATCACCCGGAAGCGAAAATTATCATCTCAGGACGCTAAGCATCTTTACAAAGTGGCGTTCCGCTATAAGCGATGTGCGCAACGGTACAAAGAATTATCGGCGAAGAGAAGAATAACGAAGGCTATGAGATTTTCTATTACCAAAGAATTTGTTAAGGCTAGCGTTAATGATACCACGTAGAATTTCTTAATGAACCAATTAAGTAATCAGAAGAGGAAGAAGACAGGCTATCGATATTCCATTGATGATAAAATTTTCGCTCTGACATTGGCTAAACAAACCCCAAAGGCGTATCGACTACTCATAAAAGTGTTTGCTCTTCCAAATCGCAAAACACTAATTAGAGCCGTTTTACACGACCGAGTTTTTTAACGAAAATAATAGCGAAAATTTTCGCTATAGTTTTGGTGAGAATTATTGACGTTTGACACATTTGTCAAAAGCAATCATTTGACGTTTGACACAAACCAATAATTTTTGCTACATTTTGTAGTCATGCGCGTTCGTACTTGCGTGATTTTCTCAGATCATAACATTTGACATCTTCGTAATCTAAAATTAGATACGTATTGTATTGTATCTGCAATATATAAATATAGCTAATTATTTCGCTATTATTTTCGTTAGAATTCTCGGTCGTGTCAAACGGCTTGTACACGTCCGATTATATTGTCAATAGTTTTGGCTAATAATTTCGCTATTATTTTCGTTAGAAAACTCGGTCGTGTAAAACGGCTCTAACACTGTTGAACAAAGTACCATTTAATACTGGTATTAATAAGTGCGTCATGAATTCTTTGAAAATAACAGTGCGTACTATGACACCATTGGATAGATTTTGAAGATTGTGGGGAATTCAAATCTCTTAAATTTGCTGATCACGCTATGTTGTCCATGATAAGAGGCATTCACAGAAAATGTAAGCAGCCCATTGCCAACTTTTACACAGAACATGGTATGTCGGTTCCTAACATAATGCGAAACATTAAGGAAATTGTGAGAGCGTGCGAAAAGATTAGCCTACATTGCGTAGCGACTCTGTGTGATCAGATGAGCACGAATGTCAAAGCCATAAAACAGTTGCGCAACTACACAAAGTCAGACATGCTTCGCCAAGGGAAAGAATATAAAGGAGGCTTTATAATTGATGGGAAATATATAATTCCGCTTTTTGACCCTCCACACCTTATAAAAGGTTTAAGAAATAATTTGTTGGCACATGATGTTTCCTTTAAATGGAAGGCCACAACAAGCACTGGATCTTGGAATGATATCTTGAAATTATACGAAATTGACGTTGGAGATTTCGACATGAAGATGTTAAACGACTCAGGTCGTCCCGGCGAAAATTAAAAAAATGATAGTGAAGATGGCCACACAAGTTCTATCTCGCCGGGTGTATTCGTCTCTTCGACTGATACTAAGACTAGGTAAATATATCTTATCATTTATAATTGAATATAAAAAAATAAATATTAGATAGTTTGATCATTTTCTGACGTAGTTCTGACACTTAATTAATTTTGTATTATTTTAACTTTAGCTCCAGGAACATTATCTCTAACAGCAACGGAAACCGCAGACTTTGTGCTATTTGCAGACAAACTTTTTGACTCAGTGAACGGGTCAACAATCCGGCCGGAAAATGGGAAAATACCGATCGCGCAATTACCGATTCTTCACCTCATATATTATTTTGGGATGAGGCAATTAATGTATTGAGGGCCATAAAGTTTGATTCTGGAAAAAATAAACAATTTGTACCTCCGACAATCACAAATTAGATAATAACGTTGGAAGGCTTTAAAGCACTTTGGAAAAAATCTGATGTGGCCAGGCACATGACTTTATCATACAATATATAAAATTAGTAGTTTAACTGCATGAGAATCTATTTGATTGAGATCAGTCGTGTCTGCATTAAAATAAAACTAGTTAGCCAGGATTTAACAGGATCCTTTATTAAAATAAGACAATATTAAATGCAACAAAACATTATTTATATTTAGAGCGTAGTTCAGCACACTTGTTTCCAAATTGCCTTACTCTTCCACTTAACCCCTTACGCAAACTAGAACTAAGACATAATTGTAGCAATAATATAAAAATAATTCCGAGAACTTATCAAAACAAAAACAAAACAAAAAATTACTCTAGAGTCTAATTACACGTAATTGCAGCAAATCCAACTCAACAAAACATCGCACCTGCCCATAAAAAATAAAAATTAAAAAACCTCCAATGTGCGCTCGATGTTTAAAGTCCCCGCTGTTGAGCAAACAGACAACGCTTCACCTAAAAGGTTTAAGAAATAATTTGTTGGCACATGATGTTTCCTTTAAATGGAAGGCCACAACAAGCACTGGATCTTGGAATGATATCTTGAAATTATACGAAATTGACGTTGGAGATTTCGACATGAAGATGTTAAACGACTCAGGTCGTCCCGGCGAAAATTAAAAAAATGATAGTGAAGATGGCCACACAAGTTCTATCTCGCCGGGTGTATTCGTCTCTTCGACTGATACTAAGACTAGGTAAATATATCTTATCATTTATAATTGAATATAAAAAAATAAATATTAGATAGTTTGATCATTTTCTGACGTAGTTCTGACACTTAATTAATTTTGTATTATTTTAACTTTAGCTCCAGGAACATTATCTCTAACAGCAACGGAAACCGCAGACTTTGTGCTATTTGCAGACAAACTTTTTGACTCAGTGAACGGGTCAACAATCCGGCCGGAAAATGGGAAAATACCGATCGCGCAATTACCGATTCTTCACCTCATATATTATTTTGGGATGAGGCAATTAATGTATTGAGGGCCATAAAGTTTGATTCTGGAAAAAATAAACAATTTGTACCTCCGACAATCACAAATTAGATAATAACGTTGGAAGGCTTTAAAGCACTTTGGAAAAAATCTGATGTGGCCAGGCACATGACTTTATCATACAATATATAAAATTAGTAGTTTAACTGCATGAGAATCTATTTGATTGAGATCAGTCGTGTCTGCATTAAAATAAAACTAGTTAGCCAGGATTTAACAGGATCCTTTATTAAAATAAGACAATATTAAATGCAACAAAACATTATTTATATTTAGAGCGTAGTTCAGCACACTTGTTTCCAAATTGCCTTACTCTTCCACTTAACCCCTTACGCAAACTAGAACTAAGACATAATTGTAGCAATAATATAAAAATAATTCCGAGAACTTATCAAAACAAAAACAAAACAAAAAATTACTCTAGAGTCTAATTACACGTAATTGCAGCAAATCCAACTCAACAAAACATCGCACCTGCCCATAAAAAATAAAAATTAAAAAACCTCCAATGTGCGCTCGATGTTTAAAGTCCCCGCTGTTGAGCAAACAGACAACGCTTCACCTTTCCCCCAAAACTTTAACGATAAATTTTTCATATCTTCCCTGAGACCATTGTATATGTGACAGACCTAAGAGAATGACCGTTTAT
>OZ030390.1:55266960-55281960 GCA_964023965.1 Melinopterus prodromus
ATGTCCAACAAAGGGTTGAAAATTGTTCCCGACAATGACAACAAACAGCAAGACATTTTAAAATATAACCTTCTGGGTCAGAGACCGTGTGGTAGTCACAAAAAATATAAAACGGAGCGAGTACTGAAAACAACATGTGCGCCATCTAGTGGCAGAACAGCTAAACTCAACATGACGGCAAGGCAGAGATCCGCATGAACAATTACAGGAACCAATAAACATTGGTACGTCACATCAAATTAAACAAGCAAATTGAACAAAATAACGTCAAAAAAATAAAAAAGGAGACGATCGGAACAAAATTAACCAAAGAAAGGGCCAGAAGGGCAAGACAAACTGGGAGACACCATTACAATCCGAAACCGACCAACAGGCCAGATACCTCAAAATTTATAATTCTACCCCTCCAAGGTTCTATGGGCTCATTAAAACCCCGGCCACACGACAGCGACTTGCCTGCACGGTATAGTTTGTGCAAGTAAGACGGTATACCATGGCGTGGCTTCACGGCAGCGACTTGCCTGCACGATTAGTTTGCACGGTACTAGGAAGCGTGGCTTGACGGCACAGGTAAGTACGCGCAAACCGTCAAACACAAATCATCGACCGGTGATTGCGGTTGAAAATGTGGCCAGACGAACATTTATTTTTGGTAGAAGAATTATTCTATTGTTACTGATTAAAAAACGACGATTTAAACAATCCCGAGCTAAGTGATCGAAGAAATGGCTAATGAAAAGGAACATCCATTCGCATATAAATTTGCTTAATGATTTGAGGGAGTGGTCAAAAAGTGGCTACGAAGAAGAAACATTACATAGTGTACGTACGTCCGACATTTTATATACGGTCAGACGGTCTTCCGTCTTCCCAATTAGCTCTATCAGTACAGTCAAATAAGGAAAAAGAAGGGAAATAAATTCAATACAGTTCCGAGACGGAAAGTGTTAAGTATATTTATATTTAATTCCACCAATAAGTATAGTTTTGTAGTAAACATTCAACCAAACCATCAGTGCAACAGTTTTTGAGAGCTCATAAATTTATTCCCGCGATTTTTTGGTAAATTAGCAAAAAATCTGATGTGGCCAGGCACATGACTTTATCATACAATATATAAAATTAATAGTTTAGCTGCTTGAGAATCGATTTTATTGAGATAAATCGTAGGTATTGTCAAAGCATCAGCATTTGACACTACCTACACTACGTCATTAGAATAATAGTTATTTATGTCCCAAGTACCGAAAGTACGGAATAGCGCGACGAGCGGTGATGCGGCGCGTCACAGAAGGCGGAGCGTCGCCGTAGCACGTGAGCGCGTCGCGCTATCTAGTTTTTGACAGGAGAGACATCAACGTTGATTGTGTTGCTTTTTGAGAAACATGTATTTAAAATAAAATAAATAAAAGATGGTTATATTTCTGTATAGGAAATGTTAGGTTGGTACCACTTTGACGAAACATCAAGCTTAAAAAGCTAATTCAAATTCTGACAGATTTATATTTGTTCATGACACTGTATATGTCACATCCGTACCAACATACTAAAATAAAACTACAGTCATCGCTATACTTTTCTACTCAATTTATCGTTTTTAGAATTAGATATAAAGACGGGTTGATATTTCTTATCAACAAACAATCAAATTGGTGATCTTATTTCATTTGAAATTTGTATTTTGTAATTTGCCGCACTAGAGCGGTAACGTTCCATAGCGGCTCTACAACCTCTGATGAAATCAGCTGTTTTCGAGTGTGACAGCACAAAAAAGATATTTGTCAAAATCCTGACTACTATGTAGTTTCATATCAATGCAGATGCGACCGATCTCGATCAAATAGAATTTGCTCTTGCAGCTAAGCTATTAATTTTACCAAAAAATATCATAGGCATAAATTAGTCAAAATTTCGTCTACTTTAATTTATTATTTATCTATTTTGACGAAATTACAGAAATGACGAAAATCGTTGAAAAATGGTAAGAGTAAATAACCAGTTCCTTTGGACCATTTTGAACCAAAAGCTTTTCAGCTCTAAGTTTGGTCATAAAACTACTAAATGCGCACTTTCGTCCCGATACCTTTAGTAGTTTCTCCGGAATCGTCGTCACAAAAATCGTTTACACACACACACACACACACACACACACACACACACACACACACACAGACATTTTTTTGTACCTTGGTCAAAAATGTTCAGGGGACCCATAAAGACCTATTTCCGCTAAAATCTCAATTTTTTTTTTCGGCATGATTACAATACTTTACATACTGCGTATGATAAAGTAAAAAGCTAATTCAAATTCTGACAGATTTATAGTCGAGGGGTCTCCGAGTGTGACAGCGTGATGACAGCCATAGACATTTCTGTGGTGACAGCACAAAAAAAATATTTGTCAAAATCCTGGCTACTATGTAGCATATCAATGCAGATGCGACCGATCTCGATCAAATAGAATTTGCTCTTGCAGCTAAACTATTAATTTTACCAAAAATTGTCATAGGCATAAATTATTCAAAATTTCCTCTGCTTTAATTTATTATTTAACTATTTTGACGAAATTACAGAAATGGCGGCTCATTTCTAAAATCCTTGAAAAAGGCTTAGAATAAACTACCAGTTCCTTTGGACCCTTTTGAACCAAAAGCTTTTCAGCTCTAAGTTTGGTCATAAAACTTCTAAATATGAACTTTCGTCCCGATACCTTTAGTAGTTTCTCCGGAATCGTCTCCACAAAAATCGAGTACACACATACGCACACACACACACACACACACATACACACACACACACACACACACACACACACACACACACACACACACACACACACACACACACACACACAGAAATTTTTTGTACCTTGGTCAAAAATGTTCAGGGGACCCAAAAAGACCTATTTCCGCTAAAATCTCAATTTTTTTTTTCGGCATGTTTACAATACTTTACCATACTGCGTATGATAAAGTAAAAAAAGTTCCCATAGTGCGCTAGTAGTTTGAAAATTAGGTACTGTATACAAGAAAAAGTACATGACATTTTAAAATTTTATAAATATTACTTTTATTCAGGGTTAAAATTTCAATTACGTATCGTTTTGCAATAAAATGCGAAAACCTGCTAAGCTGGGCGCAACGCTTTCCGCATCGGGACCCAAAAAAGCAACCGTATTAGATTTATATCCCTTCATTGGCAATTTTTTGTCTAATTTGAATGTACTATATTTACTAGACAACCAGCCAGACGTAGAATCTGAGCCTGTACGCTCAGAAATCATATTCCAATGCCTGTACGCCGTACGTACCCCGTCTTAACGCACAGACTTAACTGCACAAACTAAAATCGCGCAGGCAAAATATTTAGCAGTGCGACGTTTGCACAGGCCGCGCGTATGGGTTTGCGCGAGCTACAGTTTTGCCGTCCTAACGCACGGGGTTCCCGATACATGCCAGTTTGCGCAGGCAAGCTTGTCGTAAAGCATGCACGTGTAGCCGGCCTTTAAGACACACAAAGAGGGCAACCCCCTCCGCCCCATTATTTCTGCTATCGGCTCACCTACCCAGAGAGTTGCTTCCTTCTTGAGTAAGGTGATTGACTCCGCCTTAGCACCTGGATATTCCTACAGAATCCAGTACTCTTTCAGTTTTGCCGAGAGGTACCAGTCCTTCCCGCTCCCGCCCGACCATGTCGTCGTGTCCTTTGATGCTAAGTCCTTGTTTACCAGCATTCCACTTCAGCTAGTTTCTGAATTGCTTGACCGTAATTTCGGAAAAATCTTCCCCACTTTTAAGCTTTCAAAGGATAAATTTATTCAGATAATTTCTTTTCTGTTTGACTCTACGTACTTTACCTTTCAAGACGTATTTTACAAACAGATTGAAGGATGCCCTATGGGCGCCTCGATCTCCCCATGCATTGCGGAGTTGGTCATGAGCTCCGTGGTCACCTACGTCGTTGAGAAGCACCTTTCCAGGTCCCACTTCTGTGCACGTATGTCGATGATCTTGTGTGTGCGGTGCCGTCGGAGCGTGTTGACGAGACACTTGCAATTTTTGATTCTTTTCACCACAAAATCAGGTTCACTGTGGAGAGGGAGACTGATTATTCAGTACCATTCTTGGACATTCTCTTAATTCGCGACCCGACACACAATGTAATCCGACTCGACTGGTACCAGAAGAAGACCCACTCTGGTCGCTACATTGACAATGCACCCTTTTGCACCCTTTTGCACCCTTTTCCCCAAAAAGTGAGTGTCATCAAGGCACTCAAAGACAGAGTCATTAGATTTTCCCACCCTCTGTTTAGAGAAAAGAACTTGAGAAAGCTTGTTTGTTTGTTGGTTGATAATGGTTTTAATAAGAGACTCCTTAATTGACTGGTTTTTGGTGACGTAATGTTGCCCGCGGGTGACACTTGCGCCTCCCTTCACGTAGGGCCGCCTCCCGGCGCACCTTTGGGAGATCCTCCTGACGCTGTCGTGGCTAACAGGATTTTTTTTTGTGAAACTCCAGTTCATTCCTGGACTGTCGCCGTCCATTAAGGACTTGGTACGGGAATACGGGGAGGTTACCTTGGCATCTTACCCACCAAAAAAGCTTAATTTGTTTTATTCCCACCTTAAGGACAAGACTCCCACCAGCCTGAGAGCAAATGTTATTTATAGGCTGGACTGCACTGATTGTGAGGCCTGCTATATAGGACAAACCTCACAACTTTTAAAAAATAGGGGGTCTGCCCACAAGGGTAGCGTCCGTAGAGGCGAGAATTGCACCGCTCTGGCCAGACACTCCATTGAGATTGGGCACAATTTTAATTATGACAGTCCCTCCGTTTTACACTCCGAGGTCAACTGGAGTAAGCGCAATTTCCTGGAGATGTGTTACATTTATGGCACTCCTAATACTATCAACTATAGAGAAGACACCCAAAAACTCAATAAAGTCTACGTGGGCCTCATTCACGATCATTTCGTAGGCAGACACACCCACTGAATCTCCCCCTTTTTTTGTTTTTTCCCTGGAGCACCAATTGTTCTGTTTTATTTTTTGCTTTTGCATAAAATATTGTAAATTATAATTTCAATTCAATAAATTGTAATGGTGTCTCCCAGTTTGTCTTGCCCTTCTGGCCCTTTGTTTGGTTAATTTTGTTCCGATCGTCTCTTTTTTTGAAATTTTTTGACTTATTTTGTTCAATTTGTTTGTTTAATTGTCTGACAAATAAAAAGCGCTTCCTTTCAGTCCGTAATCGTTTATTCTTCAACTAATCTAACACATAGCCTACGTTGCGCCCGCAGGTTTGGGGCTTCTTCAGGGCCTAACAACAAATTAAAAGTCACAAATTTCAGGATACGAGAAATTAATTGAGTAACTTACAGGTTTACGTGGTTGAAAAACGTCAAAATTTAACATTGATGAGGCCTCAAGTATCCTGAAATTTGTGACTTTTAATTTGTTGTTAGGCCCTGAAGAAGCCCCAAACCTGCGGGCGAAACGTAGGCTATGTTTTAGATTAGTTGAAGAATAAACCTCTGTGAAGTTGGCCCCTCCTTTTTTCAAATTTGGAATTCTGTTTCTACAGATCGTTTGCAATTCGTTTGCAATTGTTTGCAACCTTTTTATTTTCGTTTGCACCCTCACCGTTTCCGAGATAAAATTAAAACAAATTCGGAGGGGCCAGATTCACAGTAGCCCCTCCTTTTTCGAAATTTGAAATTCTATTTCTACAGATCGTTTGCAATTCGTTTGCAATTGTTTGCACCCTTTTTAGTTTTGTTTGCACCCCCGCCGTTTTCGAGATAAAATTAAAACAAATTCGGAGGGGCCAGATTCACAGTAGCCCCTCCTTTTTCGAAATTTTAAATTCTATTTCTACAGATCGTTTGCAATTCGTTTGCAATTGTTTGCACCCTTTTTAGTTTCGTTTGCACCCCTACCGTTTTCGTGGTAAAATTAAAACAATTTTGTGAAGCGTGAACTTGGCCCCTCCTTTTTCAAAATTTCAATTTTTTTTTCTGCAGATCGTTTGCTATTCGTTTGCAATTGTTTGCACCCTTTTTAGTTTCGTTTGCACCCCTACCGTTTTCGTGGTAAAATTAAAACAATTTTGTGAAGCGTGAACATGGCCCCTCCTTTTTCAAAATTTCAATTTTTTTTTCTACAGATCATTTACAATTCGTTTGCAATTATTTGCACCCTTTTTAGTTTCGTTTGCACCCCTACCGTTGCTGCAATAAAATTAAAACAATTTTGTGAAGCGTGAACCCGGCCCCTCTTTTTCAAAATTCAATTCTTTTCTGCAGGTCGTTTGCCTCTTTTTGCAATTTTCTATAGCTTTATTACCATTGTATTGCATTAGTTTGGCTCTCTTTGGTTTTGCACCCTTACAGTTTTGGAAAATAACAAAAATAAAAATTAATAAGTGTGAACCAGCTGACACTTATTAATTTAAACACAACTTTATTTACAAGTATCATTAATGGAGCAACACAGTTTGGATAGCAATACACTAAACTTATAAGAAAAATGACAAAATACAAATTACAATAAATTGAAGGGACAATAAATTAACCTGGGCATTAATCTAGAATTTGGGACTGAACTGCTATAAATTTAATGCATATTCTAATGTTTCAAGTCTGTATGTATTTAAAAAAAAAAGAAAAGCGCATGCACATATACAGCGAGGTATCCCAATTTCTCTTCCTCAAAAATTTTCTTTAGATAGTTATGTCATACTGAACAAAAAAATCAATGGACTTTTTGAATTTATTTTTCAACTCCCTTGAAGCCGCTTGAAGAAGTAACACAATAAAGATATTTTTAAATAAAATATAAATAAACCCAAAAAAGAACATCAAAAAAATTTTAAATAGAAAAAGATTTTAGAAACGGATCATGAAATAAATAAATATGTTTTCTTTGTTTTAGCTCAGCCTTTCTTCTAATGCTTTCTCGATGATATCCGTTATTCTATGGGCTTGATCTATAGTGGAATGCTTTTCTCTAAAACCAAATTGTTGATTAGGAATTAGTTCGTTTCTCTCAATGATAGGTTTCATTCTCTTTAGAAGCAGCTTTTCAAAGGGCTTTGATGTCATTGGTAACAATGATGTTAAACGATATGGTTTGGCCTCATTCGGTGGTTTGCCTAGTTTTGGTATCAGGATAACTTCTTTTAGATACGCCAGCATAACAATACCTTTTTTAGATTATTGTTCCCTGTGATAAGATCATATCCAGGTGCCTTCTTTGGATTCAAGTTTGTCTTGATTTCTCTGGCAATTTCCTTTGGAGTAAGTAGCTGCATGCCTTCTTTTTCATAGGGTATATTGGCTCTGATTTGATTTTGTGGGACGGGCAGATTTCTGTTAGATGTGCCAAAATTTCAGCCTTCTGTTTTAGGTCTCTTGCCTAGTTGCAGTTTCTTCGTCTTATAGGTGGGACATGGGCCACTGGCCTCTTGTACTTCCTCACTGCTTTCCACAGCGAGTATTCTGTTAATTTATCGGGTGTCAATTTAGTTGAGAAGGGTTTTAATAAATAATAAATTCCTTAAAATGAGTCCAACTTAAGACGTGCCACAGACGCGGGCCATAAGAATTATAATTCGGGCCTGCCGAGGCCCCCGTAGTGGCGAAAGATGTTGGGGGGATGTTAAGGCGTGGATTATTATTATTATTATAAATAAAACTGAAACGTATTTTTTTCTCGAAAGTTATTGTCATTCTGTGTAAGAAGTTTCTAATAGACTTATTGGTTTTTCGATTCGTTGAGAAAGTAGAGCTATTTATAACACGGTTTTGTTAATGTTTCAAACGGCTGTAACTTTTAAGGAGTTGGAAAAACAGTAACTCCATCTGTCTTTTTTATGCAGTATGAAAGGATAGCCTGTACATGGGTGTGCAATTCAGATTAATTTATTGTCCCTTTAATTTATTGTAATTTGTATTTTATTATTTTTTGTTTAAATTAATAAGTGTCGGCTGGTTCACACTTATTTACTTGTATTTTTTTTTTTCAAAAATTGTAATGGTGCAAGAACAAAGAGAGTGCAAGCATATGCATTACAATGGTAATAAGTCTATAGAAAATGATTTTGATATTTGTAAAAAGGGGTTTTTATTTCAAACTTTATTTGAAATATATCTGAAAAACAGTAGGGGTGGAAACAAAACTAAAAAAACCAGTGAAGAAAAAAAATATATTTTAAAAAGAGGACCAAATTCTCACTTCACAAAATTGTTTTAATTTTTTCACGAAAACTGTAGGGGTGCAAACGAAACTAAAAAGGGTGCAAACAATTGCAAACGAATTGAAAACGATCTGTAGAAAAAAATTGAAATTTTGAAAAAGGAGGGGCCAAGTTCACGCTTTACAACATGGTTTTAATTTTACCACGAAAACGGGAGGGGTGCAAACGAAACTAAAAAGGGTGCAAACAATTGCAAACGAATTGCAAACGATCTGTAGAAAAAAAATTTGATATTTTGAAAAAGGAGGGGCCAAGTTCACGCTTCACAAAATTGTTTTAATTTTACCACGAAAACGGTAGGGGTGCAAACGAAACTAAAAAGGGTGCAAACAATTGCAAACAAATTGCAAACAATCTATAGAAAAAAAATTGAAATTTTGAAAAAGGAGGGGCCAAGTTCACGCTTCACAAATTTGTTTTAATTTTACCACGAAAACGGTAGGGGTGCAAACGAAACTAAAAAGGGTGCAAACAATTGCAAACGAATTGCAAACGATCTGTAGAAAAAAAAATTGAAATTTTGAAAAAGGAGGGGCCAAGTTCACGCTTCACAAAATTGTTTTAATTTTACCACGAAAACGGTAGGGGTGCAAACGAAACTAAAAAGGGTGCAAACAATTGCAAACGAATTGCAAACGATCTGTAGAAAAAAAATTGAAATTTTGAAAAAGGAGGGGCCAAGTTCACGCTTCACAAAATTGTTTTAATTTTACCACGAAAACGGTAGGGGTGCAAACGAAACTAAAAAGGGTGCAAACAATTGCAAACGAATTGAAAACGATCTGTAGAAAAAAATTGAAATTTTGAAAAAGGAGGGGCCAAGTTCACGCTTTACAACATGGTTTTAATTTTACCACGAAAACGGTAGGGGTGCAAACGAAACTAAAAAGGGTGCAAACAATTGCAAACGAATTGCAAACGATCTGTAGAAAAAAAATTTGAAATTTTGAAAAAGGAGGGGCCAAGTTCACGCTTCACAAAATTGTTTTAATTTTACCACGAAAACGGTAGGGGTGCAAACGAAACTAAAAAGGGTGCAAACAATTGCAAACGAATTGCAAACAATCTATAGAAAAAAAAATTGAAATTTTGAAAAAGGAGGGGCCAAGTTCACGCTTCACAAATTTGTTTTAATTTTACCACGAAAACGGTAGGGGTGCAAACGAAACTAAAAAGGGTGCAAACAATTGCAAACGAATTGCAAACGATCTGTAGAAAAAAAAATTGAAATTTTGAAAAAGGAGGGGCCAAGTTCACGCTTCACAAAATTGTTTTAATTTTACCACGAAAACGGTAGGGGTGCAAACGAAACTAAAAAGGGTGCAAACAATTGCAAACGAATTGCAAACAATCTATAGAAAAAAAAATTGAAATTTTGAAAAAGGAGGGGCCAAGTTCACGCTTCACAAATTTGTTTTAATTTTACCACGAAAACGGTAGGGGTGCAAACGAAACTAAAAAGGGTGCAAACAATTGCAAACGAATTGCAAACGATCTGTAGAAAAAAAATATTGAAATTTTGAAAAAGGAGGGGCCAAGTTCACGCTTCACAAAATTGTTTTAATTTTACCACGAAAACGGTAGGGGTGCAAACGAAACTAAAAAGGGTGCAAACAATTGCAAACGAATTGCAAACGATCTGTAGAAATAGAATTTCAAATTTCGAAAAAGGAGGGGCTACTGTGAATCTGGCCCCTCCGAATTTGTTTTAATTTTATCTCGAAAACGGCGGGGGTGCAAACGAAACTAAAAAGGGTGCAAACAATTGCAAACGAATTGCAAACGATCTGTAGAAATAGAATTTCAAATTTCGAAAAAGGAGGGGCTACTGTGAATCTGGCCCCTCCGAATTTGTTTTAATTTTATCTCGGAAACGGTGAGGGTGCAAACGAAAATAAAAAGGGTGCAAACAATTGCAAACGATCTGTAGAAACAGAATTCCAAATTTCGAAAAAGGAGGGGCCAAGTTCACAGAGGTGAAGAATAAACGATTACGGACTGAAAGGAAGCGCTTTTTATTTGTCAGACAATCACAACCGCACAGTCATAAGTTACACAGGAAAAAAATGTTTGTTTAATTTGATGTGACGTACCAATGTTTATTGGTTCCTGTAATTGTTCATGCGGCTCTCTGCCTTGCCGTCATGTTAAGTTTAGCTGTTCTGCCACTAGATGGCGCACATGTTGTTTTCAGTACTCACTCCGTTTTATATTTTTTGTGACTACCACACGGTCTCTGACCCAGAAGGTTATATTTTAAAATGTCTTGCTGTTTGTTGTCATTGTCGGGAACAATTTTCAACCCTTTGTTGGACATACGTGGGTTTTTGCATTAAGTTCTTGTGGTAAGTACCTAAGGATTTACCTTTCCTGTATTGACTTGTTGTATTTTTAAGGTACACGCTTGATGAAGCGCGTGATTTATGTGCGAAAATTTGGCGAATAAAACAATTGAACTTAATTAACAAGTGCTTTATTACATCTTGCACGTCAGAGGAGTTTTCGGCGATTAACTAGATTTCTACATCATCAACCTCGAAGAAAATTTCAATATATTACATTATTATACAGGGTCTCCCACGACGAGCTGCCATTAGAAGTTTATGGAGAACCAATTGAAATAAGAGCTTGAAAATTTGTGGACTTATATTGCTGGACACGATCGTCTCAACTAAAATATTTTGAGTTTCCGGTTACTTCCGGTTACACCGGAAATGATGTCAACTTTTATATTTCAAATGGAACACCCTATATTTTATCGCATTTTTGAAATCTTAATTAAATTTTAGATCAATTTTATGTTACATTGCCTATACCTAACATGTGTCATTTTTGAGTTATACATATTTTTCATTAAAAAATGACAGCTGCACGGTTACTTTCAATTACTTATAAATTATCCCCTGTGAACGTTGGTAAAAACTTGTCCGGCTAACTTGTTGTGAAGGTAACGTATTATCAACACATCGGTAGAACTTTTCTAAAATTTATACAGGGTGTTCAAATTATAAGGTCAAAGTTTAATTCGAGAAAAGTACTAAAATTCGATTTTTTCAAATGGCAACCCTAACATGTGAATACATTTGTCAATTCTATGGAAAATTTTAGATTAACTTTGTGTACAATGTCCTATACCTAAAATGTACTTGTACGTACTGAAATCGATTTTTAAACATCAGAGTAGAAATTTGCAAATATTTCCGAATCTAGATTGCTTTTGAAAACAACTGAACAATTTATAATATACAGAACTTTATTAAACAAGTTCTTTAGGTCATTTTTCATTATAATGAATTTAGTATTTCTAAAATTATAAGCCTACAATAATCATAATATTCAAAATAAACCAAAATCGTAAAGTAAATTAAAAGAAAACTGGTTAATTCAAATTCAGTAACAGTTCAAAAACGTTGCCGTTTTCAACTAAACATGCTTCAATTCTTTTTAACAGATTAGTGTTGGTGGCGTGCCTTATTGAGTTTGCACATAACTCATTCAAAGCAGCTCGAGCTCTATGTAACTCATGTTCTCCTTATGAATTATTGGGTCCTCATAAGCTACGTCTTTAATAGCTCCCCAAATAATAAAATCCCTTGGCGTCAAGTCGGGGGAACGCGATGGATATTTGTAAGACCCATTAAGCGCAATCCACCGATCGTCGAACATCTCGCCTCTTACTGCAATACTTCTTTGTGCTGGAGCACAGTCCATTTGAAGCCACCCAATTATTGAGGAACCAATAACTGATAAGGAGAACATGAAAGATAGAGTTCGAGCTGCTTTCAATAGGTTAATCTTATGTGCTAACTCTATCAGGGACGCCACCAACAATAATATGTTAAAAAGAGTTGAAGCATGTTTAGCAAAAAACGGCCACGTTTTTGAACAGTTGCTGAAATAGAATGAGCAGTTTTTAATTTACTTTACGATTTTGTTTTATTTTTAATATTGTGTTTTATTATAGGCTTATAATTTTATAAATACTAAATTAATTATAATGAAAATTGATCTAAAAAACTGTTTAAGAAAATTCTGTTTATTCCAAATTGTTCAGTTGTTTTCAAACGCAATCTAGATTTGGCAACTTTGCAGTTTCTACTGTGATGTTTAAAAATCGATTTCAGTAGGTACAAGTACAATTTATGTATAGGACATTGATCTAATATTTTCCATAGAATCGAGAAATGTATTCATATTTCAGGGTTGCCATTTGAAAAAATCGACTTTTAGTACTTTTCTCGAATTCAATTTTGATCTTATAATTTGAACATCCTGTATAACTTTTAGAAGAGTTCTACCGATGTGTCGTTAATACGTTACCTTTACAACAATTTTGCCAGACAACTTTTTTCCGACGGTCACACGGGATAATTTATAAGTAATTGAAGGTAAGCGTGCAGCTGTCATTTTTTAATGAAAAAAATAAATATCTCAAAAATGACACATGTTAGGTATAGGGAATGTAACATAAAATTTATCTAAAATTTAATGAAGATTTCAAAAATGCGATAAAATACAGGCTGTTCCATTTGAAATACAAAAGCTGACATCATTTCCGGTGTAACCGGAAGTAACAAAAAACTCAAAATATTTTAGTTGAGCCGATCGTGTCCAACAATATAAGTCCACAAATTTTCAATCTCTCATTTCATTTGGTTCTCCATATACTTCTAATGGCAGCTCGTCGTGGGAGACCCTGTATATATTATATCTTATCTATGCTTACAAGTGCCGAAAGTATGGAATACGCGCTCTCATGCGGCGCTCCGCCTCCTCCGCCTCCGGCGTCGCGCCGCATTACCGCTCGTCGCGCTATGTAGTTTCGGCAAGAGTGACAAACAACGTTTTTGTGCTGCTTTTTGAGTAAATAAGTATTTTTAAAAAATCAAAAATGGTTATATTTCTGTATAGGAAATGTTAGGTTAGTACCATTGCGACAAAACGTCATGTTTAAAAACTAATCAAATTCTGACAGATTTATATTTATTCATTACACTGTAGGTGTCATATGCGTACCAACATACTAAAATAAAACTACACTCATCGCTATACGTTATTTACAATTTCATCTCAATCGTTTTTAGAATTTGATATAACAACAGGTTGATGTTCCTTATCAAGAAACAAAAAAAATGGCTACCTAAGTTTATTTTAAATTTGTATTTTGTACTTTGAAGCACTAGTGCGGCAAAGTTCCATAGCGGTACTTCAACCTCAAAGGAAATCAGCTGTTTTCGAGTGTGACAGCACAAAAACGCTATAAAAGATCGGTACGAAGTGGGTACGAAGTACGTACCCAATATGCTGGACTTTCTAGGGTGCGGAACGCACCCGTCGCCCTTAAATTAATACTGACGAATCAGCGCAGTGTTAGCAAGCGCATTTCCCATTTATATGGTCTATAAGGACGCATATCGAATCACAAGAACGCAAACCCGATTTACAGTCCCATATTTTCGATCAACGCAAACTGAGACCCTAGTGTATATTTTATAATAGTTACCTTAAAACCTATATGGTTTATTTGACCAGAAGCAACAAATTTTCCAGAGAAGGACACATCGATAGAAGATATGGTGTTTGTGTGACCAGTCAAGAAATCTTGCCTCTTTGTTGTCCAGTGCTGAATGGACACTTTATTTCCCAGCGGATAGACTACGTGTTCGCCATCAGGATGCACTCGAAAACCACTTATAATGCCTCCTACAGAAAACAAATATGTAATAAAAAGAAAACCATACAAACATTTTCTACATACCATCAAAGCCTATGATGGAGTGCAAATTCAAGTCCCCAACTATATCGTCTGATTCCTGATCGGCCATTGTAATACCTTTCCTTAGAAGGATAGTAAAAACCAGCAACAAATACTAAAATTACGACGTAATGTACTACCGTTCGTTATTTAGACATTTCTATTTTGATTAAGGAGGGGTGTTTCCATGGTTACGTATCAACAGTAGCACCCTCAGATAAACAACGAAATATGGATGGCTAAAAGATATGTCTACCATATGGCTTTGTTTGTAACCGAGATATATCTAAAGAGGTAAGGGGAGCAATGTAAGCATAATTAATGTGGGTTCATGGGCGTATCCAGGGGCGGGGGACAAGGGCGGGGCAGCTGCCCCCTGTTTATTAGATAGCACTCTTTCCCATATGCACACAAGGGTGGTTATTTTTATGTAGAAACCAATGACTTCCTCCAAATCGTTTACAAATCCAAAAAAAGTTACCACGTATTTTTTTTCGAACTTTTGGTTTTTAATGGTTCCTTTCGAGGCCTCAAGTTTACACAGAAAGAAGAAATTTTTTGGTATTTTTCGAATAATTGGTCGGGGTTTGGGAAAACTTATGTTAAAGTTATAGGACTTATAGAAGAATTTAACCAATTATACATGTGGATTTGACGCACCCAAGCCACCTCACGTTGCCCTGAAAACTACCCAAATGAAAAATATTTACATTTTTCAGAAAGTTTACGATTCTTCTCATTTCATTACTTTTTTGTCATAGAAATCATAACTTGTGGAATATTTATAAACATTTGTCTGTTAATTTAAATTTTTTTTTAAACAAACTTGTTATACTTGTTGAAATAATACGTTTTTCTCGAAAATCCGTCAAATTCTGTTTTCCGAGTTCAAAATGGCAGTTCATTATCTTAGAGGGACATTATTCATTAAAAAATCTGATGTGGCCAGGCACATGACTTTATCATACAATATATAAAATTAA
>OZ030390.1:55286960-55564460 GCA_964023965.1 Melinopterus prodromus
AAATACGTTTCGATTTTTTAAGTTTTTTTTTTTTTTTTTGGGGATGTTGCCATGTGCACAAAGCCTGTGGCTTGTCTGTGCGGCAATCAGGGAGACGGAGTATTTGAAAAATCCCCTGCCTAACCTGGGCTTGAACCCTGGACTTCTGAGTGGAAGGCATTCGCCTTTCCCACTCGGCCACCTCCGCTCTCAAAGGTGTTTTTAAGGTGCTCTTAAAGGTGTTTTTGAAGTTTTTAAAAGCTAAAACTCAAATAAAAACATGGATAATCCTTTTTTTTTCTATTTGTAATCCTTTTTTTTACTGCTTCGGTTCCAAAGAATAGTGTAATTTTCTACAATTTGCAGCGTCGAGCCGTTGTTTTTGCTTATTAGATATTGAATGCATTTTTCATTTTATTTATATTCTTTATGTAGGACTGTCCAAAAAAACTTTAGATCCGACTGAAAATGTGGTCTATATTGCCCGATATGGAATAAGTTGAATTTGCAGTTTTATTTTTTACCTACATTTATCAATATTTGATGATTTTCTAGATTAAAAATTTCCGTCAAATATGCTCTTCCTAATTGTAAACCAAAGCTAACTGGAAGAAAAATGTTTCTGATTGTTTTATTTGAAATCCGATAATAACAATATTCTGTGAACTATCAAAAATTAATCTTTTATTTGCAAAAGCAAACATCGATTAAAATTTAAAATAAATAATAATCTTTTTGAATAGATTCAAAACTGTATCCACAAACATTCAAAAATCTATAGTTAATAATTTATTTTTTGTGTACCTAAGTTTTTCTGCATTTGTATGACTTGACTATGAAAGCTATTATACATATTAATAACGGAGAAAATGGTTTCTTAATTAAATGTTTTGTCAAAAAGTTTTGTAATTTCTTAATTTCCACAATCAAGCAGTTTTTCTATACTATTTCCTTTTTAAAAAGTTATAACTTTGAAATTCTGGATATTAGAATAAAATTATCAAACAGCGGGACAAAATTCGGGACGCTTCACGAAGCGGGACAAGTTGTCAAATTTCGGGACTGTCCCGCCCAATTCGGGATGGTTGGTCACCCTAGTGTACAACCACATCGGGCGCTGGCCAGCGATAGCTAAGCGGTGCTAGCGCTAACCTAGCGCCGACACTAAGCGGTCGCCATCTTGCGAGCGGAGATAATAGACTTCTCGTGTTGGGAGTGTGCATACACCGTGGAGGGGACTTGAAAATCGATCTAAGCGCCCGTAGCGGTGAAATACCTAACTAAAATGCCTATATATGTGCAGTAGTTCCCGGCGCATTATGTTCTGATCCATACCGTCAGAACTAATACTATATCGTTGGTATAAGTAATCATAATGGGACACAATAAGTGTTGCGTTATCAACTGTAATAATACAGGAAGAAATCTTAACAAATGCAATATTGTAATAAATAATATAAATTTGATCGAACCACTTATACAGTACAGACATTTATTAGCAATCTGCACCTTTTACGCCTCGTGGACCTACTGCCTACAGCTGTAGAGGCGTTAGCACCGCGCACCCTGCCAATAAAACCGTTCAGCCAGTCCCACGGCGCAGCTAGCGCTAGCGATTTCTGCTAGATGTGGTTGTACGCGCCCAATGCTCATGCTTATCTACCAGTTTTATTAGTCCACTGGTTTCATTTATCTACCAAATTAGCTAGCTTACCGATTTCGCTTTCCTATCTATTCGGTCTAAATGTCAACTAGTATAAATATAAAACTATTCTTAAAAAGAAGAAAGTTGTTTTTTAAGATATTCCATAGTTGCGTCCGGATCTTGTCCGGATTTTTGAAAAGAAATTTCCTGTTACCGGTAAAATAAATCTGGCAACCCTATCGTTGAGTCGTGACATCATTAACTTTGAGGACGCTGACGTTACGTCCGCCGCCGTCCGGAGAGATTTGTGAACGCACCCCGGCTGTCGTTTAACTGTCAAAGCCATAGCATTTATAATGACAGTTTTAAAAATGTGTATTCGCTACAGATTTTTACGTGTGTATTACACCTACTACACCTAAACTAGTAGTGATTAGTTTGTATGTATTTATGTGTGGACTTACAACATATGGGAACTGCTAACTTATTTCTAGCGCCAAATATTATTACAAAAGATGAGTTGGTTTGATGCGTCAAATATAGCAAGCATCGCAAAATCGGCTTTAAAGGAGGCACAGAGGACCATCGACAAAGCCTTAGATATCAGAGAAGAGGACACAAATATAGTGCCGGCGAATACGCCAGTCGATATCAACTCAGATGATTTTTTTAAAGCCTGGGGCGTTCCTGAGAATGCGTCCCCATCTAATAAGGATACCGCAGTTGTTACTAAAAGCCCTTTGAAATCATCCAAGATGTCCACTAGCATCTGGGGATCATTTACTGGGTCATTTTTTGATAATTCTGGTGACAATTCTAGACAGCGGGATCTTTTGGAAAGTTTAGAAGATTCAGTGAATATTGGCGACTTTAAAGAGAGTAAATTAGTTGTTCAGCATAGCGATGAAGGGGAATTATTGCAGAGATTGTACGAAGATATAGATTCCAAGGTGTTAGACGACATTATTAAAAATGAAAAGCCAACTAGCAGTAATTTAAACAGATTATCTGTGATTAGTATTGAGAGTGATAAGAAGAGTTCAGAGAGCGTTGAGGTATTGAGTAATACGGAATGCACAACTTCACCGGATTCAGAGAACTTGTCATCTGTGGGACAATCATTGTCTCTAGCTAGCTCTGGTGAGTTTTAAATTTTACTAGTGTTGTATATATTTTACTTCGTTTGATGAATTTTAGGTTTTCGACAGGCAACGGATTCCGTGGAAGTATTGTTTGATAGCTTGACTAGTCCCAGTTCTATAGAACTATTGGATTCAGATAGTTCTAGTAGCAGACAACATTCACAGTATACAAACGAGGTTGCTTCCCCTCTTATGTCGCCACTAATTCATTTAGAGTAAGGGTATTGCTTTTTCTTTATTTCATACTAGACAACATCTAGTAGACTAAAATAGTCACTCTTAATTTTAAAATATATTCGCACACATGAACATTCGGGTCTGGTATTTTTTTTTAATGAATTGTGTTATAATAAGCACTGTTTAGTGCTGTTATTAGTCTAAGCTGTGTGTATTTAGTACAAGAAAAATACTTGCCATCACACCACCAGATGTAAATTTTGTGTTGCCGATATCCTCGTGTCGATCATGTTCCTTGAGATACCCCGTATAGTGTATACTGCTGTCCAACGGTAAAACGCCCTATTTCCAAACAAAAAAAACTTCACAATTTTGCTGTTTCAATGCAAAACTGCCCACTGTTTTACGTTCTAAAGGATTTACTTATCCTAGCCATATTACCTAACAATTTGTACGTAAAGCAGGCTAACTTGTTTTAACTGATGAAATTTGATTATGAGTCAACATGGCCTCAAGTGCACAACATGCAAACGATGCGGCTCCGACGAATAGTGAAATTTTTGCAGATCACTACAATTGCTGCAAAAAGAAGAGCAGTGCTTACATCTGCGTGAATTGCTTTTCTGTATACCACAAAAGCTGCCTTGAGAGAACGCCAAAACGAATCCATCTGGGCGAAAATAAAGTACAATGAGGTTCTGAACTGCAAAAAGAACCAAAAAATAACACTGGACAACGAGCAAGAATCAAACTAGATTGGAGACCGAAAACCAGCTATTAAGGGCACTCCTGGAAAAAGTGAAGGACAAAAATAACATCCTCAAAGAAAATGTGGCTCTTTGGAAAAGATTTACTAATACTAACTGGTCCCCAAACGCCTCAGAAAATTTACCCTTTGATATAACCTCAAATAATAATAGTACAATAAAATTGAGAAAGACCCTGGTCATGGGCTCAAGCAGGCCCGCCGCTTGATATTTTCCTTGGGTGTGCGCAAAAAAATTATGGCGCCTTTAGGAAAAAATTGAGTGGCCAATCCACCAGTTTTATGGCACAATTAAAATACTTACCGGTATCAATCGGCTCTAAAATATAATCTGTAATTTATAATTTGCATATAAATTGAAATAGTACAAGGCAATATCATAAAAATAGTTTTTTTTTTTTTTAATCAACATGGGTTGTTATAAAATAACGTCATACCCCCCTAAAAAATTCAGTAAGTTTTTAAAAATTTTTATTCCATGACGTAGTTCTACACAATAAAATTGTTTCCTCTGTTACCTCAATCTGTGGACATATACTGTATATTTATTTGTTAGGAACACACCAAGCTTTAATTTTTTAAATTTCTCTGGTAGTTTGTCCTTTTTATTTGACTGTGCAATCGCCTTTTCTACTGAAATAATTGCTCTAACTATTCTAGCTTTCTTGGTCCACTTACGTCATTTTTAAATTTGGAAAAGTTTCTATTGCTCTTAGCCCAGGCCCCACTTGTCTTTTTCCCTACAGTGAATTTTTATCCACCGTTATGAAACACACGTTTTTGTAGAACTGCACCCATATAAGTGGTGCAAATTTTTATCCGTGCCAATAAACGAATCCTTACTGGGTGTCTAGGCTTAGCATTATTGATATCATTCTTGTTTAATCATATTCATTGTTTTTTAATATAAATACATTTCTCACTTATTTTTAAGATTTCTTGGGGTTTTTAATGGCGATTTTGAATATTTGATATCAGTTTATTGAAAAATCTAGCATTTAGCGCCCTTTTATTACGGCGCCTGTGTGCCCTGCACCCTTCGCACCCCAGCCCAGCCCTGGGCTCAAGTATCCAACATCGGGGACATCAAAACTTCAACTCACATGTAAACAGAGAGAAAGATGGTAGCCAACGTACTAGTAAACCAACAACAACCAAGAAAATATTTTCATCCCAGGTTAACATTGCGTGCGACACTGTTATAAGAGACCTGCAAAACAACACAACTCAGCTTGACAATACCAAACGACAAGCTCATCCACATTCTTATGCTCAAATATCTGGTTGTGAAGATAAAAATAACAGACAAAAAGATGAAAGTTGGACAAGAGTGACCCGGAAAAGACATCAAACAAACCAACATGTGGTTGGAAACCAGCTCCCATTAGATCATACACTGAAGTCAACCCCTAATAAGGCATTTCTGCATGTATCTTGATACAAAAATGGAAACCTTACAAAACTTCATACGGAAGGAGTTTCCCGAAGCAGAGGTCTAACAAACTACAGTTAACTTCGGTTATAACGAACGTTAAGGGACCAGCAAAATTGGTTTGTTATAGCCGTTGTTTGTGTAAAAACAAAATAATAAAAAAAAATTGTGTTAATTTTATTACATTCATATTTTTCAGTTCGTTAGAATTTATATTTTCACATGATTTTAATAATTTCTCCCTTCATTTCGAAGTCGTTTTTTTGGATAAATTTTATTTACAACGTATTGCATTGTGATGTTTTCCGTTTTGTATTTTGGACAATATTTCACACGTTTTCACTGTGGTAAATGCTATTTTCTTACTGCTGTTGTCACTCATTTCAAGAATAAATTTTTTCGGTAAACTTGCTTTAACACAACGACCTAACTGCAGTCTGGTTCATAACAACACGAATCGGCAACTCTATTGGCATGTATGCAGACCACACGTCCGTCGTGGTTGGTGCTCCAGATGTACCCGTTCTACTCGATGAGATGTCTGTTCTCACAGAATGCGTGGAGTGGTTCGGTCAGAATAGGATGCATGTCTACATCGACGAGATGCAGATAATGAAATTTAGCATTAGGAACGATGAGCCGGTCATAGTAAACTACACCGGAAGTACCATTACATCATTAACAGAACCAAGTTTCCTGGGAATCACAGTCGATGCTGCTTTTTTGCTGGGGGCCACATATAACACTTGCGGGAATGCTCTCCTCATCTTCTTATGTTATTCGAAGATTTTCATGGGAGGTTTGTGTTGATGCTGCATTGATGGCCTACCACGGAATGGTTACTTCGAGACTCTGTTGGGGTGGCGCTATTGAAGTAGCAAGAATATTCAGACCACAAAAAGCCTGTGTCAGAGCAGTATTCAAATTACAGCGGAGGGATAGCTGTAGGCAAATCTTTAAAAATAAATGCATACTTTCTGTTACAGAAATGTACGTGCTTGAAGCCTGTTGTTTTGTGAAGAAACACTATGATGAGTTTTTTAAACGGCATGAAGTTCATCGCCGCTATTCTACCCGCACTTGACACAGGTCTACACCAAATACCTCAAAATACACATCTACCCTTCAGAAAATCCACCGAAGCACTTGGATACAACTCGTAAAACTGTACAACCACCATCCATAAGAGCTGAGCCATACAGAAGATACCACGTACAGCTTCAGAAATATCTGATCGAGAAGGATATACATATACTCTTTGAATGAATATTATGTTTGATTTTTCATACCACATTTCTTTTCTCATATTTTAAACGATGGTCTATGATTTGTAAATCTTTTGGAACTGAATAAAGTTTATTATTATTACTATCATATACATGCTAACGGCTCGCAAATATTAGTGTAAGTTTGTTATATCCGGTGTGTTCACGTAAAAAGCAGTGTTGACAACCCTAGATACATGCCGATGGTTTGCAGATATTAGTGTAAGTTTGCTATATCCGGGGGGGTTTACGTCAATCGCAGTTTGGTTCATAATATTACGTGTTGGCAATCCTATAGGCATGCCATTGGTTGTAAAATGTTAGCGTAAGTTCGCTAAATCCCGAGGGTTTATGACAAATTGCAATGTTATTTGGTTCATTACATCCGATGTTTTGTTATATCCAGGTTTGCTATAACCATCGATTTGAACTATTGTTATACGGAATATAAAACCAGACTTAAAAATTAGTTCGTTATAACCGGAGGTTTGCTACAACGGGGATGGTATCACCGAAGTTGACTGCAATTCAAAATACCCTCAGCACTACTCTTTTTCAAGGTGAAAATCGCCCTGCTCCATTTGGAAAAAGCTATGAATGACTCAACGTGGCCTTACGGAATTTATGTAACCAGAGTTTTTCACTGTCCCAGCCGTGACAATTCCAAAACATAAATACAACCAATGTCAACAGGATTGATGTCTCATCACATACCACCGAACAGATAAGATGAATCTCTATACTCCACTTGAATGTCCAGTGCTTAAAGAATAAAATAGGAGTTATCGACACCCTATTGCAAGAACAAAAAGTAGCATAGGTACTACATCCACAAGTACGACATCCACAAGTACAACACTAAAAAAAAATGTGAAGAATACAATGACAGACGACTATAGGATCCTGCTCACACTGCCACATATTCCTAAACCACCAGAATATATTAATGAGATCTGTTACTCGGTACCTTGTGAGTCATTGATAAACTTTCTGGACAGGAAAGTTGGGGATTCTTAGAGAACATGATTCCTCAGTTTAATCATGTGTTACAAGTCAAAAATCAATTTTATTTAGAAAATTAAATATGCTCCTGTTTTACACAAATATTTAACTGTATAATCATGACTTACAGAATAAAAACACATCAAAATGGTGGCGCACCGGCATTTCACCTCAAGTGTAGTTTTAAAATCATCAAAAACGGTGAGTTGGGCATCCAATTCTATTGATTTGAACTTTATAGACAATCTTGTCATATGCCAGTCCAGTACAAGGGATCTTTTGATTTTTTAGTCGACAATTTTGTAAACTAAAGACTGAAATAACATTTCGAAAAAATCCTGCGTTTTATGTAGGTATCAGAGAAATTTCAGATCAATTGGGTGTGAAGTGTGAATTAGCTGAGATGTTCAGTTTTTTAAAGATACCAGAGGACAAATACCAGTACGTTGCCGTTTTAATTTTTATTTTATATTTTATTACGTGATAATGAAGTTAACGACTTGTGCAAAATAGAGATAAATTTGATTTTTTTATTATTATTTTTGTCTTAAAGGGTGGCATTAGGCCTTAACTAAATAAGCAAATTTTAAACTGCAGCAGCAAAAAATACTATAATTATTAATATTAAATGTACTTCCACTCAGAAATTCAAATAGTATAAAGTTACAAGCAATTCCACATAAACTTTGTAAAACCGAAAAACGAACACTCCAAAACCGCCTCTCTACATCAAACAACTATCAGTCTGAAGTTTCAAAAATAATAAAAGCTGAAACACAAAAAAACTAGCGCAAGAATTGAGCGCCATCCATCGGCTGAGGATCTCAATAGTTTCTTTATAAATGTGGGAACCACAACCTGCGGTTAAACGCCCCCCGCCCCATATATCAGCATTAAGGTACAACAAGATTCCATGTTTCTGGCACCAGTTACCCTGCAAGAAGTGCATGTCATCCTGAAAACAATGAAGACCAAAAACACCATGGACATCCATCGCCTGAGCACCAAAATAGTCAATGCACACCGGAATACATCAGCAAACCACTCAGCCTAATTATAAACTCCTCTTTTAAAGAAGGAATAGTACCAGTATCAATGAAGGTAGCCAAAGTGTCACCTATTTTCAAGAAAGGTGACCGACCGATTGGATTGCGCAAAGTACCGTCCCATAGCCGTGCTACCAGCGTTCTTAAAGGTGCTCGGGGCTGCACTACTGACAAGGTTACCATCATTCCTGGATAAACATGCCAGTCTTACTAACCCTCAATTCGGATTCCGAAGAGGTCGGTCTACAATGGATGCTGTCCCGTCTCTACTCAATTATATATGGTCGGTCAACGAGGCTGGAGAGGATGTGCATGCGGTGTTCTGTGACCTATCAAAAGCCTTTGACTGTTTCCAACATTCCCTGCTTCCGGAGAATCTGACGAAATACGGCATCAGACGGCAGCTACTAGCACTGATGACGTCCTACGTTAGTGACCGAAAGCAGGTTGTTTCTATGGGTGGTAAGCTTGAATCACTGATGGCATGCACTACTGGCGTGGCACAGAGATCATTACTTGGCCTGCTCACCTTCTGCATTTACATATAGTATCTACATTACAGTGTGCTTGAGCATGTCATACATTTTGCAGATGACACCACCCTAACTACGATGGACTCAAAACTACACATCCCACAACAGAAAGCCTCAAAGATGTTAGATAGAACTAGGTCATGTATCAGTCAAAATGGCTGAAAACTCAACAATGAAAAAACAGCTGAAATAATATTGACCACAAAACAAAACACCCCATTCCGACCAACTCCACCAAACTACAGGGCATCTTCATAGGTACACATAGCAAATTCATGTAGACAAATTGTCACCGAGATTGGCATCTGCCATCTACGCAATTCGAAGAATGAAACAGTTAGTGGGAACTGAACCAGCATTAATAACTTACCACGTAATGTTCAACTCGAGGATGGCATATTGTCTGCGGGGGAATCTGCGCATGTCGTGAGGATTGCCGTATTGCAAAAAAGAGTGCTAAAAGCCATTCCTTCATTCCAGCTGAGTTTGAATGTCCATGCGTTACCGCGTCAAGTTCCAATAGACGAACGTTAGTGAAAGAAAAAATTGTTTAGCTCACTATAGTTTCTATAACGTAAAATTATTTTCATTTATACAGGATGTTGCATTTAGGTGTGACGGTAAATATGTACATTTTTTAAATAGAACGCCCTGTATATTTTATTATTATATCAATACTAATATATTTGTTTATTCAACCGTATAGGTTGCTAACTGTCAGAGTTAATACTTCCTGAGATATTCAATTAATTCCCCAAAATATGGCCGTTGCAAGATGTTCTTTAAAACTAAGTAAAAGCAACATTTTTGCAGATTTTGCCGTTAAGCTACGTCAGACAATAGTCAAAGCTAGTAAATATCAAATCATAAAAATAATTAGATGATAGTATCAAAAGATATTAGATTTACTATACAGGTGGTTCATAAAACTTAGTAAATTTTTATGTTTTTCAAATGGCTTTTCCTTGAGTTTTTTAAATGGAACCCCCTGTATATTATGTGCTAATTGAATTGCTTCCCGAGTTCCTTATAATTTATGTTAAGTATGCCATATGACAAATAGTAGTAGTTTTCATGATAGTTACAATTTAAAGAAAAATGTGTAATATTATCTAATAATGCCATTAATTTTTTGTTATTTTTTGTTTGTCCCTCATTTGTAAATCAGTAATATTAAATTCCACAAACCAAAATCCACATTTAAAAAACAGTAATTAATACTATTAGCATTAATTAATCATAGAAACAAACAATTGAGATCTAATGACACTCAATAAGTTATTTCTGTCAAAATTAGTAACAATATCTGTCTTTTCTCTCAACGATGAGTTATAATTATAGCAAAGAAGAATTGATTAACACGATTTACATCTATGGCCGAGCCAACAGAAATACATTAGTAGCATACAGAATGTATGAACAGCGATATCCGGATAGACCTCATCCCCAAACAAGTGTTATAAACAGGGTTCGGTTGCAATTTCAAGAAACAGGTAATATTAATTACTAGCAAAAACACGAACTAAAACCGTGCCCGAAGAGGGAAGAGCAGGTCCTACATTGTGGCCACCAAGGTCTCCAGACCTCAACAAACTCGAGTTCTTTTTATGGAGATATGTGAAGGAGTCTGGTATACCAATCAGCACCTACTACACCAGAAGACATGAAACTTCGTATAACAAATGTTTTGACAACCTTTTAGTAAATAAGAGGTACATGTTAAGAAATATCTAAGAACTTTGACACAGCGCGTTAATGCTTGCAGAAGAGAAAATGGGCGTCATTTTGTACAACTTCCAAATATCAATTAAAATAATAGTTACTTGTTGTGCAATGTTTATTAAGTATTTATAGTTTGTTTCTGAATAGGTTACTAAGTAAAAAGGGATTTATTTTGTAATAAAAGCTAATAGTATTAAAGTTTTTTTTTTCTTAAATTATATGTAAATATACTATTACTGATTTACAACTAAGAGACTAACAAAATGAAAGAACAAGAAAATAATGTAATATTTAGATATTACACATTTTTTTTTTGAATTGTAAATATCACGAAAACTGCTAAAATTGGACATAAGACATATTTGACATAAATTAAAGGGAACTTGATGGGCAATTAAACTAGCATATAAAATACAGGGTGTTCCATTTAAAAAACTCTAAGGAAAAACGATTTGAAAAACATCAAAATTTACTACATTTTATAAACACCCTGTATAGTGAATCTAATATCTTTGGATACTATCATCTATCTACTAGCTTTGACGATCCAGGCGTGCTATTGTGACCTGAGCAAGGCCTTCGACACCGTCTCCCACTCCTTGCTGCTGGCCAAACTGGAACACTACGGCATAAGAGGCATGCCACTAAACCTGCTAAAATCGTATCTCGAAGAAAGGAAGCAAAGAGTGGTCTACAACAATCGGGCATCAGAGTGGGGAGTGGTAGCCGCGGGAGTTCCGCAGGGTTCTATCCTTGGACCAATAGTGTTCCAGCTCTACATTGATGACTTGGCCGTGAACGTGGATGCCGACCATGTTAGTTTGTTTGCTGATGACGCGTCATTCATCAATAAGGGTCAGGTTCCAACACTGACTCATAAAACTGAGGACACCCAACAACAGGCACGGAGATGGTTCAAAGCCAATTCCCTAAAACAAAACGATGAAAAAACCCACATACTAATGTACCAGCCATCAGTGCGGGCAACTGTTGAGTCGGTGAGATTTTTGGGGATATGGTTCCAGGAGGACCTGCGTTGGGACAAACATATGACCCAACTAGCACAAAAGCTGAACAGGGCCCTCTTCACTGTGAGGCAATTAATGAAGACATCAACACCACAGTCAGCAGTAATAGCCTACTATGCAAACTTCCATTCACTGCTTGCTTATGGAATAATCATATGGGGACACTCGCCGAAAGTACATGACCTGTTCCTAATTCAAAAAAGAGCAGTAAGAGTTCTTTGCGCTGCAGGCTACCGGGATAGTTGCAGAGAGCTGTTCAGGCAAACGGGGATACTTACAACAGCAAGTATATTTGTGCTTGAGTGTCTGATCCATATCCACAGCAACAGATGCGAATATAAAACAACAGGTGAAACCCATGACTACAATACCCGACATGGTCACCTCCTAGAAGTGCCCAACCACAGAGTTGCCCGAGCCCAGACCAGCACAAACTATTGGGGAATCAGATGTTACAACAAAGTTTCGAATATCTTGCGAAACGAAACACCAGCACGGTTCAAGAGAAAAATGAAGCAGATCCTGGCAGAGAACAGCTACTATACCATCGAGGAATTCCTTGGCGCAGAGCTATGACGGGTTGTTTTATGAAATATGTTTATTTATTATTTGTTGTGATACACATATACTGATTTACGTGACATGGTAGTGTAATTTTTTACCGAAATAAATACTTAGTTACTTACTTACAATTATCTGACACAGTTTAAAAGCAACATCTACAAAAATGTTATTTTTACATAGTTTTAAAGAAGATCGTGCAACGGGCATATTTTGGAGAAATAATTGATTATTTCAGGTACTATTAACGCTGAGAGTTAGCAACCTATACCGTTGGATAGCCAAATTTCTTAGTATTCATACAATAATACAATATACAGGGCGTTCCATTTAGAAAAATGTACATACTTTACATCACGCCTAAATGCAACAGCCTGTATAAATGAAATAGTATATTATTCTAGGAGCAAGTAATGTAAGCAATTTCTCACAAGAACGAAGTTTGCAGCACGAGCCGTAGGCGAGTGCTGCAAAGTGTTCGAGTGAGAAATTGCCATCAAGTAATGTAAGCAATTTCTCACGAGAACGAAGTTTGCAGCACGAGCCGTAGGCGAGTGCTGCAAAGCGTTCGAGTGAGAAATTGCCATTACTTGCGAATGGAATACTATAGTTTTTCTACGACCATGCAACGAAATTTTATAAATTAATTTTTGTGCATATAGGGACAGGTGTATGTCACTATGACGGTTTACAGGATTTTGACAGATTAAAATTGTTTGGTGCGCGCTGTCACTTAGCGACGTTGCCGCCTTGACAATGTCGCTAAGCAGTGTATCAACAATTTGGAAATGAAAAATCCAGAGCTGTGATTGGTTCTAAAGCCGTGAGGAATGAAATATTTCTCACTACTGGCGGGGTATGAGGAGCCAGGAATGAAATATTTGTCATGTGTGTGGGGAATGGTTAGTATTACTGATCATAAATTGCCATGATAATGAATGCATTCCTCAATAGGAGTAGAAAAATAATTTTACGTCATAGAAACGAGTGATTGTGTTCAACCAACGTAATTTTTGTACATACACTTTACCATTGGAGGGCAGTATACACTAGTGCATTGTTTTTTACCTTTTTGTTTTGATTAAAATGGCTTTTACTCCAAAATTTGCCCACCCATGCCACCATCCCACCTGCTAATTTTTTTCCGAATGGGCAATATACTCTGGTCGACCTTTGGCCTTTATTTTCGCTGTTTTAACCCAAATCGTCGCTTTAGACAATTTTACACTAGTGCGTTATTAATGCGCACAGACGAACGTTTTGTGATAAAAACGGCCCAGAAGGCACTCACAATTTAAGGTTAAGTCATAAGCCGTCTTTGGGGATGAACGTACTGGGCGTGGGAGAGAAAAATGTGCGGTTGAACTATGCATTTACCACTTGTGTAAGTCGTTCACTTAATTAGGCTGATACCAACATAGTACATACCAAGTGACCAAGAGTGCACTACGTTGTCGTAATTGCACCGTGGATTCCAACCAACTCTTACCCCCCACCAATCATATCTTCATTAATTAGAATCATCGTCACTAATGGTAAGTACTTTCAAATTAGACGAAAAGTAGGCTATGAAGGGAACAAATCTAATATGGTTGCCCTTTTGGGATCCGGCGCGGATAGTGTTGGGTTTCAATATTCTGTGACGTCTGCAAATTTTATTAGAGTCTGGCACCCCTGAAACCTCCCCATACGTGCACGTTTGCGTTTTTTTTTGCATTTTTCCGCAAAACGGTCACTATTTTGCTGTTTAGCTCCTGTGCAAAATTAATCCTTAGAAAATTCTGAACAGAAAAGGTATATTAATTTTTTCATAAACACAGTGGTTCTCAAACTACAAGCAAAATTTTATTTGACAAACCATTTTCTTTAAATTTTTCTGCTATCTGTATTAGGCGGGGTCGATTGCACGTTTTTTTTTTTCGAGGGCCGAATTCTAATAGTCCGGAAAAGTTGCGTTACCATACCAGTTGTTCGTGTGCAAAATTTCATTCCAATCGGACAATATCTTGTGTTCGACACTTGGGCTTGAAGTTTCGAAATTTGGACTAAAATCGTAAAAATACCGCTATAACTTCAGAACCGCAAATCTGATGACTAACATGCTCAAACAAAACATGTTCATAATTGAACTACCTATCGAAATGGTATTAGGTGTTATGCACGTAGGAGGGACCGTTTTCAAGATATGGTCGCTAACGCGCCGCGCTGCAGCGCAAGGTGAAAATCAGTGCAGCTCTGAGCTAACCGGTATCGGTTACACAGAGCCCACCACGTGGAGGTGGCTGCACCAACAGTTTCTCCCAAGCCCAACCCAACCAACTAACCATATTATGCTGGGCTTGTTTAGTCTGACTCAAAGTCAAGTATCTTGCTAAAATCGCTATAAATATCTCAATGTCATCGGTGTCGGTGTAAATTTCTATCCAAAAATAAAACTCAAAAGTCCGATGAAATTTCTATTTTTTATTGCTAAAATCTTTCTAGCTAAAATCTTTTTTGTGCCGAAATTGGGAAATTGTTGCCTAGATCGCAGTGTCGATCTAATATGAGCATCCTGTGATTCAGGGCCACATACTAATTTCGATGATTCCGTTACCAACTTAACGGCAAACTCGAAAACATTTATGACATAGCGTCTATTCCAACAGTTTGACACAGAAGAATTATACAAGTAATAAGAGGATCCCAGGAACGCAGGATAGAAAGGACACATTTGTTTTTTTTTGCAAAGACAAGACTCTTTGACATTGCTTTTTGTAAGTGCGCTACTTTTGCCTCCAGCGTTTGTCCAAAGGAGAAGAAGGTTCCTCTGATCGAGCAAACATTTCTCCTGGACCAGAATAGTACTAGAATAGGTCGCATTGGAACAGTAGACCTTCCTGAAACAAAAAATAACAAGAGCTACACGCAGAACACAAATCATGGACAGAAAATTACAAGTTACCACCACAGAAGCAGTTCCAGCCTGTTCAAAGTTATTTACACCATAGAGTGTGAGAAGTTGCCTGTAGCTAAATTTGCCAGTTTTCCCATCATGTCGATTGCCTGTCGAGATAATAGATACTACAATACTAAGAATGAATCAGGCTTACCTTTACAAGATCTCTAAAGCTGTTGTTTCAGGCCACTGCCCAGGTGGTGTATGCATTCTGGACCCAGGCACCATCTGCAAGTCTCGATTGCTAACCTGTGCCAACAGAATTTTAAGGTTATACATTTCAACACCTAAATTGACACAACAGTTTAAATCTATTGTGAAATATATACTTACAGTTTACTCACCTTTGTGGTTAAATATTCATTCGGTTTCATAGTTCAATCAAGGATGGATCTAGGCATCTTTTTGATGTAATTCAAAGAACGAGGTACTTATCTGCCAGTCTGCGCAAAATAGTCGATGTTTCTATTCAGAAAAATGCGTACAATGCTTTTCCTGAAAATATCTTATTGAGTATGATGACAGACAAACGGTCAGAACTGAGAAAGCTCGCACTCGGCCGTCTTCTCACAGCCAGGGAGGCGGAGACTAGAAGATCCAACCTCTTAGGTACAATGTTGTGCCGCAGCTCAATTTCAAAACAACAGAGTACTATGAAATTATTGACTGGCAGACAACTACCATAACTGTGCCACCCGTTCGTCACACAGTTTCAAACGAACAACTAATAACCCAATTATCCCAAGACACAGTCAATAAATAGGGATTTTCCGCATTTCCCTTACATACCGTAGCTGTGGAGAGAACCGTTAAGTTGGGAACGGAATCATCAAAATTAGCATGTGGCCGTCAGTCACGGGATGCTTATATTAGATCGACACTGAAATCTAGGAAACAATTGCCCAATTTCAGCACTCAAAAAGATTTTAGCAAGTCTTGGACGCAGACTAAACAAGCCCAGCATATGGTTGGTTGGTTGGGTTGGGCTTGGGAGGAACCCGAGGTGGAGCCACGTTCAGGTAGTGGGTTCTGAGTAACGGATATATGTTAGCTGAGAGCTGCACAAAGTTTTACCTTGCGCTGCAGCGCGACGCGTTAGCGATCATATCTTCAAAACGGTCACTTCTGTCAGCATAATACCTAATACCATTTCGATAGGTAGATAAATTATGAACATGTTAGTCATCAGATTTGCGGTTTTGACGTTATAGTGGCATTTGTACGATTTTAGTCCCAATGTCGAAACTTCAAGCCCAAGTGTCGAACACAAGATATTGTCCGATTGGAATGAAATTTTGCACACGAACTACTGGTATGGTAAGGCAAACTTTTCCGAACTATTAGAATTCGGCCCTCGAAAAAAACATGCAATCGACCCAATCTAATCTATATGCGAGCCGAGAAAACGAAAGTTCGAATTTGGTATGAACGTGCGATGTGGCTTGGTCCACGCTGCCCGGGGTGGCGGTCGGTATAAAGGTCTGTGCACTCCGAAATCATCAAGTTTTTCTCTCAATTTAATTCTAACTTATTTTAATAGCATAGCTTTACCCAACAGGCTTAACCTAACAGTTAGTCCTGGTATACTGGGCAAGTTTTACTTTCGCACTACGTAGCAATGCTTTTAGAACTAACAGCTACAACCAACAATTACTCTGCTTTCGTCACTAACTCATATTCACACTATAGTCCATTTAAGAACTAGGAGGTTTTACACCTGGCAAATTTTACGCTATCGCGCGCTCTTAGAAATCCCGTTAGGTTAGGTACCAGGGAAACAAACCATAAACAAACATCTAAACAAACGACTTCAGTTCAATTTTGTCAGTAGCTCGTACAAGAACTAAATATGGATTCTGTGCCAAGTACAAGTTCAGTGCAAGTTTCACCCCCGAAAAAGCGTAAAATATTAGAAATAGGTAACTTAACCTTAGTTGAAACGCACGGTATTATCTGTACAAACAGATTATAACTAACGAACCCCAACAGAAAAACTCACTGCGATCGCTTTATTCCTATAAGTCTTTTTAATAACTAGGAGGAATAAAACCAGACGCCAGATTGACACTAGTATAGAGTTAAGAATATATTGAGTAAATAATACTATAATTATAGTAATAATATACGAGTACAATACATGTCAGGCTTGGCTTGTCGCTACACTCTATCTAATCCCCCCTTCAGACGCTGGTGGTTAGTGGCGTCTCCTTTATGACGGTTATACCCCGAGCATCTTCTTACGCTCGATGGTTATTCCCCGTGCATCTGCGTACATGCGACCATCCTGACTGTTGATCGTCCTCGACCGAACTGAAAATACAAAGGAGACAAATATAGATATCTATATCTATCTATAAATCCTAACAACGTGTCATAATTGTTGAATCGGATCTTTAATCCCAACAACGTACCATAATTGTTGTGTCAGATCTTTAATCCTAACAACTTGTCATAATTATTGTGTCAGATCTTTAATCCTAACAACGTGTCAATTGTTGTGATGGATCCTTAATCCTAACAACTTGTCATAATTGTTGTGTCGGATCTTTAATCCTAACAACGTGTTATAATTGTTGTGTCGGATCTTTAATCCTAACAACTTGTCGGAATTGTTGTGTCGGATCTTCAATCCTAACAACTTGTCATATATGTATTTGCTAAAAGTGAGCAAGTGTCTGTTCTATTGAGTATTAGACTGTTATTGATGCTGACTTACCTTTAGAAAGGTTTTTAATCTCGAACCTGGAACATCTTTATGTGCTCCATTGCCACTACTGCCTCGTATGGAATTCTACTGCGACTTGTATGGATGTTTTCTTTTACTCTATAGCGATCGTTGGAAAGAACCTCTATTACTTTGAATGGTCCCTTGTATTTAGGTACGAGCTTTTTACTCATACCATTTCTAGGTAGACTAGCAATTTTTGTCGCATCGAGATTGCCAACATTAAATTTTTGTTTTGCACATCGTTATCTATTAAAAATATCGTTTTGCTTTATACGATTCTGTTCTAATTTTGTAGAAACACTTTGTCTTAATTTTGTTACATCAATTGCCTGGTCTGCATTGGTAATAAAACGATCGCCATCTGTTCGTGCTACTATCGTGGCCATATATTATGTCCCTTCTTTTGACGTCTATTTTCACGGAAACCAAGGGGCTACAAAATTTGAAAAAAAAAAAAAAAATACACATACAGATTTCTAATTTTTATGAGTTGTAGCATATTAATCAAAGACATCACCAGAATTTTTTAAAACTTTTTCGCCCCTAGGTTTCCGAGAAAATGGACGTCAAAAGAAGGGACATAATATATGGCCACGATAGTACATACGCAAAAAATAATTCGGATGGAGATGTTTCTGTGATTCTATATTTAGTACTGTTGAATTTTTGAAATGTTTTCGTCCCAACAATCAGACGTTCTATCGTTCCACTTGACTATTGCCTCTCGCCATGCCAACTGCGGTTATAAATTGACGAACACCTTTCTCTGCCATATAGTTTTCGAATTTTTCAGACACAAATGCCTTGCCACCATCGGATATTAACCGAACAGGATAGCCAAAAATTGAAAATATTTCGTTTAAATGTTTTATATTCATATTTTGAGCTAGTATCAGGAACAGCATTCGAATACACAAATTTAGTGAATGCATCAGTAGTCACTAATAGATATTTATTTTCATGTTTAGAAGTTGTAAATGGTCCTAAGTGATGAATATGTAGTGTATGGTGAGGTCTAGTAGCATACTTCGGAATTGAGTGAAGAAATCCTGTTTTCTTTCCGCTTGGAGTTTTATACAATTTAGACAAGAGGCAACGTATTTCTTAACAAAACGTCGCATATGAGCAAACCAGTAATGTTGTTTAACGACTTAAAGTTTTGTCGAGAGCAAAATGTCCTTCATTGTCATGATTGGCTTTTACATCCTGCCATCTAATTTTTTGGCACTACCCACTTTCGTCCATATTTTGTTAATTTGTATATCTTTACGCCTCGTAAATCATAGTCGTGAAAAATTGATTTATGGTTTAATATATCTCCTCAATAAAGAATTTCTTTAATGTGCTTGATTTTTTGTCCTGGTCTTGCGCTTCTCGTAGCCAATCATCTTCTAAAATAAAATTCACCGTTTCGGTATTGTCGTGTACATCACTAAAATTTCTACTCAACGCAAGTTAAATTGTCGGTGCGAAAGTACCCATGCAATTCGCGGTATAATACGCTGTTTATAGCATTTTTTACTGAATTACAATCTGTGATTACCGTGAAATCATAGCCAAGTAAATAATAATGAAAACGTTCTAGTGCCTTAACGATTGCTAACAGCTCAAATTCCAAAGAATAATATTTTTTTCTTCATTTGTGGTTTGTTTACTTAAGTAAGCCACAGGTTTTTCGCCCTCGTTTGTATGTTGAACAAGAATTGCTCCAAACCCATCCCGACTAGCATCACAGTAAACACTACTCTTCAGTTTGGGCTAATATAGCTAATATTGGGTCAGAGCATAACAATGATTTGATTTGCTGTACTATGTTTGTTTCATTTTCTGTCCATTTCCAGTCTACATTACCTTTTAATAAATTTGTAAGTGGGCTCGTTATTCGAGCAAAATTTTGAATAAATTTTCTAAAGTAACTGAACAAACCCATTAGTTGTCGTAGTTGGTGTTGATTATTTGGTAGTGGAAATGTTTGAACGGCAACTAATTTTGTCTTTATTTGGACTGACTTTATTACAACGCAGATTATAGCCAAGAAATGTTATTTCAGTTTGAAGAAAAATTGATTTGGACCATGGATTTGGACATATTGACGGTGAGACCATTTTCAGCCAGTAACGTAAACACTTTCTAATAATTCTAGTCCTTCGTCAATAGCCCTTGAAGGAATTAAAATGTCATCCAAATATGGAATTACTTTGTATTGCCTTAATGGAGAAAATATTTGATTCATCATTTGTTGAAAAACTGATGGTGCGTTGCAAAGGCAAAATGGAGTACGGACAATTGCTGTTCGATTAATTGAATTTTGAGCCACTGAGATTTGATAGTAACCGGAAACCAGATCAATTGACGAAACTTTTAAAATCTGCCAACCTATCAATTATTTCTTCTATGATAAGCATTGGATAGTTAATCTTTCCGTCATTTTGTTCAAAGCTCTATAATCTATTACCACTCTCTTTTCACCATTTTTCTTATTAACTAAAAGAGCAAGGCTGGCATAAGAGGATGTTCTTTCACGAATAATATTTGCATCTAATAAATCTTGAATTATGTTTCGTAATGTGTCTCTGTGTGTTTCTGCTATGCGATATGGTCGGTGAACGATGGGTTTAGAATTATGTACATCGATATGCATTTGCACGGTGTTGATATATCGCTGCTAATTAAACACGGCAGTACATTTGATATAACTTTATTCTTCTTGATCGGTACAACTGACACATAGCAGGTTACATATTCGACTGGTCGAACGTGGTCAAAACTAACCCGAGTCCGCAATGCTCACATTTCAAAAAAAAAACCGTTCTCAGCGTTCACTCAAGAAATATACGAAAATCCAATATATATCATTTCTCCCCCCTTAAAACAAAAGAAGATTGTTACACAATACAAATTAGTTAATAATCCCCAAATCAAAGCAAAGCAAACTTCTTAGAGCTACACATACAGCATTGCACAATACAATTTAATTTTATGAAATACATGTAGACAACAATCCATAAATCAAAGCAAATCATACTTATATCTACACATACACTGCTACATAATGCAATACAATATGCTTAAATACATTAATAACACAATCAATAAAATTTTCAATAAACAAGTCGATCGGGTACTCGTCGTTTTCTAACAGATCTACGAATTTCCGTTCTATCGAGCTGTGGTGTCAAAGGTATCGATGGATGATATTTGTCCTCTAAATTAGAACGACGAAGTTGATTATAATGTGCAATTTTTATATTTCCATCAATCACAATTTTATATACTAAAGGAGATAGAACTTCTATTATAGTTGCTGTCATCCATTTGACATACGTTTTAAACATATTCTGATACATAACTTTTTCCCCCACTTTAAAAGAAATACATTTATTCTTGCTTGTCCTCTTAATTTGATTCTCTTTTATTTTATAATTATTTTTATCATAATAATGCATTTTATTTTTGTTTAATTGAAAAGACACGGATTTACGATTATTTAACTTTTCTAGCTCTGTACGGGGTAAATAATTAAAAATTAGTTCAGATGGTGTTTGTCCGGTAACAGTTGAAGGAGTATTTCTGTAATGGCTCAAAAATTTAAACAGCTTTTGCTTTATTGACAAGTCATTACACCGCTCATCAATAAAAAATGTCTTCAGAGCCTTTTTAACAGTCTGTACCGCCCTTTCTGCTGCGCCGTTGCTTGGTGGGTAATAAGGTGGAGAATGAATCAATTTAATTCCGTTCGATTTACAAAACATACTCAATTTATAAGAATTAAATGGCGGCCCATTGTCACAGCAAATTGTGGTTGGCAAGCCGAAAGTAATCCATAAGGATTCAAGTTTATCCAATATAACCTCAACATTACTTTTCTTAATAAGAAAAACCTCAATCCACTTGCTATAGGTGTCATCCACAATTAAGAACGTATTTGTTCCAAAATAGAACAAATCCAAATGAATCCTGTCAAACGGTTTGGTTGGTTTGGGCCACCCAACATGTGGTTTTCTTTTCAGAACATTTGCCGTTTGCTGGCATGCTATGCACTTTCCCACAAAATTTTCTATACTAGTGTCAATATTCTTCCACCAAACATAGCCTCTGGCTAACATTTTCATGCGTGTGATGCCTATGTGCCCTTCATGTAATAACCCTAATATTTTTAATTGACATATTTGTGGTATTACCAGCCTATCACCGTAAAATAAACAATTGTCATCCACTGAAAAACTATTTCTTAAATTATAATAATATTTTATTTCTTTACTCATTTTATCAGGCCATCCATATTTAGTAAATTTTAAAACATTCTTTAAAACTCGGTCCCACCTAGTCTGTTTTGAAATTTCTTTTACATTAATTTTTTCATCTTGTGCATTGTAAATTGAATTGATATTAAAACATTCAATGTTTGAAGCAAGTGGGAGTGGTAATCGTGAAAGGGCGTCGGAATGTGTCATCAAACTCGCTTTTTTATATATTATTTCATAGTCATACATGGATAATATTACTGCCCATCTATGCAGCCGTGACGCGGCTACTGCTGGTGTGTTCTTGGATGGACTAAAAATATGCCTCAAAGGCTGATGATCACTGTGGATAGCAAACCTTTTCCCGTAAATATATTTATGAAACTTTTTTACTCCAAAAATGATAGCTAAAGCTTCTCTATGCAATTGTGAATAATTGCGCTCAGCTGGAGTCAATGAACATGAGGCGAACAAAACAGGTTTTTCTTTGCCATCGATCATATGCGACAAAATCGCTGCAACTCCATATGGGCTCGCATCACAAGAAATTACTATAGGTTTTTCGGGGTCATACATTTCTAAAATATTATTATTAAGCAGTAACTCTTTACTTTTTCTGAATGAATCTGCGCACTCCTTTGACCATTTAAATTTTTCGTCTTTTCTAAGTAAATTATACAATGGTTTCAATTCCGAGGTTAAGTTTGGAATAAAATGTCCATAATAATTCAACAATCCCAAATATGACTGCAATTGTTTAACATTTTCTGGTTGTGGAGCCTTTTGTATTGCTTCTATTTTATCTGGATTGGGCTTAATTTTATTATTCTCAATTACATGTCCTAAATATGTTATTTTACGTTGAAAGAAACTACACTTATTCAAATTTAACTTAACATTGAATTTGTTTAGACGTTCCAGTACTATAATTAAGTTATTTTTACAACCCTGAAGATCTTTCCCACCTATTAAAATATCGTCAAGATAACAGTGAACGTTATCTATTCCTTCTAAGATCTGATCCATTACGGACTGAAATTGAAATGGAGCGCTTGCTATTCCAAAGCAAAGTCTGGTAAATCTGAATAACCCCTTAAAGGTATTAATTGTCAAATACTTTTGTGACTGTTCATCCACTTCTAACTGCTGATAAGCTCCAGTTAAATCAAGTGTACAAAATACTTTGCAGTTAGACAAACTTGCCAATATTTCATCAATACGAGGTAGAGGGTAAAATCCCTTTTCTAAATGCTTATTTATGGTAACTTTGCAATCAACACAAATTCTTATTTCTCCCTTACTTTTATGAACTATTACCACTGGACTAGCAAATTCACTGCGTTCTATTTTAACTAAGATTTTTTCCTTGCACAGCCTATCTAGTTCCGCACTTACAGCATCTCTTAACTGAAATGGTACTGTGTACGCTTTATGGAAAATTGGACTGACTCCTGACTTTAAATGTACGCTAGCTTTAAAACCCTTTATTGGATCGCTAAGACACCCATTAAAAACAAGTGGATATTGACGTTTCAAACCTTCAATTAATTCATTCTCACCACTTTTAATATAAGAGTTTACCTGATCACAATTTTGCAAATCAAAATTTTCATCAAAAACCCTACTCTCACCAAATATTTCTTTCCAACGAGGGAACAGAACTGTTAACCAAGCTCTGCCTAATAATGGTGTGAAGGATGAGTCGCTATGAATGACAATCAGTTCCAGTTTTATTTTTTCCAATACACCTTCAATCTGCCACCGTACTTCCACTTCTATCCGACCGGCTACTTGTACCCGTTGTCCAGTAACAACCTGTAATTTACAATCATTATCAGTTATCGGAATATGAGCAAACATTAGAGAATAATCAACAAAACTAATAATAGATGGTCCTGCCCCTGTATCTACTTCCATGGTAACGTCTCTGCCTTCAATATTAATTTGAATCTTCATCGCTGGATCTTGCTCGACGTGATTCACCATCGAAACCAATCCAATTGTCTCATGTCCTCTTGCGTGCATGAATTTTCCTTTATTTTGCTTCTTCCAACAATCCTTAGCCATGTGTCCCTGTTTATGGCAATAAAAACATGTTACTATCCGTCGATCCTTTGACGAACTGCGTAACCACCCATCTGGATTATGACCTTTGCGTCTAGACTCTGACCTCTGGAAATTCTTCTTACAATTTTCGCGGACCGCATGTACTGGATAAGGTTTCAAATTATGAACTTCTCTCTGTGCCAATTCTAGGCTTAGGGCTAATTTACTAGCGGATTCAAAGGTTATGTCTGATTTATTTAACAATTCACTTTGTATTCTGGGATCATGAAGACCACAGACTAACCTATCCCTTAAAGCTTGATTCAGAAATGTTCCAAAATCGCATGTTTGTGCCAACGATTTCAAATTAACTAGGTATTCGTTAATTGATTCGCCTGGGAACTGGTCCCTTTTATATAATTTAAAACGTTCTGCGATTACGTTTCGTTTTGGTTGGAAATGTTCTTTTAATTTAGCCTCTAATTCTTCAAAACTTTTTGTCGCGGGATCCAGTGGACTGAGAAGCGATTTTAAAATTTTGTACGTCTCTGGTCCCATTAAAGTAATTAAAAGTGGTACCTTTTTTTGCGGCGGGGACATCATTTACTATGTAGAACTGCTTAACTCGTTTCATGTATGGCTCGAAATCTGTTCCCGGCAAGAAATTTTCAATGCTCCCAATAAGCGCCATGATGTACGTAGTTACAGGACACCTGCACTTTCCGGCTTTTTCCGCTAATTCGTCCTCGACGGCCTCCTTCTTTACCAATTCCAGTTTGCTCTCCTTTTTATCCCATCTTCGTCGCCAATTTGATATATCGCTGCTAATTAAACACGGCAGTACATTTGATATAACTTTATTCTTCTTGATCGGTACAACTGACACATAGCAGGTTACATATTCGACTGGTCGAACGTGGTCAAAACTAACGCGAGTCCGCAATGCTCACATTTCCAAAAAAAAAACCGTTCTCAGCGTTCACTCAAGAAATATACGAAAATCCAATATATATCAGGTGTGTGACTGCTTTAATTTATGTAATGACTTAAAAATACATTCATTTGATTTTGATATAATAATCATTAACTTTTGTCTTTCTTTATCTGATATCGGGCCGTATATAATATCTGGAACAATATCGGCACTTTTATTTTTAAAGGAAAGTTTGTTACCTATGCGGCAGTAAACAATACTTGGATTCTCTGTAAAATTTCTACCAATAAGTATATCATATTCCTTATGAATTATCGAGAGAGAGTATTTAAACCCGTATTACATCGTCATTCACAATATTAGAGGAATTTATATCATAATTGAATGAAAAGTCACTTTATTCTTAATCAATTCTTATTTAGTAGCAGTTCCATTTTGCATGCGCCATCTAGTGTCATTTAACGAACTGGGACCGCATCCGTTCGATATTTCTGAAAAGTTGGGACACCGACATCTAAGGGCCGACAGCTAATGACCCTACTTCTATATACTTTAACAGTGGCTAAACCAGAATGTACCATTAGTGTCCGAAATGTACTTTTCGTGCCGTTTCAGAGAAAAAGGTGTTTGGTTGCAATATATATGGCGTCCGCAAATTTTAAGAGAGCATGGAAATCGTAACTCATCCCTAACGTGCACGTTCGCGGATATTCGCATTTACCGCAAAACGTTCACAATTTCGCAATCTTAGCTCCCGAACAATAATATTAATTTTAAAATTCTGCACTAAAGCGGTATTTACCATTTTTATTTGTATACAGTAGTTTACAAACTTAAGAGTTCTCTAATATATGGGTTATTTTACCCCACATCGCGGCAATAAGGTTATGAGTTCTAAAAAAATGAACAGTTTTATTGAATATCTACAAAACAATAATTGTTGACGGAGTTAAATGTAAATACAGAATTAATAACGAAAGGAAATGTTGATTTTGGAATACCCCTGTATAATGGAGCCTGAAAATGGCTTATTATGAGTTTAGTAATACTGCAATAATAATCATATTATATAATTATAAGTGCGTAATGTGAGGGAAACACGACAAAATCTTTGAGACTGTTGTTTTAAAAAATTCTCGTACACGTCGATTTTTATATACAGGGCGTTTCAGAAATAACGGCTAACCTTGAAGGAGCATACCACTAAGGACAGAGAAGCAGTTTTGGTCAAAAACCTATAGTCTATTTCAAAGTCGTATTGAAGAAATCGTCTAAGCCAGGCCCTGGTGAATAGCCGATTGCACATGACCCAAATACGGTTGCAAACGTACGTACAAACATTTATCAACTGAAAATTAGAGAGATTAGTATGTACATAATCAAGAACTGCGATGCGGATTTACAAACATTGTGATTGCTAAGCGATATCCGTCGAACAAAACAAACCGACTTAACACAGCAACTACTCTCCGCGGCCGTTTAAAGTTATGTCGCATTCTAGCCATTCGTCGGGTACAATAATTGTATCGACGGATGGATATCAATTAATGGCATCCAAATCACTACACAAGCACACCCACAATCCAAAAGATTCTTATTGTAGATACAACAGCTGACCAGTCTGACCACATTATGAACCTCGGCCTTAACTCAAGCTGCTGAGGATATATTCCAAATTGTTGTTTGGAAAGAATTGGTAACAAATGAGCACAACAAAATTAGAAGCCATTAAAGAGTGTTACAATGATTTTATATATCCTGTCTTGCGAAAGGAAATTCAGATTGACAGATTTTTAAAGGACACGAATGAATCCAACACGAGAGTGTTGCAAATTGATTTTGCCTTGTCATATTCCTGTCAATATCAAAATGAATACAGTAATGTAAATCCGTCCAGTTTATGAGGCTGAGGAGTCTTCCGATTAGATTTTCTTCGAGGAAGTTGGTTGTGGTATACCCTCTTCCAAGGTTTACTTCCCTCCAGGGGGTCAATTCTAAGCATTCGAATAAGATATGAGAGGCACCTCCCTCCTCTTCATTGCAAAGTCTGCACAGAGGTTCTTCTTTCAGAAGTTGTATAGTGCGCAGGTGCTTCCTGAGGGTGTAGTGCCCGGTTATAGATGAGGAGTTTTATCACCTCAGCTGCTATATGTCTTGAGGGTTTCTTCAAGAGAATTTTACTATGTCGGTGCCCTCTCAAGTTTTTCCAGCAGTCGGTGTGTTTTTTGATAGCCCACTCTCGCACGTCTGACTTGATTACACTTTGATATGCCTATCATTGGTTCTGGTCCAATGCATGGTCTACTCGATCCTTTTTTGCCAGTTTGTCGGCCCTTTCGTTGCCTTCCTACCCTTTGTGTTCTGGCAACCACTGTAGTGTTACTTTGTTTGTTTCTGCCAGTCTCGTTAGGTTTTGGAGGCATTCCCAGGTTATTCCGGATTGCATTTTATAGCTGTCAAGAGCTGTCAGGGCTGCTTACCTGTCGGAGTACATTAGTCTATTTTACCTTTTGTACCTCCTTTGTAAGTTTTCCAATGCACATTGGTTGATCGCATAGATTTCGGTCTGATAAGCTGTTGCCAGCGCCCCCACATCTGGGGAATAGACCGTAAATCCCTGCGGTTGAACCATGTACCGTCTTGGACCGATCTGTGTACCAGGTCAGGGTTCCTGTTTGTTTGCTGTTTTCTCCTTGTACCCTTTTAATTATTATTTTGAAGGTCTTCATCAGGGAGTATTGTTGTCTCATGCAGTCGCTTTCCATTGTTAATGTTGGTTTTGCGACTGAATTATTCTGGAGTGCTTCCCGTTTGGGTGCCAGTTGCCGTTGAGTTGTAACCTGTATGCACCTAGCCTCGCTTCCACTTTAATGACTATGTCCATGGTTTAGCAGGGTTACCATAGAGGCCGTCGGTGTGCTGCCCATGGCGCCAATTATGCATAGGCAAGCTAGTCGCTGTACTCTCGAGATAGCTGTCCGGGCAGCATTCTGTTCTACTTTTGGCCAACATACGATGCATCCGTAGGTGATCATGGGTTTTACTACCGAGTTATTATGGAGGCATAGCATCATTGGTTGTCATTAAAATCCTCTTAGCTCTGTCGGTTGTGTTTGAGTTGTCGGTTCCAAGTGAATTTTTAATCCAGGTATATCCCTAGCAATTTAACCTAATTTTTAAATTGATGCGGTATATTAAAGAAGAAATGATGTTTCAGCCCTTCCGTTTTCCTTCTTTTCGTGACGGTGATTAGTACGGGTTTTGATGGGTTTACGTTCAGCCCCTTTTCCCTGCACCAAGTTTCTACCTTGTTTAGGGCGCTGGACATGAGCCTTGATATCGTACATGGATGCTTTCCCTTTGATGACGATAACGATGTCATCCGCATAACCGTGGGCATAGTATCCATTATCGTTTAGTAGCTCTAAAAGCTCATCTACGACCATGTTCCAGAGCAGGGGAGATAGAATTCCTCCCTGTGTGCTTCTTCCTTTGGCCAATATGGTTAATGTTTCATCGTCAATTGTTTCGTCGTGACCTGTCTGTTAGTTACCATAAATTCTAGCCACTGACTTATCGTGGGTTCCACTCCATTATCGTTAACGTATGAATACCACTTTTCTAGGACTCGGTACGCATTTCAGAGCCAGGTTTCCCTCGACATAGGACTGGTAGTAAGTGGTTGAGCCCGTGCTGAAGCAGCACCGGGTTGCTCCCATCTTGTCCAGGTGATTTAATAAGTTATGTATTTTTTTAGAGTTCCCAGTCACCCCATACCACCCCCTTTCCAGGGTTTGTGTGGTCAGGGAGTATGGAGTGTTTAGTATCTGGAAAATGGGTTTACATGAGTAACTCTGCTGTTTACCTTCCCGTTTCTGTGAATTTACCGTCAGGTGTCCTTATTGTACCTGTATGGTTCGAAGGAATTTTCTACAGGATTCTATTGAGTTTTGCTCCATCGGATATCTGGTCGATCTCCGAGCAGAACGTCCTCCAAGATTCACCACGCGCCCTTCTTATCTATCTCCTTGCTATATTTCGTTAGTGTTTTGGAATATTCCTCCAGCTTGCCGGTTTTCTTCGTTATGTTGTACAGCTTGCGACTTTTCTTTCTCAGTTGTTCGAGGGTTTCGTTCCACAAGTTTTGGAATTTCCCGATAGGTTTCCTTGTCACTTGGCAGTTGTTGTGGTAAGAGGTGGTAATGACCTCTTGTATCTGTTCAGCAGCGAGGCCCACGTCTAGACGTGTTTTAAAGTTATCTTTAACGTGCAATAACTGTATCTTAAGTTTTTCATTATATTTTTCCCAGTGGGTTTTACATGGGTTCCGGTACACTACGACAACTGCTTGAGGTTTGCCGAGTTCTATGACATTGTACCGGTGGTCTGAGAGTGATGGCTCTTCTGACCCATACCACTTCAACACTTAGGCGGTTACAATTTGCGACGCGATTGTTATTTCAAGCACTTCGGAGCGCAGTGGCGTTACAAAAGTGGGTTCCTGCCCTTGATGTAACATTTTAACGTTTGACGACATAATGTGGTCTACAAGGTACTCACCTCTTTTGTTGGTGTTGGTACTTCCCCGATGTCATAGTGGGCATTGGCGTCCACACCGATGAGGGTCTGCAGTCTCTTCGTCCTGCAGTATATTACCATTTCATCCAATTCTTTAATTGGTGGCGGCCTTCCCCCATGTATTTCACTTTCGCTGCAGCTCGATCAGTGGAGAAGAAGTCGAGCATTTTTAAAGTGAGTAATTATTCTTTATATAAATGCATTACCTGACTTTTTCAGAGTTTGGTACAAATTATATAAGCTTATATACGGTATAAGGGATTGTCGACGGTCTATACAATGAATTAAAAAATAGAAGTGTTCGTTTCCAAGAAATAGATGAAAAAATTGGATTTTTTTTCGATATGGAAGGATTGTTTTAAAGCCGAAACGAGCTACTTTAAAGAACGTTGTGTAAAATTTGGAGAAACCTAACAGTTGTCATGTGGATTGCAAGAATTATATGAAGAAAATTTGCATATTAGAACGCTGTTAACAAGCCGTGCGTGCATGTGTCATATTGTTACGTAGCTCGTGATTGGGAGTAGTCCAGGCCAGGGTGCATGAAAATAGAACTCACACTGGTTTTACACACTGTATATTGTCGACAGAACAGTATAAGAAAACAGCTGACAAGACAGGCTACGGCCTTCTCGTACGGGTGTCGGATGTCTTAAATACAATCCCCATTGAGACTCCGCTATGCTACTACTTATATGAATTGTCCAAATACGTCACTACCATTAATTAGGTTACCAAACGTCGAGGTTGTTCGCTTGATTATTGTGCAAACGCGGCGTCTGGAACTCATACTTGGGAATTGCAAGTATTGAGCAATTCGGGTCATTGGGTTTGTTCTTTTATAAATCTATTCGAACATAATGATAAACTCGTTTTAATTTACTTCGCAACAATATTGCTGACAATCGCGGTTTCTATTGCCAGTTGCAAAAGATCATTTAGCAAATTAAAACTGATACTTTCTCATATTTGAGTGCCTCGATCGACCAAAGTCGATATGTGATCTGCATAGAACGAAAAAATTGACTTTGATAATATGCATAATTAAACAACGTCAGCTAGAGCAAAAAAGATAAACATGTAATAAAATGTTAATATATTTAATTTGTGTGCTTTTTAACCTAATTTTTAAGTACTTTTTTAGAAATAAAACGTAAGCAATCTATCGTCTGAGAGGAGCGCAAATCGGTGTTTGCCATAGGGCGCATTTACTCTAGGTACGCTTCTGTGAATACTAAATAAGTTGTCTTTGCAACTGTATCAGATTGTACCCATGTAAACAACATAGTTTCTAAGATATTTAATTATTTGTCAAAAAAATTGGATTTCAGGCCTTTTAATAAAGCTACCTCCATACTATATTTTTGCAGATATGGTCCTAAAATTTTTCTCGGATAATAACTAAAACCATACCTACATGCTGAGATCATAAAAATGAGACACGCGTTACTGGTTGATCGTAGCCTGCAGTAATCTTGTAACCATCTTGTAACGTTGTCAAATGGATTTTGGAACACCTGTATATTATTTGGTTAACTAGTCCCATAACTTCTTTTTTAATTTATGTTCAGTATGTCAAATATCTATTTTTACTAGATTTTGTGATATTTGCAATTTAAAGAGTATTATGCTATTGTAGTACCTTAATATTGCTCTGTTAGTGTGTTGGTTAGCTTGATGTAAAATATTTAAGGGGTTATAGAAGAAGCCATTTAAACATATTTATCTACATTATAACTACATCATATACAAAGTGTTACGGTTATCAAGATATTACAAACGTAAACTCAGTTGTTGCTGAAGGTTGAACAGGTTGATCTATTATGTATTTGTTTACTCTCTGGCTATGTGGGGAGGTCTGTCTACCTTGAACCAACCATGTTCATGTGCGCTAAAAGTTTTACATTGGTGACTATTACATAACTTTGGCTATTCCTGTTTTGTAGCAGTTTGTGTATTTTGTTATCCTAATCTCAAAAGTTGTTTTTGTTTTAAGCACTCCTCAGGAGAAAGCAACACCAGACAGCATTGAAGTCATCATAGAGGAGCAAGAAGAGAATAGCGTAGCTGAGGACACAATTTCCTACACATCAGTGTCCGAGAGCACAGCTGCTACCATACTAGACTCGGCCCCGATGTCCCTGCAGATTCACCAGAAAGCACTACTGGGCAAGAATGACATGAGTACGTCATACGAATCCGAAAAGACTGTTGCTGATGTCCCAATCACTCGCCCCCCGAGCAGAATGGCATTACATTTACCACTAGTACAGGTCAGTGCAATTAGTACTCAGCCACAGAGCAGCATCAAGGAAGATGTGCCGGAGAATCTCCCATCAAACATCATTGACATTCCATGTGACCTTGATACGAGTAGGTCAACACTGGACGAATCACAATCCGACAAAACAATGATTGCGAGTGATCTTGCTGACAGTTGTACTGATACGAGTGATGGGAATTATAAGTCTGAAAATTTAAAGATCATGCTAGCGGATGCGATGGTTGAGAAGACATGCGAGTGTGACCTGCAGAGGATGGACGAAAAGATGATGCACCGGGAGATCTCGCCGCTTAGCTCTGAGCGCTACGATATGGTAAAGATTGGTTCAGATCAGGCCTCAGGTCATACCTCCGGAGACGAGTTAGAAACGACCACTTCGTCGGATATCGAGATTATTTCTAGTCCAAACGGCGATTCCAGTAGCACGCACAGCAGACACAGTCCATCCAAGATTGGTATGCGGTGTAAGAACATCGAGCCAAATGTAGACGCTCTACTTGGGAAAATGACTTTTAAGAAGATGAAAGGTATTTTTTTATCATTTCATTTCACTTTTGAACCAAAATTCTAATACAATCAATATTATAATGTACACTCCGTTCGGAAGCAGTTAAAAAGTTGTTGCACCACCGCTTGCTTATTTGGCAGGCTTACAATACTTTTATTTACTATCGGTACTGGAATATTTCTGTACCTTGGGTAATAAAAGCATATATAGAGTGAGTCTGAGAATCAACTCAATAAGTGGATGTTATCTCATGAATTACATGTGGTGGAGATCTGACATTTTATAATCAGCATAAATTATAAAAAATATATAGTACTTAATGTGTTTAAAAGTACTTTTTTGCGGAAAATCAATGCAGGAATACTTCGCTTAGCAGTTAGGATGCGTTTCTAGACGATATTGCGCTAATGCAGGTTAGCAGTGTATGTAGTAAGCTTTACTTAAATATGGGATCGGACTTAAGTCATTGATTTCATTTGCACCGTTATCAATCCGTCACCTAACAAATGTTAAGCACGACTTTATTTATGCTGCGTTCACAATACAATATAATCAGTCCCAGAGCTTCGCGTGGAATGTAGATTTTTCTGGAGATTTACAGCGAGAGTATAGCGTAGCCCAATATCGTGCCAGACTTTGCACTATGGCCGTACAATGTCCACTCTGGGAGACTCTGATTTCACAAACAGCGGTTGAGATTGCATTTTTGTAATTCAACATTTATTGCGGTTATCACAATATTTTTAATGTGTGAGCATGTCGGAACGCCACGTATTTATATTTTATTAAAATTAAAAAGTATATAGTATATTTTCAAGGTTGGCACAAAAATGTAAGTTGGCAACCATGGAGGAAGGAGGAGTCGGCATAAGCGCTCGGATATGGCACTACTTTCCCCACTCCGGAAGACTTTTAATGTCAAAGTGACGTGTTATTATTTCATCTATTTCGCTTATTTCACTTTGTTTAAAGATATTATAGTGAATTTGTATGCAGATATACATAAAACTAACGTCTAATTGCGCTGTACGCAGCTGCAACAGCAGATAATCAGCTATAAACCCAATTTCGACCAGGGTAACATTTCATTGGTAAGTATATGTCAACAATGTACAGGCTTGTACTGGCCGCACCCACGAACATTTTCTGAAATATGTTTATTACGTATTTGTTATAAAAATTAGATTAAATACATTCTTAAAAGTGTCCATATAGCGTTTTTATATAATCTACCCACTCGGCACATTACAATATAGTACCGGAAAAATTTCTTGAAATATCTGGCCAATTTCAGAGTTAATCCGGACCTGGTAGGAGGCCAACTGTCAGGGTATTTTAGTGTCATGTTAGCCCCGCCCCCGGGGTCATTTTGTCGCTGCTAAAAGTATAGCATATAGCGACTCCATCTTCCTCCATGTTGGCAACCAACCCTATTTCCTGCATAGACCATATTCTGTCCAATGTCAATGCCAGCTTACAACTAGACCCAGGGATATATAGACGATAAACCATTCATTGAAACATTATATACAATCCAATTTAATCACTATTATAGATTTTTTTAGATGACAATAAAACCTAAGGTTTCAGTGATTCAGTACATTTGTGCTACCGATAAAAGACAATACAAGCAATCACAACACTTGACAGGGCACCGACATAGTAAAAATACTATTGAAGAAACCCTCAAGACATAGGTCGCTGAGGTAATAAACTGAGCTGGAACAACCTAAGGCTGGTGACCGGACTTATAACTGCAGCCTCAGGAAGCACCTGCATACTATTCAACCTCTGTACAGACTTTGCATGATGAGGAGGAAGATGCGTCTCACATCTTATTCTAAAGCTTAGCATTGGCCTCCTGGAGGGAAGCAAACTTTGATAGAAGAAACCACACAACCAACTTCCCCAAAGCAAATTTACTCGGAAGACTGCTCAGCCACATGAACTGGACGAAGATCTTCGATTAAACTACCTGGGCGGCGGCAGTACAACACGCCACATGGCTGCAGTGCTAGGGCCCCCCAATCCTCAGCCAACGCTTATAGCATCAAAAAAATACCAACGTTCAAAACAACCATACCATTAGTTATACCTATATTTTTGACGCTCTGTGAAGGAGGCACGATTTTCCTATTGATTGTGACCAAATACTAACAACTCCAAGGCATGGGGATTCTAACAGCTGTGCGGATATACCAATAAGTATACGTATGCTATAGGCAACACGGAGAATATATAGATAAGCATTCGTCATTAAAATGAACCCACATATCACAACATTCAAAACAGTAACCATATCGTTATACCTACATTTTTGGTGTTCGAAGGAGGTACGATATTCTTACAGATAACAACTAATAACTCCGATTCGTGGACATCGAAACAGAAGTATGTCGATGGTAGCAGAAGTAGAAGTACATGCACAGTAAATGTCTACGGTACCAAAACCTTTTATGTATTACGCTATGTGTTTAACATTCATGGTGCGAAATGTAGTTCAAACTAGCTAGGAAAAAACTAGCTGATAATCAGAAAACCATACACGGAACAACGTATCGACAAAATACCCTAGACAACACCACCCCTCTATGAAACAACTGACAAAAATAAGCAATATAATCGATAATCTAAAACTCAATAAAGCACCAGGTTTTGACAATATTACAACAAATCTCATAAAGGAAAACAAGTCTACACTAACACCAGTGATTAAAAGATTATCCAACGCAGTACTATATCACGGAATTATTCTAGCGTACCTAAAAAAACAATAATAACACCAATTCACAAAGGAGGAGACAAAAACAAAGTAGAAAACTACAGACCCATTGCCGTAACGACAACCTTCAGCAAACTACTGGAAAACATCTTACATAAGAGACTGACTGGACATATACAAGACAATAATATAATCAGCACGCAACAATAAATACGCTTTCCAAAAGAATTCCGGAACAACAACAGCCGTTATCGACCTAGTCAGTGACATAAAAGAAGGATAGACAACAAACACATTGTCAGGTGCAGTACAACAACAAAATTAATCAAGACCTCCCAATCGTAGAGGAATGTTTAGAACCTACTAACTATAAACAAAAAAGACAGTATCTCATATTCTCTAACAAAAAAGAGAAAACGCAACTCCATATCGAAATAATTCAAACACCCATCCAGCAGGAAAGAGAAATCAAATACCTGGGAATTACCATACATGACACCTTATCCTGGAACGCACATACACATGAAATAGTAAACAACAACGCCAAAAGAATAGCTGCTTTCCGCAAAATAAGAGGAATAATACCAGCATACCTAAAGCCGTCAGTATACGGATTCGCCCACGACGAGCTGCCATTAGAAGTATATGGAGAATCAAATGAAAGGACAGCTTGAAAATTTGTGGACTTATATTGTTGGACACGATCATCTCAACAAAAATATTTTGAGTTTTCGATTACTTCCGATTACTTTCGATTACACAGGAAATGATGTCAACTTTTATATTTCAAATGGTACACTCTGTATTTTATCGCATTTTTGAAATGTTCATTAAATTTTAGATCAATTTTATGTTACATTCCCTATACCTAGCATATGTCATTTTTGCGATATTCGTTTTTTTTTTCATTATAAAATGACAGCTGATAAATTATTGATAAATTATCCCCTGTGACCGTTGGAAAAGTTGTTCGGCAAAATTGTTGTGAAGGTTAACGTATCATCGACAGATCGGTAGACCACTTCTAAAAGTTATACATGTTGTTCACATTAGTCACACAAGTACTAAAAGTCGATTTTTTCAAATGGCAACCCTAACATGTGAATACATTTCTCAATTCTATGGAAAATTTTAGATCATCTTTATGTACAATGTCCTATACCTAAAATGTACGCGTAGCTACTGAAATCGATTTTGAAACATCACAGTAGAAATTGCAAAGATTGCCAAACCTAGATTGCGTTTGAAAACAACTGAACAATTTAGTATAAGCAGAACTTTGCTTAACAAGTTTTTAGGTCATTTTTTATTATAATTAATTTAGTATTTATAAAATTATGAGCCTACAATAAAACACTAATACAAAACAATAAAACAAACAATAATTTGGTGGTTTTAAATGGACGGTGCTCCAGCGCACATAACTGTTGCAGTAAGAGGGTACAGCAAAATTTGTAGCAAGAATGAACAATATATTTGAGCAGTAGCTTCAAAGATCATAACATATTGAAACGCGCCCTACATCGCAGCAATCCAGAAGTTCAAATAATGCTTGAGGACTGAGGAGTCGATAAGTTACTTTCAAAAATTAAGAAAACTGCGGAACGATAATAACAACAAGGACAAAGAACCACAATATGTACGTCCTCTTTGCTTCAGTGGTATAGTTCAAACTATCCGAGGTGTTTTGTTACTGTATCAGATCGAATGCAATTACAACGAAGATGTTTTTATATTAACTCGGAAACTTAATCAAGACAGTTTAGAAAACCTGCTTTCTATATTTAGGCAAAAGGGGGACCCTACTGTATGGTCATCAGTGCCGGCGCCAGGTTTTTTAGCGCCCTAGGCAAAACTTATTAAAACGCCCCCATTCACACAAATTAATTAAAAAAAATAATAAATTAAAAGTGACATATTAATTTATTATCAATTGCATAAACGTCACAAAAACGTTACAAGTAAACTAAAAACTCAAAATTTAATTTTTCGTGCCTTCTTCCTCGCAAAAGCTTCTACTTTCAGTGATTTCCTTCAATTTCAGTGTCGAGGCATAATCACATTCTATTGAAATTGTTGCTAATGCCACAAATCTGCTTTGCGACATAGTTTCACGCAAGTAAGTTTTAATTAATTTCAACTTTAAAAAACTGCGTTCTCTAGCCACGGACACTGGAAGTGTTAATAGATTGGTTCGAGCAGAGATTTTTCCAAAATCCAAAATCCCTTTGCGCATGCGTAGAAGAATTCCCAATTAGTTGGGTAGTTGTTTACTGCTACTCGAACAAACCTAGTAGTATTCTCAAGGAAGCAACAACATTTGGTACACAATCTTCCAATTTTTGTTGTACTATATAGAGAAGCACATCTGATGGTGACACAGGCTTTGGAAGATTTCGTGCTACTACTTGAAGCTCATTGCAAAGATCATCAGCATCAATATCTATTAGTGTTATGCGTCAACGACTTTTCTAAATGTTTTCTGTCAGTAAGTATATCTGCAGATGTCTTATTGTTGATATTGGAAATATCATAACGTTAGACAACTAAAATATTATGTTGTTCTAATTGTTGGAAGCGCTCTTCAATAGATTATATAGCCATGTCCAAGATAGTGTAGTAGAATTCTACTTTGAATTTCTGTTTAGGATCTTGTGGTGTGCCTCGTCTTGAGCTTCATATTCAAACTGCCGTTTATGTCTCCTTCTTCTACATTCAAATTTCAGGCTCAAATTTCGCTTATATGTAATTCTTAGTCACTTGAAGTTATTCTGTAGCTGAATTTATAGCAGAATCCTCTTTTTGTAGTATTTTGCTTGTAACATTCAGTTCATAAAGAATGTTGTGCCATGTGACAAGGGATGCCATAAACCTGAATTTACAAAATTGCATAAAATTGCATAAATCCACGACATGGCTAGTAAGCACATGTCAACGTTGAGTCGATGCAGACAAGTAATTATAAATCTGTTGAACTAAACTGAAGAAATTAGTCGCTTCTAGACAACATTTAGAGGCATCATTGACAACTAAGTTTAAAGAATGTGCATTGCAGGGAATGAAAAAGGCTCGCGGGTTTATGTTTTTTATGTTTAGAATTCTGTTTTGTACACCTTTTTCTTTTCCTTTCATATTACTTCCATTATTATACCTTTGCCCACGGAGATTTTCAATTTGTAACTCCATTTGCTCAAAGTTTCTGTTATGAATGTTCCAGTAGGTTCGTCTAATCGAACAAATCCTAGGAAATATTATCTTATTTTTATTGCAGGGTTGAACATCTTATTATCTAACGGTTTGATAATATCAACAAAACGTATATCATAGTCATCTGTTCAATATAACTAACGTCTGGCGTGCAATCCAAAGTAATTGAGTAATATTTTGCCGATTGCACAAGTGACAAATTATAATTTTTTATAGCTCCTATAATAATGGCGATTACAGATTTTTGCGCCCCCTATGGATAGCGCCCTAGGCGACCGCCTAGTTCGCCTTAATGGTAGCACCGGCCCTGATGGTCATTCCGACTGACGTTACGATCCCATGCGATCAATTCCCTACTGACGCCTGCTGAAAAAGCAAATTGTGAGGAGTATGAAAACTTCGACGACGCGGTAAGCACTTGCGGGGCCGACATTTTGGCAGAATCCAACAAATCCCCTGAAAAGCACCTTAAACATTTTCCCGTCAGTAATACTTCGTCTTCAGAAGAAAACCAAAGCAGACCATCATGCTTGGAGGATTGCGGCATAAGATATTTTGCCGGTTATCTGGCGCACATTACTAACAACAGACTGAAATATGAACGGTGCTTCAGTTTTAATATCAACGAAAACTCAACCTTGTCTGATAAAGATGAGTTCTTTATTCTACACAAATTATATATATGGCATGGAAAAGAGTCTCGTTTAAAATCGTCCACAGATATGGTTTGAAATATTGTTAGAATAGCAATATATACCGGGTGACCCACGGCATAGGTACTCCCGTTTATTTTCGTTGTTTATAAAACTGGACGAATAAAATTTGGGAATGTTAATAGACAAAAAACGGCATTGTTTGGGATACTCTTGGGGTTAATATGACTTCCGGTTTTTCCGGAAATGACGTGATCATTGAAAGTTTAAATGGCATCCTATATTGTTTGTGTGATATTTTCAATCAGGATGACATTCTGAATACAAAAACCTATCGATCATCATGTTTTATCACCAAGGCAACGCAAAAATAACTTTTTTGTGTATAACCTCTTAATTCTTGCTTTACATTTAATTTATTTTATATAAAATAAATTAAATGTGAAGCAAGAATTAAGAGGTTTTATTCACCAAACCGAACTCATATAATAAGTTCATTGCATACGTATCTATAACTATATAATCCCCATCATTATACGCGCCAATGATTATAATGACACTAACGTTGTATAATAATGATTTCCGTCGATCGTTTATTTATGAGTCAGTTTAGTGAATACGAAATCGTCTATTAAAGTACTCCATTAATGCACGATTTCTATTAATGCATGATTTGTTATAGCCAATCACAAGACGCAATGACGTCGTTTGATTGGCCAATCGAACATATGTGAAATGAAATCTTCCAATCAAAGCATACCGCCCTCTACAACTGTCAGTGTCAAGTTACATAAACTGTCATATAACCTAAAAAGACAACGGCGAAGAAAAATCTATGTAGACGACGCTAGAAGAATACGATCGACGGAAAAATTTTGTGACCAACTCGAATATTAAACACCGATTAATGATCTCGACAATTAACGCGCTCGCTTCGCTCACGCGTTAAACGGTCTCGGTCATTAATCGCTCTTTTTAATATACTTGTTGGTTAAATAACTATTATTTGAACAAACTGTCATCATTATACAACGCTAGTGTCAAAGTCTGTCAAAACCTACGTGCATGACAGTTTGCCGCGCCATCATTGACAAATACATTTAACATATTTTATATAAAATGGAATTTATGAGTCCTAGATAAAACGTCGTATTTGACTCGCACATAACGGATATAAATCGCTCACATGATTACACGCTCGCCTACGGCGCGCGTGTAAACTTCATGCTCGCGATTTATATCCTTAATTATGTACTCGTCAAATAATATACTATAAACTGCGGTGTTGGTTTTATTTTTGGTCACCTGTACAGTATTGGCCGGGTGCGCGTCGACAAGCACGTCTGTTTCACCGCCGGAAGGTGGCGCTGTTCTTAACCGTTTTCTCCCTAGTAATTACCGACGTGGTGTACTTACCTGTAGCCAGAGCGCGTTTACGAACGCCAACAGCAGACAGATATATTAAAGTCGACTACAGCGCCTTTGCGTGTAGCGGTGACCGAGAAAAGTTCCGGCGGAAACATAGTCACTCTATACTGTGCACGGGGCCAATTATCTTAAATATGATTTTTAATTTTTGTGGGGGCCCCTGGGCTGCAGCCCACTGAGCCCTCCTTAGCCAGCTCTGCATCCATGCACGGTCGTGGACCATCTGTATCGGATGTGGGGTAAGGGTAATCCAGTAGGGATGCACCGGAGCTGGATTTGGCCAAATAGCCGAAATCCGGAGCTTCGGCTTAAATTTTGGCCGAAGCCGAGGCACCGAAGCTTCGGCCGAAGCAGGGTCTTCGTGTTATCCACTACAAATAGTTACTGCTCGACTTTGGTCATGAACTCGACTTCCACCTAGTTGTTACATCTTGATCTAACCTTTTATGGTCAATGTTTAATTATTTTTGTATGTATTTCAATTTACAGTACGCCACAGAAGAAATATTGAAATCTCCACTAATTTGTCTGCTTTCTGCTATCAAATCCGATGTGGCTTTTTGTTTTACTGCGACTGGCGTTCTGAGGTGACGTTTGAAAGAACTACCCGTAATTTAAGGTGTTTCTCTGATCTAGAGATGTAGAGGTTGGTGTTTTCAAAGGGAACAAATTTGGTACTAAACTAGGTAGAAAAACTAGGATAGAATCGAGTTGTTTTTTGACAAGTGGCGTTGAGACATGACACGCGCCATCTTTACCCCCCGATTTTGGGGTGTTCCTTTGAGTTACTAGTTTGGGGTTGCTGTTTTCTGAGAGTACCGATTGGGTATTAAATATTTAAAAAACTGATGATTTGTGTTGCTTTACGAAATGTAGTGTTCTGAAGTGACGTTGAAAAGAACTACTTATAAATTAGGAATGTTTCCTTGAGAGTTGAGGTATTAATGTCGCGGTTGGTGGTACCAATTGGTACTAATTGGGTCACTAAATATTTGGAAAGATTCAACTCGATTTGGAAAAAGCAGCCTTCTGAGCTAAAAGACGTCAAAAAACACCCCGTCTCAATATTACGTATTTTTTGGCTTCGGCCGCCGAATACTAAGGTTGCTCCGGCCGGAGCCGGATCTTAGAACAAGGGCCGAAGCGCCCGATGCCGGAGCAAAACCGGAGCTCCGGTGCATCCCTAGAATCCAGCTCGCGGAGGTGGGTCCTCCCAAACAAGTTATCATTTGGAAGAGAGTTTAGACACGCCCTCCCGAACAAGTTCTCGTGTGGAAGAGAGTTTGAACACGCACACGCCTAAGTCAACTATAATGGCCGGTCGTACTGAATGTTTATGAATGTGGCGGTATCAGGCCACATTGAGAATTTCGTAGGCAGTACGAAACCGTTTATATGCCGCCGCGCATCGCAATACAGACGTACCGGTTCTAGCCGTACCGGACAATATTGGAGACGTCTTTCGTATTTCTGCAGAATTTAAAGATTTAGCATACCAAAATTTTTGAGCCATTTGGTAAAGTATCAGCTATAAGAAATAAAGGAATTCATAATATAGAGAAGCACAGGGTAAATGTAAATTATTAAAAAAACAATGTATACGTTTTTTTTTCCTATAAATTAGACTTTACATTTCAAATAAGATTGAAAATCAGGTTTTACAACTTAAAAAATTAAATAACGTTGCCATCCTAAGAAAAAAATTACAATCAGTTATATTTACCCGGTACATTTATTTTGAAATCTTTCATCCTTCGATTAATCTCAAGTAAAGTAAACATTTTTATTGCATTAATAAAATCAAATGGTGTTTAGGCCAAGAAAAAATACAGAAATATTTTTTCTTTCATTCTATATGTTTTTTTGGGTGCTGAATCCGAATTTGCTACTTCCCACAGATATGGCTTCACAACGAAAATCGCAAAAAACAAATTTTCGACTCATCTTCAGTTTTTTGAGAAAAAGTCATAAAACTATGCACTTTTCGACGTAGACCACTATATACAAAACTAAAGTATACAAAATTTCTTATAAAAGGCACCTTCAAGCATGGGCGCCGTTACAAAATAATCCACAGGGGTGGGGGGCAAGATTTTTTTAGTAATAAAACGTGACGTAGTGTCAATGACTATACTATCAATTATTTAATTATTTTGTAGGCTTTTCGTTGTTTTATCTGTTATAAAAGGAGTTGATAGAGACATATTCGTATTTATTAGTTAGGATTCTTAAATTTAGACACAACAAACATGAAAATAATAAAAATATTTAAAAAAATACCTAATAGCCCATATTGTTCGTTAAATTTAAATTGCAAGAATATTATTTGTATATAAATACAAATAATAATTTGTGTCAGATCATTGAACTTTTATCCTAGAATTTTAGATTTGACCTGATTGCCAACCATTAAAGAATGTTTATTACTTTGTAATATTCTGGAGTAAACATTGTTAATTTTTTATAAGAATAACCAGCTCGTGTTCATCGAGCAAGGCCTAATGTATAATGAGCAAGTGGCACCCTTCAAAACCAAAAATACTTGCGCAAAATGAACACAATTGATAATTTAATTCTATAATCGTGTCAATCGAGCATCCGATAAAAAGTCTTAATAACAAATTGGTAAACAATAAAAGGTGAAAATATTAATTTCAAATATAACCACATAAACGGAAAACAAAACTAAATATAAAGAAAAGTAGACAAATTTGAAACGATCATCGGCAACGAAATTCAAAATTGATATCATTACTATTATACGTAAACACTTAAAAGGCGACAATAGGAAGTCAACTAGTTAATAATAATTGTTGTTATATATAAGCTGTATGAATGGTCTGTATGACCATAGTAGACAAATTTTTGAATGAACTCATGTCCGGAAATGTATTGTTTGAACGTTGGAGAGAGTCGGAAGATTGAACCAATTTTACAAATAGCATAGGAAAAATAGTGCCATGCCATAGTGTCATAGGACGGCACTTTTAAAGCCAAAAACATTTGTGTGAATTTTTTTATTATTTATCGCCTTTGAATGGAGTTAATGAGAACGGTTTTATAATTTTGATACCAATCTTGCCAATTTGGGTTGTCTTGAATTCTTATTAAAGACGTTAAACAAATAAAGTTTTACATACAAATTATTTATACAATTCTGTAATATGTGTGCGTGGATGTGAAAAGGAACCAGTTGTCCGTTTCTAGTTACCCAGTAATCGCAAATAAAGTTAAACTGGTTCAAAATATACATTTTTGTTTTATTCGCTAGTCTCTTTGTTGTGTTCGTCTGAAACCCGTCTGCGGTTGGAATCGCATGAAAAAATGCGTTTTTATTGCGAACGAAAATGGGACCAGTTGTCGATATACGTTACGCTCTAGCGCATTACGGTGTTGCCGTATACAGTAGGGTGACCAACCGTCCCGATTTGGGCGGGACAGTCCCGAAATTTAACAACTCGTCCCGACTTGTAAAGCGTCCCGAATTTTGACCCGATTTTTGAAAATTTTATCCTTTTGTCCAGGATTTTGTAATACAATTCGAATAGCCAAGATATCCATGAACATAAATTAGATTCCCAATTATTATCTGAAAGAAGGGTTGTCTATCTATAACGAATTTTAAGCGCAACTTTAGCGACCATATTAATTATGTGAACACGCGTAGTGAATAGCCGGTTTGTGGGTGACAATCTAGTCCTTGTGACGGTGTACAAATGGTGCATATTGCTTATAATAAAAAAAGTAATCTGACTTAATAAAAAATGCATGTTAGTCTTTTGTGGAATCGTTTGGGCGGGGTAAGATTTAGTGGCCAGGTCGCGTTGGAAAATTTTTATTTTTTGATTTTAAAATCGAATCAGTCAACACAATACAAAACATATTTTTGTTACTATCAGATTTCTATTTTACCCATTTGTTGGTATTCATCAAATGCGCCATAGCAAATCACAGATATATTGATCCTAATTATTTGGAATGAAAGAGAAAAATATATGTTACCGATTTATTTTATTCTGTTCTTGGGATTTCTTCGTGCAAATGCACGTTCAATGACAACCTAGGAAAACAATTTCGTTTTTTTGAAAATTAAATGGCCTAATTCCCAATCAGAACTAAAATTCAGTTTTACATATTGCAAAACATACATCGAATAAACAGAAGCAATGCATGATGTAGCAAGTTTATCGAAATGTTTCTTGTTTTAGAGCCGTAACAATAGGGGAACCAGAAAATATTTTGCCTTCCAAACAAGGCACAACCACAATTTTCGATTAATAGACTGCACGTCAAAACTTCTAATGTAAATGTTTGAAAAGAAGATATTTCGTACGAACTAACACAGAAGCAAGTATAACAAATGTGTTTTGTCCACTAGTAAAGAAAGAGTTGAGAAGAAATGTGAGGAAATGCAATTTCGTGACAATATTTCCTGACACATCTAGCCAGAGACATAAAAATACTCCCTCTCCTGGTTAGATACTTTGATGTCCAAAAATTTATTCAAATAAATATTTTAAATGGTCACGAAAATATTCGCGAGACGGCTGAAGAATTGTCCAATAAAATTATGGATTCATTGCAGCAGACAGTACAAATGCCAATTTTAGCACTAGTATTTTAGCGGTATAGAACAAAGAGGAGAGAACAATGTTTTTTTTTTTAAATAAGGGATCGTCTAGACGGGAAGAATAGAGTCATAGTGCAATTTGTGAAAGTTTATTAAATTTTATTATATTTTGTTTTATTTTATATTTATTCTGATATAGGTATGTTTCAATATTTGCATACAGTTTATTTAATGATTATTTTTAGTTAAAAAATACTATCATAATAAAAATGTTGTTTTAAGTTAGGTTCTTGTGGTACTGTAATATACTTGCCTTCAACTTCTGTACTATAGTAACTGGGTGGGTAGTATTAAAATATATTGAGGTAATGGAAATTACCTCAATGTCAAGTAATGTAAATTGAGGTACAATTTGTAAAAATTGTAGAATTGTGTTTGATTTATGTTGTGTTATGCTTCTTTTTTTGTTGTAACTAGTGAAAGTTAAAGAATGTTTGTTTTATTTATATTGTTATTTCTTGAGCTTCTTTTCTTTTATTGAAAGTGAAAACGTATATTATAGGTCATTGTAAACATTGGCTGTTGTCAATTTACCCAATGGTACAATTTGTTTATAGTTCAGCACGTTTTGTTTAATGTTTTCCACTAACCCAACCCAACCCAACCCTGATCCCCAAGCGTCCCGATTTGGCAATTGAAAAAGTTGGTCACCCTAGTATACAGGGCACAAACAAATGTACACTCGTGGAATTAAGTATGTTCCGATCCGTATTTCAGCAGTGTGTCGATGTTACATCCATGTACGAGTTTTTTGTTACTCTTGTTGGCCGGTCGGCCGCTAAGTGCAAAAAATTGTCCGGTTACGCTGCATACTCGTATATCGGAAATTTATTATTTGCGTAACCTTGTTCGAATGCTTTGAATTGGTTTATAATGATTTATATATTTCTATTTATCAGCTTAATGTGTAATAAAGTCAACATGATTACCAATTTATTGATTGTTTCCAATGATATCACAGGGGCCTTTGTATTTGAAAACGGCAGTTTGTTTTTTTTTTTGTTAATAGATAGACCTTTATGTGTTCTTTATGATTTAAACGAATTTAATCGCCTAAATGATAAAATGAAAAAGAGATATTAACGTGTTATAATGAACACGTTTATGTATGCTTAAGTAGGAACACAGTTTATAGTATAGGTTAATCATATGGTGACATACAGGCGGGATGTAATTTTTTAAATCAAAAATTACAGCCCAATCTGGGTTTGATCCAGGGACCTTTGCGTCGCGAGCACAATGCTCTCCCATCTGAGCTATTGACATTGTGCTAGCGACGCAAAGAGCCTTGGTTCAAATCCAGATTGTGGCTGTAATTTTTGATTTATTTAAAATTTTCATCCCGACTCTATAGCACCATATTATTAACATATAATATTAATTAAAAAAGTATATCGTTAAACATTTTCAGTTATAGTTTATATTGATGGAAAATAAAAAGACTTTTATTTTTTATGTAAATGCATTTTAATTAACCTTACAGTACACAATTCATAAGTCAAAATGTTATTTTAATAATTAGAACTATTAATGACCAAAAAAAGATACCAAAATGATTCATTTTTTCTAGAAACTAGAAAGTAATAAGTTTCATATGGTCTTATTGGTTTTCTCTATTCCTTCAGGAGTCAGTGGCAGTTTCAGGGGGGGGGGGGGGTTATTGGGTAATTACCCCCCCTAAGAATTTTGCGTTAGTTTATTTATTTTTGTTCTTAAAAATTACCAATATTTCAAACAAACAAGTTAACTTATTACCGCCTGGCGTCGCCGTATTTGAACACAATCAATTGTTTTTAACTTGACTGTCGCGAATGTATTATGAATGTCAGCCAGTTTCTTAACCGGTGGAGATCATAGGTGGAGATGCGGTGGAGCCCTACGAGCTGAACAGACCTATGCGCTTGTCGTGTGCAGGAGAAGGACAGCGGGGGAAGGTTAGGAAACACTGGCGTATACAGTGGCGGACTGGGTCCAAAAATATTGGTTGCCAGGAACCTAGGGGGCCCACTTTTTTTGTTCATGCTGACAGTATATACAGGGTCCCACTTTTTCCCCGTACAATTATTTTTAGAAAGCAAATGTCATTTTGGACAAATTTTGTTTATTATTTGTTTTCTCAATTCCTTAAAAAGTTTCAGCCGTTTGAACACACCCACTACACGTTACAACGATAGAAAGAAAATAAATTGAATGAAAAATATTTAAAACAAACTCAACAAATTGAATAAGCAAATGAACAAAATAATACATATGAAGTTTTTTATTAATTTTTTTCTAGAAAAAGTTCAAGTCATTTGGCGGAAAAAGTATCATATGAACTTTTTGGTTTTCTGAATTGCTTAAGATCGTTGAGCCGGTTAAAAAGCGGTTTTGTTAATAACGCAAACGGTTGTAACTTTGTTCTAAATTGAAAACATAATAGGTCCATATGTCATTTACTATACTGGATAAAAATTGCGGGGAAAAAAGTGAAAAATGAAACAGTTACAAAGAAAAACGTACAAAAATATTATGCTATAGAAAGTTCGAATAAATATTATAAATAAAACTGTTTTTGGTGTACAAAAATTTTAATAGTAAAAAAATAAATAATAGGTATTCAAACAAAAATAAGTAGTATTCTAACAAATCAACAAACATTAAAATCTTAAATATACCGGGTGATTCAATTTCGAGAGTCACCATGGGGATCTCGCTTATTACTGGAGATTTTTAAATTTGGCAAAGTTTCGTATTTTTGTGTTGATCAATTATACGAAAAGAAATTTAAGCTATCATTTTTCATTTTGAAGATATCCGCAAAAAAGCTGCAATATTAAGATATCGTTTTTAATTTTTTATTAAAAACCAAACGTAGCTAGACATTTGAAACAAAAACACTCTAGCTACTTTTTAATAAGGAGTGTTATTTTTTAATTTGAAATTACATAAAAAATGGCGGTGTAACCATGGCCAACGTTTGTCTAATAAAAAAAATGAATGTCAGCGCGGAGTTACTTTTGCTGTTGGTTGCCTACATGAACGTACGGTATAGCTCCGTGACAAACAGTCACTGGTATTTCCCTAAAAGCATTTTTCCAGTGTCTAGAAATAGCAAGAAAAAGAAATTGAAAAAATAATACCGAAAAATAATTCGACTATCGGAAAATGTCAAAATTCAATTAAACTCTTAACTATATCACGCTTTTCGTTATTGGTAAACGGCATTTTACATCCACAATCCACCACAATTAAGGTTAATTTGGTTAAATGGCAAACCTAACGCGGAGGGCGCCGCTTGATCCAAAAGGCATTTTGTTGGTGTTGCTTGTCAACGACTGCGGCGGTCTGTAACCAATAGTACGAGATCCCACTGCAGAATTAGTGTACTCATCGAGTATATGCTAAAAACCTAATTTTTACGCATATTTATCATTAAGAGAATAAATATTTGCTAGGGTGCCTATCAAAATGTGGCCGCTAGTATTTTTAATTAAATTATTTTTAATTAATTTTTCGCAAAAAATTTCATTGATTTGTTTTTAAAATAAAATATCGTCCACTTCACGGCAATATATATAAAGACTTTGAAAATTTACGGTTGCCGTTGCGCACTTGGCCGCACCTCTTCGCAGCCAGGTGTAAACAGGTATGATTTTGATATCTTTTTACGTTTATAACGTACATTTATGATTTATATATTAAATTAAAGGTAATTTTTTTCTTATTATTATGATATATGGGTGCCTAATTAAATCTGGCCGCAAATAAGAGTTGCTGGCTGCTAAATATGATAAATATTAAAAGTAGAGTGAAAGAGAGCTAGCGCGTAATGTCACCAGTCAGACGAAGACAGCGATTGCCAGCTGTCCGACGTTTTAAAGCCATTGCGCATGCGTCGAGTGCTAGTGTTCTCAACTGACTAGCTGCAGCATATTTATTCTAACCTAGAAACCACGAAAGATGAAGGCGTGTTTTCTGTGTAAGAAAAAAAACAATGTACTTAACTTTAATGATGCATTATTTAAAAAGTGTTCGCTCATGTTATTATTTCGTCGTATGAAAAAATATAAATATCACGACGCTTTATTAACAATTGAATCAACTGATGATTTTGGATATCATACAGAGTGCCGTAAAAAAATTACAGTTTTAAAGCAAAAAGACAAAGAAGAATTCGAAAATTTTTGCAAAACACAAACAGTAAGTAAAATTTCAACTGAACTTAAAAATATTATAGGTTATAGATACGATATAAATAATACAGTGCTAACTTCGAAGTTTTTTTTTTTAATTTTTTATTTTTGTGGAAAAACGTGGTAACGTAGCACCATTTACTCATTCCTAAGATATTTCATTTCTTAGACAGGTAGAATTTATCAGGTAGTCGGACCTTTTTTAAACTTATTTCAAGCACACAATAAAATCATTCAACAATATAATGTGGAGACATAAATACTATTACTAACTTTTTCTATTAACTGTGCGTTATGTTTTTCCGAAAAAAAATATATAACTGTCGACATTTAGAAAATTAAAAAAAAAAACAAAGATTATATAATTGTATTTTTGTAGATCGATTTAATATTTTCATTTAATTATATCAAATACAATTAAAACAGTGTTGTGGAATGACCATGGAATATTTAACTATAACACCTTTTTTTTATAATTAACAGATTCCGAGCCTCCCTTCAGATCTTCATGAACGAAGTATTTCTGATGTCAACTGTGATCTAGTAAGTATATACAATAGTAACAATATTAATCGGATATGAAAAAAAAAAAATTTTCGAACAGTAAGCTTTTAATACAAATCATCTTCAAACACATACATTTACTTTGTAGGAAGAATCAAGGCCTTCATTGAGCGATCAACCAACTACACTTCCAGCAGCTGAACAGCGAACTACGACTGCTTCAAACGAGCAGCCTAGTACATCTGCGCACGAAGATGATCAAACTCAAGTTTTTCAAAGTGTATCATCTGCTGCTACAATATCCCAGCAAGCTATTCCATCAACACCTAAAATCAAAAAGTCAGCCTGCCTTTTTTGTGATCATGTTGAAAAAAAAGTTGGTAAGAGGCGAATCTATACAACGTTCCCGCAATCAGAAGCAACGATTGAAACAATAAAATCAATGGCCGAAAAATCGAATGACACTAAATTGTTAGCGAAACTAGAGAGCCCTCAATCTGTTGCTTATCATTCAACTTGTTTTTCATCATATCAAATTTCATTGAAACGGCAATGTGAGGAACATCTAGAACCAAGATATTGGCACAAAAACCGTCAATTTCATCACTTGGCATTCAATGCGATTTCGGAAATTATAAAGACGGAAATTATTGGAAACAATCGCGTTGTGTATCTCACTGATTTGTTTACTCAATATAAATCATTGCTACTGGAATTTGCTGAAGGCCAAGTACGCGCTGAAGACATACAAGACTATCGTGTTGAAAACTTAGAAAATAAAATAATCAAAGCTTTTGGCGATAGAGTTACTATTGAATCATCCATGGGGACACCGAAAAAGAAAATTGTATATCAGTATGACATGGACACGTCACGATTAGCTGGTGAAATAGCAAAATTAGAATCTACTAAAAAGAATCGATTCAGAGATGTCGCTTACGAATTGCGCAATTGTATCACATCTCTGGAAAGTACGAAACTGCCAGATAATCTAACTCCAAAGGATGTCATTCTCGGAGAGTGCAATATTCCAGAACAACTTTTTAATTTCGTGTGTGACTTAGTTCAAGGACCAGATAGTCGTCGTAAAAATTCAGGTGATGATTTGGTGAAAATAAAGTCTGTGTGTAGTGACCTGATTTATATTGTATCCAAAATCGAGAAGGAATTGATATTCCATACACAATTAATGGCCCTTTGCAAAAAAGACCCAATGATTTTTTAAAAAGCTTGAAGAATTTTCGTTTCAAAGAAGCCCTGGTAAAATTCTTAGCAAATCATTGGGCCGATGATTCTTTTGCTACAGTATTAGGAAATAAAAAAATTTATATTACAGTTGGAGAGCAATGTTTTTCGTATTGTTCTGCTGCAAATCTCGTAGTGCAAACTGAAGAAACTGCATTTGAATGTAAACATGAAGAAGCTGATACAAGGATTGTTTTCCACATAAGCAAAGTACCTGAAAATTCAAAAATTTTGGTGAAAGCATCAGACACAGACGTTTTAATAATTTTATTAGGTAATATGCATAAATTTCCTAATTTGCAGATTTGGTTGGCGAACAGTGCATCAAAAAAAAGGAATAATAAAGATGAACTTTACATTAACTGTACGGACTTATCAATAAAATTAGGCGCAACTCTATGTCTTGCTCTTCCCGCTTTTCACGCGTACACGGGTTGCGACTACACGGCTGCATTCTTCAACAAAGGGAAAGTTCGGCCCTTGACTTTATTTATGAAGCACCCACACATTCAACAAGCTTTTGCGTCTTTGACGAATCCTATTGACATCTTTAATGAAACTAAAATTGAGGCGGTCCAGGAGTTTACGTGCCTTATGTATGGACTTCCAAAGTGTCAAAATGTAAATGCCGCAAGATTTTTATTATTTGACAAAATGTACGCTTCAAAACAAAATAATGAAAAATTTATGAAAAGAATGAAAGGTTTCGATTCAACGCATATTCCACCGTGCTGGAAATCTTTGAAACAAAAATTGTTGCGGACAATCTTTGTTAATTCAATGTGGTTAAATGCTACTGAGCCGAATTGTATCAAGTTTAACGCGGAAAATAACGGCTGGCTGTTATTAGATGGTGTCCTAAAACCAACATGGTTCCTGGGAGACTCAACTCCAACGCAAGTTGAGAGTGTGCTGTGTGATTCCGATAATGACGACGATTCTAATATTAGTAACGATAAAAGTGATAGCTCCGATGATAGTATAAGTGAAAGCTCCGATGATTCAGATTTTTAAAAGAGAGTCACGGAAATATAAGAAACTTTTTTTTATTTTAATGTTTAACTTACTTGAATGTTTAATTTATATGTGACAAACGATTAAATACTTGAATAAAATCTAATATTTTTTGCACAATAATTTTTTTTTTTACGTAAGTAACCTTGGTTTTATTTTTCAATATTAATTGTTTTTATGTAATTTTTAAATTTGTAATTTTGAAAGAAAGACATTTCTTTTGGAGTATTTATTAAGTCGTCTCTACTATTATTTGAACCAGTGGTTGAGAACACTAGCACTCGACGCATGCGCAATGGCTTTAAAACGTCGGACAGCTGGCAATCGCTGTCTTCGTCTGACTGGTGACATTACGCGCTAGCTCTCTTTCACTCTACTTTTAATATTTATCATATTTAGCAGCCAGCAACTCTTATTTGCGGCCAGATTTAATTAGGCACCCATATATCATAATAAGAAAAAAATTACCTTTAATTTAATATATAAATCATAAATGTACGTTATAAACGTAAAAAGATATCAAAATCATACCTGTTTACACCTGGCTGCGAAGAGGTGCGGCCAAGTGCGCAACGGCAACCGTAAATTTTCAAAGTCTTTATATATATTGCCGTGAAGTGGACGATATTTTATTTTAAAAACAAATCAATGAAATTGTTTGCGAAAAATTAATTAAAAATAATTTAATTAAAAATACTAGCGGCCACATTTTGATAGGCACCCTAGCAAATATTTATTCTCTTAATGATAAATATGCGTAAAAATTAGGTTTTTAGCATATACTCGATGAGTACACTAATTCTGTAGTGGGATCCTAGACTACAAGCTCCAGTTGGGTACCTGAACGTTTTTTAATTATTACACCATTATTTTAAAGAAGAATGGTAATATGTTATACATTGCGGAAATGAGAAAAAAACACGACTATCGGAAAATACCAAAATTCAACATGGCGCCCATAAGAAAAGCAAAAGTTGGCCATGGTTACGCCGCCATCTTTGATGTTATTTCAAATTAAAAAATGACACTGCATTCCTCGTTAAAAAGTACCTGTAGAATGTTTTTTTTTCAAATGTCTAGCTACATTTGGATTTGAATAAAAAATTAAAAACGATATCTTAACATTTCAGTTTTTTTGTGGATATCTTCAAAATGAAAAATGATAGCTTAAATTTCTTTTCAGATAATTGATTAGCAGAAAAATACTAAACTCTGCCAAATTTAAACATAGGTTCTATCTCCACAAATAAGCGAGATCTTCTTGGTGAGGCTCGAAATTGAATCACCCGGTATATATGTTTCGGAAGTGATATTATTTTGTTTTTATTTAATATGAATACAATTTTATTTTATTATTATACAGGGTGCGGCAAAAGTCAGTTTACCGATTTGCATATGAGAGAAAAACGCAAAAAAATAATGGCAAAAAAATTATTTCCGAAAAGATAGAATATCAAAAATTAAAAAAAAAAAACGCGCGTGCACGAATACCCGACAGCGTAAACTGACTTTTGCCGCACCCGGTATAATATTCTTTTTTATACAAATTTAATTTTTTGATGTTGCTTTCTATTTATGGAATAAAAAAAATATTTAAGTTTTTCTTTTTTACCCCCCAAAGCCAGTTGGCTGGAAACGCCCCTGTCAGGAGTTGGCGGCTGTAACTTTTTAACGAATTAAAAAAGTTGTTTGCTTTATAAAAAAAAATACAGAGGTAACGTGGGATAGCCTGCATATAATATTGCTATAATTTTAATTATTTTGGTTGTCAAGCATGTAATTAGATCTCATGAAAGATAATTGAAACATTAGCTGCTGTAAAGTAAATACAGATATATTTCCACTGTTCTTCATACAAAATACATGGTCAGTACTAACTATTAATTTAAATTAAGTTTAGAGAATTTATTTACATTTAATGAATATATTTTAATATTACAATTCTTAAATAGTCTATATTCAGTGATAATTCTTGGCAACAAGATGATTTGTGCATTTACTTACTTACTTACTTAAGCGCGTCATCCCACTGTTGGGCAAAGCCATTTACTTACGTAATTAATATGTGTATTAGATAAAATAAATTTAAATAATGTGTCGTGATATTACGCAATATCTTAATATCAGATTTTCGTATCATATTATCAAATTTTACGTTTATTAATATTATTATAAAAGTAATTTTATATTTAATTAAATGCACTACTCGTAAACTTAAATGTTGTGGTCATATTACATTGCAATGAAGGAACAGATCGGACACGCTCAAAATAAACTAAATCCAGTTACATTACATCCATCGAAAAACCACCTCGTGTCGGACAACTTTTTGCAAAGCGGCCGGGTCGATGGAGAACAGTACACGAATATATAACAGACATACTATTTTCAAATCCTGCGATAGCGATACGAGCATACTTATTTCCATGACTGTCCACTCGTGGAATAAAGTATGTTCTCATCCGTATTTCAGCAGTGTGTCGATGTTACATCCATGTACGAGTTTTTTGTTACTCTAGTCGGCCGGTCGGCCGCTTAGTGCAAAAAATTGTCCGGTTACGCTGCATACTCGTATATCGGAAATTTATTATTTGAGAAACCTTGTTCGAATGCTTTGAATTGGTTTATAATGATTTATACATTTCTATAATTTATTAGCCTAATGTGTAATAAATTAATGTAATTCCTACATCGCAATGTAATTGTGTTTTTATTAAATATAATTTATTATATAACATAAAATGAAAATTTCATTTCAAGTTATTGCATAAAACTCAACAAACTATACAAACGTATTGCATCTAATAGCTTTTGACGTTAATACATACAAAAATCAATTTCTTGTGGTGAATATTTTTACTGAAGGTTATTTCAGAACTTTTATGTATTAGCATTTATTCACAATATAGAAATAAATTAATAAAATTAAATTGCTTTAAATTTGTATTTATGGTAATTTGTTACTTGTGATTTACTGGTGTTTTCGAGATATTTAGCTTCAACGATATTTTGCAGTTTAAGTTAATAACCAGGAAGGATGTATTTTGTATAGCATGAATGTATCATTACAATCTTTTTATATTATTATTTTGTATTAAACTTTACAGCAATATTTTTCAAATATCTGTTAACTGAAAATAATGACAATTATGTATGTCACTAATTTACAAAAATTAATAATTGCTTGTAGAAGCAAGCTCTAAATTTTCGACGAATTCTGATGGAATGTAAATATGAAATAATTAGTATTTTGGCGAATTTTGATGGAATGTAAATATGAAATAATTAGTATTAAAAAATAAATAAACCAAAATATACGACCATCTAAAAGAACATTTAGATGACATTATTGTTAAAATTAGTTCCCTCTATGTCCAAAACTACTACAGATTTGAGATTTGAAATAATATTTGACATTAATCATTATTGGCATAATAACCTAATTTTCAGTATTCTTAAGTAAATTGTTAATTAATTATAAGTAAAATTTTAATAATTCGAATTATAAATGAACAAAAGATGAAACTAGAATGTTTTTTTTTTCTTCTAGAAAGTAGAAAGTAATAAGTTTCATATGGTTTTATTGGTTTTCTCTGTTCCTTCAGAAGTTGGAGCCGTTTAAAATAAGATATTGTTAATAATTCAAACGGCTGTAACTTTTTAATGAATTGAAAAAGTAATTTGCTTACCGAAGAAATGTTTTGCAGAAGAAACGTGGGACAGCCTGCATATATTATTGCTATAATTTTATATTATTTTGGTTGTCAGGCATGTATTAGATCTCATGAAAGATAATTGAAACATTAACTGCTATAAAGTATCATAGTCATCCCACTGCTGGGCAAAGGCATTTACTTACGTAATTAATATGTGTATTAGATAAAATAAATTTAAATAATGTGTCGTGATATTACGCAATATCTTAATATCAGATGTTCGTATCATATTATCAAACTTCATGTTTATTAATATTATTATGAAAGTAATTTTATATTTAATTAAACGCACTACTCGTAAACTTCAATGTTGTGGTCATATTACATTTATTACATTGCAATGAAGGTATCACATTAACGAAAAGATCGGACACGCTCAAAATAAACTAAATTCCGTTACATTACATCCACCGAAAAACCACCTCGTGACGGACAACTTTTTGCGAAGCGGCCGGGCCGAGGGAATATATAACCGAATATATAACCGACATACTATTTTCAAATCCTGCGATAGCCATACGAACATACTTTTTTTCCATGACTGTACCTATGATAGCAGTTTATAAACTTTTTTTGTACAAAATAAAAATACAAAGTTATATAATGTTCCGGGACAATTACTACGCTTATATCAACTTCATTTGTTGTTTGTTTGTTTGTCACGTTCAAATCTTGTAATCGATATTTTTCCTACTTCCCAGGGTCTAATCGAGTTGAAATTTTGCATGTGGACAGATTTCCGGTGACAACATACGAAGCATAAAAAAAATTGGAAACTAGAAATTTAGATGAAAAAATCTAAATTTGGAAAATTTGTCGAATTCAGTTGAAATTTTGCATGTGGACAGATTTTCAGTGACAAAAACATGAATCGGAATAATGAAATAATAAATTCTACTAGAAATAACTAATATCGAAATTGTTCCAAAAATGTTGGAGTCCAAATATGCGCGAAATTATTAAGTTTTAAACTTTGCAAAAATTTGAAGCGCGAAAGTTTACTTTTTGAATCGCCAACTTAAATAATTTTTTTTATATTTTTCTTTATGTTAATCGCCTAAAATGTTGGAGTACCTTTGCCATAACTTATTCTATCTAAAAACACACATAACTCAATTTCGGTCAACTGGTCCCGTTTCATATCCAGGCACACAGCTCCATGCAGTACCTAAACGGTGTCAGGTGTGTGGTGTGGACAAGAGTTCGATATCACAAGTTCACCCTCTACATTTGAGATAAACAGTTGAGCAGTACAAAAAGGTGCGAAGTACAGTAGAGCGTCGATAATCCGAACTAATTGGGACCGAAGGTCATTCGGATTATCAAATTGTTCGGATTATTAAATATTGCAACTAAATAGCAGAAAATAAGATTGGATAGAAGTTCAATCTTAATAAAACCAACACCATTCGATTCCGCTCTTCATAAATTATAAGAATGTCAAGAAGTCAAAATCGAAGGGTTATCGTAAAGATATCGAAGCGATATCGAAGGGATATCGAAGCGATATCGAAGGGATATCGAAGCGATATCGAAGGGATTTATTTATAACTTATTTACGACCGAAGGTGATTCGGATTATTAAATATTGCAGCTAAATAGTGGAAAATACGAGTATTGGATAGAAGATATAAAACAAAGGCAAAATTTTTCTATAAACAGGAACCCACAAAAAAGGCTTTTCCCTAGGTTACTCAGTGATTTATTTTATTATTATTTCATTTTGGGTGTTCGGATTAGCGAATGTTCGGATTACCGAGGTTCGGATTATCGACGTTCTACTGCATTTAAACTTAATAAGTATGATTAAATGAAAGCTCAAACATGGGCATTTTGGACTACAGCGCAAAATCGTAAACTTGGCACAATTTATATTCTGACTATTTCACGATGAAAGCTGGAGGTAATCAATCTAATGAAACTGAAATTGGCGACGATTATAATCGTTATAGTCATCATTAGGATATAAATTATGTGTGCGCTGCGCAAAAAACTGATTTCAGGGCCTCAAAATTTGCCCAGCCTCGATTAGGAATCACTTTCTTGTCTTGCTACACAATATATTATAGTATGTAAAATGTCGGTAGGATTTTTTTTAGTTCTGGGCTGGGGGTAAGCGCCGATACGTCACCGAACAGTTTAGGTATAGTTGGGTTCAAAATCCCATATGTAACGGGGCCCCTGCCCTCAAGTGTATTTTTTGGTTCAATGGTTTGGCCGCTAGAGCGCGTGAAAGAAAGCCAAATTTTCCTACTTTATGCAACGTGCGTGAAATTAAAAAAAGCTTAGATTCTGATAAAACTACATTAAATTCACTACAAATTGCACAAATTAAGGGTGGGTTTTCACGCGAGAGTCTTGATAACGGCTTGATAAGCCTCATAGATGGCGTTAGTGGTATTATATCAACGATAAATGTGGCGAAATGCTGGTGGCAATAATGGTGTACTTCTGGTTGCCGTCTCAGCGAAGAAATAAAATTAATTTTTCGTGTGACCTTGTGGGTGGAATGCCGTCTCGCGCTAAGCACTTCTCTGTGCTTTCCCCGATGCGTATGCCAAGTCATGTGATGCATTTGTGTTGTTCCAGTGCATACATATCGATCGTAAACATTTGTTTTCTTCTTCTTTCAAGAACGCGCGTTCTCTCTATTTTTTTCGGTTGGGGTGTACTTTATTTTAAAAGTGCTTGAGATTTGCTGTCGGCCGGCCAAATTTTTTAAATTGGAGCGTATTCCTGGCGAAAACACAAATTGATTCAACATACAAAACTAACCTATAACCCACATACAAATAAGCTTGCTTGCTTGTTATTACCAATGTTATTACAATTGCAGGTAAGTTCATATTTATTTATTTTATTGTTGATATTTATATTGCATTTTACAGTACAACGTGAAAATTAGAACTTCTTCATACTTTTTGTGGAAATACTAATCTACAAATACGATATGTACCTTACAAATGGTTACAATTATTGTTAAAGATGAAAATTATTGCTAAAGATGGATTATTCACTCCGGTGAGTACACTTTGTAGCAGTTCTAAGTACTTGGCCGATAAATTAATATACCTAACCAGTGGTGCAATTGTTCTGATAAAATAACATACAATGCTGCCTGTATTTTTGGTGCATTGTACGTGTTGTACGCATTGTACGTAATTTACTTTTTAACGACACCTTGTTGACAATATGCAGAGAATAATATGTACTATTGTGAACATAAAAAATCTGATGTGGCCAGGCACATGACTTTATCATACAATATATAAAATTAATAGTTTAGCTGCATGAGAATCTACTTGACTGAGATAAATCGTGTCTGCATTAAAATTAAACTATAGTCTATTCACTTTAAGAATAAAGCGTTGAATAAGATAGGGCTATAATTTGCGGCTTGTGATTGGCTGAAAGTTGAACCAAGTTTACACCAGGCAACACGCGCCAACAACTGAATTGTCAAATGAAATGTCGGTCGAAAAAATGTCGAAATTTCCTTTGTACTATCAATATGTAGTGTATTATCAAAACAGTCCAGTGCTTTGAGGGATATAACAAATCAAATACAACGTTAACGTAAACTGGAGGAAGTACTGCAGCATTCAGATATTGTAATGTTTGGAAAATACATAACCACAAAGCTTAACATAACTGAAGATAAAGATATTTTGGAAGTGAAATTCACCACTGCGCTGCACCTTATCGAAGTATGCCTTACCAAGCAAGACATTGCATCGGGAGTGCTGCGCAAAATGTGTCCCGTACTCCTTATATTCACGCTTGCGAACTGCTGTCGGAGCAAATTGCTGCTCGTAGAGATATACGAGGATAAACAGTGATAATTTATTCCTTTTTTTTTAGTGTCTTATTTCTTTCTTTGTTATTCTTTATTGGTATCATTAAGTGTTTATTGTGTACTAATATTTAATAAAAGATAGCAGATTTAATATGCATGTATAACGTGTTAATATAACGCACTACATTACATAACAATGGCTAAATGACAAATCAGTGCGAGGTATGGCACTTGTCGCAACAAAACTATGGTATTGTGTACAGACTACATGTAATGTACTTTGTCCCTGGTCACAACGTCTCAACCAATTCTTTATCTATACTTTTCTTTGTCGTTTCAGGTCTGTCAATTTTCAACGATTTCTTTTGTCCAGTAAAAGTCAGCGGCACTCATTACAATTATTGCTGCAGCTGTTAATAGCCATACTAATACCGTTTTCGTTACCTAACAATTACATTATGTAAACAATATGAAAAGTGCAAATATACAAGCTTCTATCACGTTTCACTCTTCTATACAACCAATAAATTTATAGGTTATATTTATTTTAACTTCCAACTTTAGGTTATAACCGTGTATATCAGAAAATCGACGCAGGTACTCGTACGCACAACTACATTAGTAGTGAAATTAATTCCCATTTGTCAAACATCTTTTAACTATCATCCGAAATTAATTTCCAAACACCATTGTCGTGACATAACCTTTCTATTTGCCGCTCTTGACAGCATATTGCTTCAGTGTAAATCGGGCTCAGTTTCCACCCCCCACTACTATGTTCTTATCGTGAATAGGGTATAGTTAGCCAGGATTTGACAGATATTTTGATAGTCAATAGTATCAATCGAAGGTATTGTCAAAGCATCAGCATTTGACACTACCTACTGTCATCAGAATAATAGTTGTTTATCTCACAAGTGCCGAAAGTACGGAATAGCACAACGAGCGGTGATGCGGCGCGTCACCGATGGCGGAGCGTCGTCGTCGCATGTGAGCGAGTCGCGCTATGTAGTTTTCGGCAGGAGTGACATCAACGTTTTTGTGTTGCTTTTTGAGAAATACGTATTTTAAAAAAAAATCAAGAATGGTTATATTTCGGTATAGAAAATGTTAGGTTGATACCACTTCTACGAAATGTCAAGTTTAAAAAGCTAATTCAAATTCTGACAGATTTACATTGGTTCATGACACTGTAGATGACGTTCCATGCGGTTCTCCGAGTGTGACAGCGTGGTGACAGCCATAGACATTTCTGTGGTGACAGCGCAAAAAAAATATTTGTCAAAATCCTGGCTACTATGCAGTTTCATATCAATGCAGATGCGACCGATCTCGATCAAATAGAATTTGCTCTTGCAGCTAAACTATTAATTTTACCAAAAAATGTCATAGGCATAAATTATTCAAAATTTCCTCTGCTTTAATTTATTATTTAACTATTTTGAAGAAATTACAGAAATGGCGGCTCATCCGCAAAATCCTTGAAAAAGGCTTAGAATAAACTACCAGTTCCTTTGGACCCTTTTGAACCAAAAGCTTTTCAGCTCTAAGTTTAGTCATAAAACTTCTAAATATGAACTTTCGTTCCGATACCTTTAGTAGTTTCTCCGGAATCGTCGTCACAAAAATCGAGTACACACATACACACACACACACACACACACACACACACACACACACACACACACACACACACACACACACACACACACACACACACACACACACACACACACACACACACACACACACACACACACACACACACACACACACACACACACACACACACACACACACACACACACACACATACACACACACAGACATTTTTTTGTACCTTGGTCAAAAATGTTCAGGAGACCCAAAAAGACCTATTTCCGCTAAAATCTCAATTTTTTTTTCGGCATGATTACAATACTTTAGCATACTGCGTATGATAAAGTAAAAACAAGAACACTAAATTTGTACTAATTAAACTGAGCTTCGTAATATCATGTCAGTATGTTTGTCATGTCACATTTCTGTCATCATGAGTTTTGACGTAAGAAATAAAAATGCCACAATTGAATGAATTTCAGCAGACTATATTTCACACTTGACGGCATTCGATGAATCAGCATTCGAGAAAATCCTATTGAATTAAGTGTAGGCAAGAATACCGGGAAGATTAAATTGTTGAAACGGGAACAAGTTTGTACTATACATGCCTAATTTCACTTGGCTGACCCTGTTTTTACTTTATCATACGCAGTATAATAAAGTATTGTAATCGTGCCGAAAAAAAAAATTGAGATTTTAGCGGAAATAGGTCTTTTTGGGTCCCCTGAACATTTTTGATCAAGGTACAAAAAAATGTCTGTGTGTGTGTGTGTATGTGTGTGTGTATGTGTGTGTGTACCCGATTTTTGTTGAGACGATTCCGGAGAAACTACTAAAGGTATCGGGACGAAAGTTCATATTTAGAAGTTTCATGACTAAACTTAGAGCTGAAAAGCTTTTGGTTCAAAAGGGCCCAAAGGAACTGATAGTTTATTCTAAGCCCTTTTCAAATATTTTGCAAATGAGCCGCCATTTCTGTAATTTCGTCAAAATAGTTAAATAATAAATTAAAGTAGAGGAAATTTTGAATAATTTATGTTTATGACATTTTTTGGTAAAATTCATAGTTTAGCTGCAAGAGCAAATTCTATTCGATCGAGATCGGTCGCATCTGCATTAATATGAAACTACATATAGTAGCCAGGAATTTGACAAATATTTTTTTGTGTTGCTACATTCGAAAACAGCTGATCTCATCAGAGGTTGGAGAACCACTATTGAACGTTGCCGCTGTAGTGCTGCAAATTATAAAATACAAATTTCAAATAAAATAAGATCACCAATTTGATTGTTTGTTGATAAGAAATATCAACCCGTCTTTATATCTAATTCTAAAAACGATAAATATAGAAAATTATAAATAAAGTATAGCGATGAGTGTAGTTTTATTTTAGTATGTTGGTAGGGATGTGTCATGAACAAATATAAATCTGTCAGAATTTGAATTACCTTTTTAAGGTGCGTTTTCATTAGTGATAATGGCAGTGGTAGCAGACGCCATTATAGTATTTCCAATAGAAAATTGCTAGTGACTCATGTTTATGTACATGCAAACTAATATGTGTCATTATCACGATATGTAAGAAATACTATAATTTCGTATTCTACCACCGCCATTAGCTACCGTTACCTACCAATCGGAACGCACCTTTAAATTTGACGTTTCGTCAAAGTGGTACCAACCTTGCATTTACTATACAGACATTTTTTATTTATTTTTTTTGTAAATACGTATTTCTTAAAAAGCAACACAATAAACGTTGATGTCGCTCCTGCCAAAAACTAGATAGCGCGACTCGCTCACATGCGACGGCGACACTTCGCCTTCGGTGACGCGACGCATCACCGTTCGTCGCGCTATTCCGTACTTTCGGCATTTGTGACATACATAACTATTATTCTAATGACGTAGTGTAGGTAGTGTCAAATGCTGATGCTTTGACAATACCTACGATTTATCTCAATAAAATAGATTCTCATGCAGCTAAACTATTAATTTTATATATTGTATGATAAAGTCATGTGCCTGGCCACATCAGATTTTTTTTTTATGCTCACGATTGTACAATGTGTGAAAATTGCCAATGAAGTGAAAATTACCGAAACACCAAAATAATTCTCCAACCGTAAACATTAAATAGTTTTTTCATTTTAAACAAGCTATTTTTGTATTCTGACTTTTTCCCTGTACAAGAGATACTTTGTTGAAATAAATATTATTATTATTGTTTAAATATATTTTTAATATCTATACAACACTTTATTCTAGAAACTTGGTATCGTTCTCGTTTTTTAAATAGAACGCCCTTATACTTTTACATTTTTAATTCTTAGATTAACTTCAAAATTTTTTAGCAAAAATTATTGTTTTTTAATGATTTCATTTTGAGTTATCACCAATTAATCAAAATTAGTCAAAATTTCATTTCCTCAATAACGCCTAAGTCCGAAACAATCCTCTAAGCGTAAACAGTTTTAAAATAATTATCAAACAAAAGTTTTCACTCTAAACAATCTATAATTTAAATTTTTACTTTATCATACGCAGTATGATAAAGTATTGTAATCGTGCCGAAAAAAAATTTGAGAGTTTAGCGGAAATAGGTCTTTATGGGTCCCCTGAACATTTTTGACCAAGGTACAAAAAAATGTCTGTGTGTGTGTGTGTGTGTGTGTGTGTGTGTGTGTGTGTGTGTGTGTGTGTGTGTGTGTGTGTGTATGTATGTCTGTGTGTAAACGATTTTTGTGGCGACGATTTCGGAGAAACTACTGAAGGTATCGGGACGAAAGTTCATATTTAGAAGTTTTATGACCAAACTTAGAGCTGAAAAGCTTTTGGTTCAAAAGGGTCCAAAGGAACTGGCTGTTTCCTCTAAGCATTTTTCAAGGATTTTGCAAATGAGCTGCTATTTCTGTAAATTCGTCAAAATAGTTAAATAATAAATTAAAGTAGAGGAAATTTTGAATAATTTATGCCTATGATATTTTTTGGTAAAATTAATAGTTTACCTTCACGAGCAAATTCTATTTGATCGAGATCGGTCGCATTTGCATTGATATGAAACCACAGTAGCCTGGATTTGTCAAATATTTTCTTGTGCTGTCACCACAGAAATGTCTATGGCTGTCACACTCAAAAACAGCTGATTTCATCAGAGGTTGGAGAACCGCTATGGAACATTGCCGCTCTAGTGCGGCAAAGTACAAAATACAAAATTCAATTTGTATTTTACCAATTTGATTGTTTGTTGATAAGAAATATCAACCCGTTGTTATATCTAATTGTAAAAACGATAATTTGAGAAAATTGTAAATAAAGTATAACGATGAGTGTAGTTATATTTTAGTATGCTGGTACGGATGTGACATCTACAGTGTCATGAACGAATATAAATCTGTCAGAATTTGAATTAGCTTTTTAAACTTGACGTTTCGTAGACGTGGTATCAACCTTACATTTCCTATACAGAAATATAACCATTTTTGAATTTCTTTCTCGTATTTCTCAAAAAACAAAACAAAAAACGGTCACATGCGACGGCGACGCTCCGCCATGGGTGACGCGCCGCATCACCGCTCGTCGCGCTATTCCGTACTTTCGGCACTTGTAAGATAAATAACTATTATTGTGATGACAGTAGGTAGTGTCAAATGCTGATGCGTTGACAATACCTACTATTGACACTATTGACTATCAAAATATCTGTCAAATCCTGACTAACTAGTTTAATTTTAATGCAGGCACGATTTATCTCAATCAAATAGATTATCATGCAGTTAAACTATTAATTTTATATTTTGTATGATAAAGTCATGTGCCTGGCCACATCAGATTTTTTAATATATAGAGGTTGTTCATTTTATTATAGAAATTTTGTAACCTTTTCTGCCTATTTGTAGATTACACCAAATACATAGCTGATTATGTGTGTTTCCATGATAATGCATGTTCGTTTTTATGTTTGGCATGTTTGCATGTTAATATTGTTCACGTTGAACACAACGTCTCATACAATTGCATCGCCGGCGCCGAGTTCGAAAACAGTACAAATCTAATGTAAATCCTATGTACCTGTATTGTTTTCGATTCTAGGCGATTCAATTGTATATGCTCAGTATATGTATAGTATCTGATAAGTTTATTGTTCTAGGTCTCATAGGTACAAACGTGCTCGTAGAAGTGAAGGCCTTATATAAAGTGCACAACACCGGAAAAACTCGGGAAGTGTTTTTAAGAAGATTGAGAAAGGTCTATGCTTAGAGACGAGTAATAGGACAGTTAGACTTAAGGAAACACATAGTTATTATTACAAGTATAAAACAATAATAATGTCTAGTTTAACTATAAACTTGTTTTCCATTTTAGATTCAAGGGCAATTAAACATCACAAAGAGGGATTTGTGATTCTTCATTGTATATATCAACGATTCACATCCGCGGCATATAGAGGAAGTGAAAAGAGACAACGACTTTTGGTGTGGTTCAATGTTGCCCAAACTAAAGTTGGGAAATTTCGTTACTTTTGCGTACTCGTATGTAATCGTTACTTTTGGGTGTAGTAATCGTTACTTTGTAATCGTTACTTTGTAATCAATAGGATACATCAACTGTAGGTACTTTATTATAATTTTCTGAATACTTTCTTGCTTTTAATATTAAATTTGTATATATTTTAATAACTTAAAAACTAATAAGTAAATAAAAAGTTTTATGTTTTTGAAAACTTTGTATTCATAAAACGGTACTTAGCTATATACTAATATTCGGCGGATACAAATTAAAACTTTATAACAGAGGTATATTCTAAGACATTTTTTTATTTTCATGCAAACTGCCAATAAAGTACGTATTCATATAACTGCCTGTATGAACACGCCGCCCATTGGGCCCGATCGACTTCACCCACACTGCCTATTTATTTCGTTTCAATCAAAATGTTGTTATATATCATAATGTGACATCCTAATTAACCTGTGCCTAATTGGCAACTTAATTAAATTACTTAAATCTACTACGAACACTAAGAACAAGAACGGTAATTATAATCAGTCACAATACCTATACATTAGGGTGGTCCTTAGCTATATATTGTAAATTTTTTTTTTCATTTTTTTTTCAGGACACCCCGTATATTAAATCCACTTGAACAAAAAATAATTCATGTACAACCTCAGTTCATTCAAATAAAGGAAACACGTGCCGCAGATATGTTGAAATTTGTAAAATAAAAATACAGTGACAGAAATGTCTTTTCTTTGAACTGACTACTTGGGCCAGGTCTTCTGCTAAATTCCTAAACAGATTACCACGATCGGGCTCTTGGGCTAAATCTATAAATTCCGTATTGTCCAACTTAATAATAGCATATTGTATACCATGCCGAGAAAATGGTTCTTTTCCGGGGCGAGAAAAGAGTTACACAGGCGAGCGTAGCGAGCCTGGGCACTTCTTGAGGCCCGGGAAACCACTTTCTCGGCGTGGTGCCTACATAATTTTTTATCCTATACAACAATATCGTAATAAAATCAACCGTTTCTAAAAACTAATCTCTGGCATATTGACTTTTGACAAATAAAATCCGTTGCCGTTTTAATCACAAATGTCAAACCGAATCGAAAACTGTGTTTTGATTGGACAGAGTGCTTGCATTTTCCTAGCTAGCGCCGAAAAGTGTTTATTCCAGGCCGGGCTGGGGCTGGCTGGCAAATAGCATCGATGAGAAAATGTCATTTTCGCGTCTCTATGGAGACACGAATGATGTTATTTGCCAGCCAGCCCCAGCCCGGCCTGTAATAAACACTTTTCGGTGCTAGCCAGGAAAATGCAAGCACTCTGTCCAATCATAACACAGTTTTCGATTCGGCTTGACATTTGTGATTAAAACGTCAACGGATTTTATTTGTCAAAAGCCAATATGTCAGAGATTAGTCTTTAGAAACGGGTGATTTTATTACGATATTGTACGTTCTCATGTCAGTCACTTTTGGATTCTGTCTTTCTGGTCTTCCTTGTTGAGTATTTTCTCGTTGACCTTGTGGGGCCTTAAGAGTGTTTGGTCTTCATATTTTGATTTTTTAAATCAAATGAAATAAATATAGTATTTATAACGAATTAATTCTAACGTAACCCTTACTGACGAGTTCACTATGGTATCTGACAGCGATCGTAACCTGTATTCTGCACGCATACCATCTTTGTAACACTAAATACGTTCACAACTGTGGCGGGAAATTCAAACTGTCCTCAATCATTTTAGATCACCCGTTAACAAGACAGTACAATACGTTATCTCGAATCTCAGCAGTAAAACACAAGTAATAAACCACCGAAAATCAAATTTTAAATAAATTTAATTTTTATTTATTTTTATTTTGTGAACAAATGTTAATGACATATTAACATTTGTTCACAAAATAATTCAAAGCTGACATAGCTTTGAATATACAATCTTCAGAAAAAAAAAAATTATTTACACAATAAAATTATCCATGAGATGCAATAAATTTCTTGGAAATCTTGAAATAAGATATTCATTTTATGGTATCGAAAAGTATTATATTTATTAATATAAAATTTATTTTACATTTAATCAGAAGAAGTGCCGAAGTGTACGACGCGCAACGTGAACTTTAGCTTACATAATAAAAATGTCGGATATTGGAGTATACAACGTAAACAAACAACTTTCGCGCAAGTTCCCCGCGAAGGAGGCAAAGAACCAAACGTCAGTATATGATAGTACTATCGATACACTGCAATAGAATTAAGAGGGTTGCAAAGGGTTGCGATTGAAAAGACAAAGTCACAATAATTGATAGTTTTTATTGTACGACGGCTGAGTACAATCTGATGCCAATACATCATATTACAGTATAATACGCGTCTAGTCAGCAATATACACTCAGCACGCCTACTTAATATTACCAAATACAGCTAACACCTCCACCCAAGAATATTTATTGAATCAATATAGATAATTATGATATTAAACCACATACTTGCATCTATCACAACATGACACGCAAGTTAATCAAATTAAACCCTAACCTAACGGAAGTAATACAAGAGAGAAAAATAAAGAAAACTAAAACAAACACAAATCAAAGCAAGCAATTGATTCAATGTTCAAACATTGTTTTCAAGTTCATTGGACGTGATCTAGGCGCTACTTGTGGTTGTGTAGGTACGAGATGGGATAATTGGCCGAGTAGTGCTTTTAGAGCAAATTGACTTTGTCACTGCCGACAAACGGTTATGAAACACTACAATGACTATCAAAGTTAAAATCAAAGCTATTATTGCAAAGACAATAATAGAAACATTATATGCAGTGCTGTTTCCAAATTCTATACTTTCTATCGTTCTTTCCTGATTCTCCAACAAATGGTGATTTTTATTAAAATCGTGCAAATCTATATTGTAAGTTCCAGAGGGTAGTCTTTCATAAAAGTTTGGTTGTGTACTTCTAACTTCACTAAAGGCAAGTCCAATAGATTAATCACAACTTGGTATCCATCGTGGGTTGATTGCAGTTTCTTGCTACTGATGCGGGCAAAACAAGGCCATGACAACGACAGCTTTACGTTGTTGCTGATCGTGACTTGGGAGAGTTGGGAGCAGCGACCCTCGCAGCATACGGACATGGGGATAGCTTTGGGTGTGCTGATGATCCAGATGTTTGGTCCCACTTGACTGGATATAACGTCATGGATGTAGTATGCATGATGTTCGCACCGTGGATTCGGCATTTGGGCGATGATCTGCACTTCGCAAGGTCCCAGCACCGCTTCGGTGGTGGGCAGACTCGGGCAAACAAGAATATCAGTAATTTCCGACATTTTTTAAGCTATTCGAAATTAATGGAGATGTACAGCGTATGGTTATGTGATGCAGCGACATATTCCATAGTGGGGAATATAAGGGAGGATTTATTGTAGGCCGAAGAAAAGGTAGAACGTGAAATAGAGTAAACCGTTCGCTCGTGATTAGCGGAATCTCCAGAACAGCCAGTAGTTCGCCATTAGTAATAAAAGATTTAAATGAGCAGAGGCTCAGAAGTGTGCTTAATGTGTCTACGTCAGGTACTAACGGCAGATTGTTATTAACTAAATTAGAGGGAATTCTCTGAATTTCTTTAACTAGAATATGTGGATCAATTATGGGTGAATCAAAATTATTAATTTTTGCGAATGTAACTGCTAATATTAATGTCTGAATGTCGGATTCTATAATAGCGTATGATTCAAACAATCTCTCCAATCCAATTTGATAATTTGCAAATAAAACTGTTCCCTCACAATTTGGTTATCGTACCTCATGTATTCGTTGATCTTCTGCAAAATCATTTTTTCCTTTGATTTCAACTGAGATATAGTGCTATTAAATTTTGAATTCATCTGACCGACTACCTGTACTTGCAATTTCATGACGTCTTTGAAACTTTTCTCATTGCTTTGCAAACCTTGAATTATTGAATCGTACCTTTTCGCGTTATTTGTGTCGAGATTACCTGTGATAACTTTTATAAGCGACCCGAGTCCATCGATCAATCCTCGCTTGCGTTTATCTGTGCTCGGTGTTTCAAAAACTAAATTACTTAACAATCGATTAGTTCTTTTACAAACAAGCTGTAGATTGATAATATGAGCGACTATTTCGTTGAATGAACTTAGCTGTTTGAGCGAATCTGGATTACGTTTATATGCTGCTGTTGTTATATTTAAAAGTAAATTGTCATTGTTTAACAATGCAATTTTTATCAAACTGACATTTTTTACTATTACCGCATCCCAGCGTGACTTTGAAACTTTCAATTCCGACATGGGTTCTATGTACAGCCCTACCTCATTTTTTATAACGGTTATAGAATAGTTGGTGGCCAAGGTGGTCGCTCGGGAGAGGGAGAAGAATCTGTAACAAAAAGCTTCAGTTGACTAAAGTGAAATTTAGACAATTTTCGATCTAGTTGGATAGTGGCAGTTTTATTTTCCGAGTTTACTTCAAGTACTTTAAATGGTCCCTGAAATTCTGTAACTTTATCGGTATTATTGTTTCTTTTAAGTAAAAGTAGTTGACCAATTTGATAATCGACGGGTCTTACTGTTAGATTTTTGTCAAATGACTCTTTTGCTTTTATTCTTGCGTTCAGTTGCTTATTCCTACCATTTGTTATTATTTAGAATGTTTAGACTTATTATAGGAATTTAGAGCTACTAGCAAAGCATCGGATAAATTGTTAAATGTAGTTTTCATTATTGAGACAACACCTAATTGTGTCAGTGATAGTAGCGTGCAGCCTTTCCACCAACCCTTGCGATTGCGAATGTTCTACGGAAGAAACCTCGTGTATAATTTGGAAGTTATTGCAAAAATCTGCAAATTTGTATTAATAAATTCAGTGGTATTATCGGAATAAATGATTTTGGGTATAGTAAAAAGTTGACTGAATAGTTTTAGGTAATTTATTACACACGTCGGCGTTTGTTTAGTAAGGACGTATGCTTGCGCGAGTTTCGTGAGATTATCGATAACGGTTAGTATATAATTTTGACCAATAAAAATACCAATGAAATTTTTTTCAGCGGGCGCCAGTGGGGGTTCAACAATTTGCAAAAGCTGTTTGCGACATTTTCGGTCAATCTTGTTTAGTTGGCAAACCCGGCAGTGTTTAATGAAATCCTCTACGTTCTTGTGCAAGTTTATCCAAACATGGACTAACCGAATTTTGTTGTATGTTTCGGAAATTCCCTTGTGATAATTATCAACTGCAGCATGAAATGATTCGATGATTTTTTCGAAATCTGGCGATCTGGCTGTAGAGACGTTATAAATTTTTCGCGACAATGCACCGGCATTCGAATTGAGCTTGCCGGGCTTGTGCACAACCTCAAAATCAACTCAGCCAATTTTAACCTCCACCTAGTTAACGTAGTTAACCTCAAAATCAAACTCAGCCAATTTTAACCTCCACCTAGTTAAGGCTCCTTGATGGAGAACAACCAGGAGAGTGGGGCGTGGTCACTTACCAAAGTAAACCGTGTACCACAGAGGTACGGCCTAGAAAGACAAGTTGCCCAAAGGACACTTAATAATTCTTTCTGGATCGTTGAATACTTTGTCTCGGTGTCATTTAACGTACAGCCGCGGAAATAAAGAAGTTAACATGACCGCAGCTAGCCTACACCAAGCGTAGGTCGGAGATTGTCGGTCGTCGTATACCTGCTAAAGAAATAAAACCGAAGGGTCACTCTGTTTTATTTCATGTTAAGTTTTCTGTATATAGATAGCATGAATATGTGTTTATTTATATAATATATTTTCGATATTCGGAACGAGCATAACTGACGCTCGTGGCTAGACTGTTATTCGTTAATGTTTTTGTTTCGATATGCAATTGCAATACTATTTCATTTATACTAAAATACAGTAACGATAAGTTATAATAGTAAAAATTTGAATTAGGCTCATATGAAAATACTTCATCATCATGACTACGTCGGTGTATGCCTAAAGGCAAACCGATTACTACATCGGATATCCGCTGTCAATAATTTTGAAAGGAAGATAATTTTAGATAGGAATTTCCTTTAAGTGAAAAAAAAATAACTGGTTTTTCTCGGTTTCTACTTTGTCGCAGACAGAGACAATATACTTTTATCTCAAAACGTTTTATATTTATTTTGATTTCAGTTATGGTAAGTAATAGAAACTAGCAACTCCGTAAACTACAAAAACATACACTTAGATGGATATTATATATTTTATTTATGCATATAAATATGTATACAACAAAAATAATATAAATATAACATGAGAATAGTGTAGATCGATACAAATAACAGGTAGATATATAACAGTAAAATGTAATATATGTAATAACATGACATAAATATATGTAATAACATAAAAACAAACATTTAATAATATAGTAATAACATAACGTATTAAATAAGAAAAGTGTTCTGTTAGGTTGGAGATTGATATAAATTTGGAGGAGTGGCTTTATTTCATATCTTGTTGAGGTTGGTATGACATGCAGTTTTAGGAAATGATACATTTACGACAATCTAAACACAAACATATGTATCGTCAATTCTTGAACGATCTTCAACAGACAGGTGATAGGGCATCTTCAAAATTGTGTGGCGATGCCACGATGCCACGAAGTCACAACGTTATGTGATACATATTTTCAATATTTGCCTAATTTGCCTATCCTAGCAAAAAAATAATTAGGGAACAGAAAGCGACCCAAAGTGTAATAAAAATACCTACCTTTGTGGTTGATCGTCCGGTAGGTAGATCGGCCGCAATACAAAATATTATAGAAGAAACTTGTGCACTTGAAACTTTTGCACTACGGTGAAAATGATTGAGTACAGAAATATAGATTGAAATTTAAATAATTTTAATTTTACAATTTTTTCAAAGTTATCGTCGTATCTGAATATTCTGAATGATGTGATATTCATATTAGATTGTAAATCCTGCCCTTACATATCACACATAAAAGAAAATTGCGTATGGATGCTATTTAGAACGTCAAAATATAATTTTAATAAACACAAAAATAACAACATTTTTATAATTAAACTAAAATGCTGAACAATACTGAAGTATCAGTTCTAACGGGCATATCTGCAGCAAAGTAGAAAGCGGGACAGATAAGATTTTCACTACATACAAAAATGTAGAAATCTTTTAAAAATTATTTACGCCGGTCATATTGATCGGTTTTGTGTTTTGGATAGACGCCGGCCAGCGCGGCGGTGTGGGCGCCCTAATGATCAAGGACTTAAAATTGTGCTTTACACAATATTAAAGAAATTTGCAGATACGACCTTAGGAAGTATAACGGCAGTATACCGACTGTAACTGTCGGTATACCTACTTACAATAAGAATTAATTTACTGTGTATTTTAAAATACATTAAATATTACTATCACTTTTGTCAGTGTCGGATATCGGAAACATATATAAATAGACGAAATTCGATTTCATTCAATACATGCAGAAAAAGAAAACGAAACGAAACAAAAGTGACCCTTTGGTTTTATGACGTTAGCAGGTAGGTACCCAACGACCGACAATCTCCGACCTACATTTGGTGTACGCTAGCTGCGGTCATGTTAACTTCTTTATCTCCACGGCTGTATGTGATGCGTACCCTTTTGGACGGTCGGAGCCTATCTTTCCCTGAGAAATGACCGCCCCTATAGCAATATTTGACGCATCGGTTGTCAATATAAAAGGCTCATTAAAGTTCGGATACGCCAGCACAGGAGGGCTTGTTAAAATCTCTTTACATTTTTTAAACGCCTCACGACAACCATTATCAAAATCAAAGTCCACATTCTTTTTTAATAGTCGTGTCAACGGCTTAGTGACATCAGCGAAATGGGGCACAAATTTACGGTAATACCCTAACAACCCAAGGAGGGATTGTATTTCCTTAACATTTTTGGGCTCCGGATAATTTAAAACACAATTGACTTTAGCTGGGTCTGGTTTAATGCCCTGCTCCGTTAAAATGTGACCCAAAAATGACAGTTTTTTTTTTTTTGAAAAAAGAAGCATTTGCTAGGTTCTATTTTCAGATTTGACTTTTATAAGCGATCGAAAATTCTGCGCAACTTTAAATAATGGTCTTGTAGCGATTCGGTAAATATCAAAACGTCAAAATATAAATCATGCAGGATTCGCCAATCAACCGCGAAAAATATTGTTCATCACACGTTGAAACGTTGATGGCGCGTTTTTAAGCCCAAAGGACGAATATTGCAGAATATATTCGAAATAACCTTTGACGGTATTGAACGCGGTTTTTTCGACATCTTCGCTAGCCATTTCAATTTGATGGTAACCTGCCTTAAAATCTATTGTAGAGAAGTATTTACTCCGCCCTAGAGTGCCAACTATATCCTGTATAGGTATTAGGAGTTGGATACCTATCGACCTTAGTGATTTAATTCAATTTTCGATAGTCAATAACGATTCGCCAGCGTTTATCACCGTTCGGAGATGGCTTTTTGGGCACGACTCAGAGGGGGCTGGACCACGGAGACTTTGAGGGTTGAGTAATTCCATGGTCCAATAATCTCTCGAGGTGCTTATTTACTTCCGCTTTCAATACGTTAGGATATCGATAGTTCTTTGTGTGCACTGGAGGTGCATCGCCGGTTAACAGCATACGCATGCACGGTCCTGGCCCATGTATAGCGGGGCAGCGGTAAGGGGAAACAAGATTACGAGAGGCGGGCTCTGGGAATATGTCATCATGTGGAAGGGAGTTTAGAGTTTAGACACGCCTATCGCGCTCGTTCTGAATTTTTATGAACACGGCGTAACAGGAGGGCAGTAAATACGAGAAGATCGTATCATCGTATGCACTATGTAGTACGAAAGCGATTCTAGGCCACCCGTCGACCGTTAGCAAAACTGTTCTGACTAGCTATTTCATGTATCCGGCGAGCAGAATTCCAAAGCGGTGACAATATTATTGTCGATTGACTCGATTGACAGACCTACGATGTGATCTGCGGTAGTATTGCGAATCGCTTCGCTCAGAATGTACTGGTTCAGCTGTACCGGACAATAAAGGATGACTTCCGGTTTCTGCAGACTTTTAAGATTTAGGGATACATTTTTAAATTTTCGAACCAGTAGATAAAGATATTAGGAATGAGAAATAAAGCAATTCGAAATATACAGCAGCACAGATTAAATGTAAATGATTGAAACATTGCCTAAGTTTTTGTTTCTATACATCTGACATATGAATTCAAATAAGATGGAAAATCAAAACAACTAGTGAATATGTAAATCAGGTATAATTATGTACAATAAATACTCCATGTATGTATGTATATCAAATATTTGTGTACCTAACATAATCAACTAAAACACTACAGTAAATTATATCCTATTCAAGGCAACTACAATAGAAGTCAAATTTTCGTAGAATTTATATACAAATAATTATATACCTGAAATAATTAACTAAAACCTTATAATAATTTGTTTATATACAAGGAAATACAAATACAGCTGAAGCTAAATTACATTGTAGCATGTATATGTATAATGTACCTATATAGCATAATTATGTACAATAAATATTCGATGTATAATAAATAATTATGTATAATAACTGATCCGCGCGCAATACTGTTATCCACAATATTGAACACTCCCGATTCCCGAATGCCTGAACATGCGATTCCCCGATATCGGCGCGGGATTTGATGCACAGTATGGCTACACTGGGCTAGACGTAGAGATTTGTATTTACAATCACAATATGATTTATATCGGAATCAATCAACAAATTCATTCACCCATTTCTAAGGTATATCGGCTCATTTGTCAAACATGCTCATTGGTCACATATACAGATATCCGCATATGCGGATATCTGTATTTTATTCTGATACTTTCAAATTCACGGCACTCGGGAGTGGTAGCTTTCCATATTATGAACCCCGGATAGCTCAGGAACAAAACAAACCAATATCGCGTCAGTTTATTACGAACGAAATAATAATCATTTTGTGCACCGAAAGAAGATTATTTGAGAAGTTTTATTACGGTGGTTGCGTCGGATGTTTTGTTTAAATCAAAATATCAAAAGTTTTTAAATTTTTTAAACTCGTTGCAAATTTTACGCAGCCTGTTTGTTGATCATATTTTGCGTAATCTATATATTCTACAAATAAACATGAAACTGTTAGCTTGAATAATAACCAAGATATTCATGTAAAACGATTCGCAAAAGTCAAACAACAAAAATGTGGTAAAATTAAAATAACTCGTGATTACTTTTGGCATTTAGGTATAGGAACACATGATAAAAAGTTGGTGTATTTTGCTAAGTGACAAATTTTATATCAACTTCCGGTTGACCGGAAGTGGCAGTCATTTGAGAGTTTTTAAATTTACAAGTTCGAATCGAGTAGATCTCTATTCCATTTCCGTGATTCTGCTCGAGGCTACGAGCCCGCCGCGCCGTGCGATCGCAACGTATAGGTAAGTATACCTCCTAACATATTCTGTTGCCCTGGTCGGTCGGACTATGAAACAGCTGCAAATTCAGGACGAAAAATGTCGTGATTTGATTTTAGTTGTGGGTTTGCAATATTATGAAGGAAAAAATAATCTTTGCACATATTGGGGTACAATTTTGGCGTCTGTCCCCAACTCGCAGCGTTAGAAGTGGGGTGTAACTTAATTTTTACGTAGACCAATCGAAATGCTGGCAACGAAGCCAGGAATTCTAGAACAACTAGCGCCACCACGCAGAGGACTGCCAAACCCTGCAAATTTCACTGATGGAAACACATTTTTGCACAAAACATGGTGTTGTGGTCTATTTTATGCCAAAACCGCTTTCTCAAAACCTGGGGGACACTGTAACAATTGTATTTATGCATAATCCATTCAAATTGAAGCATTATTAACTTGTCAATCTTGACTTGATTAGTTGAAAATTGCCCATCTTTGCGATTTATCTTTTGAAACCTGTCAGGTTTTTGAGAAAAAAAATCTCTTACAGAAAGAAGGCATCCTTCTTGCGTATGCTCTATTTTTTTGATTTCAAGATTCGAAAGGGTTTGGATACATTTTTGGAGTAGGCGATTCCTGTTTCGGGCATTTTTTGAATGTAGGCCCTTAAAATTCTATGTTTTACCTCACTAGCAATCGCCATCCAAAAGAAATACATCACTATACTCCCGGCAGCATTTTCCGTTTCCTATAGGGCTAGCGCAACCGAGTGCGCTAATCGTGTAGGAAACGAATGCAAGCAGAGGCGCGTTATGCCATCATGGGGCCCTGGGCAATTTTGAATTTGGGGGCCCCCATATACAATGCTGAATTATGACGAATTACTTTTTTATACAAAAATAATATATACTAATAATACTGATATAACATTTCGGAACAATTAACAAAAATCAGAAATAAAAGGTAACTCATTGACCTTTTCGCAACAAAATTTAATATAAGTACATAGATAATTAGTCACAACAGATTAATTATTCTTAAGAATTACAAAATAACTAATAACTAGCTTAAAAATCAAAATGTATAAGCAAGTAAAATATGTTATGTTAATAAATAAAGGGTATTATTACCAAATAAATATTTTAAAAACTGCGACTTTTAGAGCATTCGTCTTTAGAAAATAGAATTCAAAAATAGGAAAAGTGTTGACTGAAAATCTTCGAAGAATTCATACAGTTTTTCTCTTCTAACTTAGTCAACGGTTTCTCATTAGTTTCCTACAGTACTAGATATAGTTTCCTTTATTGAAAAAAAAAAAAACATGTTTAACTACTCTAAAGTTAAATTTCTTATTCTTACTACGGTAATTTATTAATTACCCAATTAATTTATAGCTTATAAAACATGATCCGTCGTCATGGCGACTCGAGTAGAAGTACACTCCCAAACCGATATCCATAAATGTACTCAAATTGAAGGAAAATAATACGAAACCTAGACAAAATATAAACAAATAGGACCGCCTATGCATTGACAAATAGTTATTCGAGCCATAAATGCCGCGGTAGAGCGCCCATTGTTGCGCCCATTGTCGGATCCTTTGAGAAGTTAAGGTTTGCAATTTTCGGGAAAGTGCTGAACGGGGTGAACACGATCCAAAAATTTTTTCAATGGACTTCTAGCGGCGATATCGTCGTACAACGATTTTTCGCGGAAAATTAAGAGAAATGGGCGCTAAATGCGCGATTCGCGAGTCCACACAGCAGCAAAACGGCATTTAGAAGGCAAAACCGCTGTCGCGTCCGCGGTTTCGCGGTTTTTGCGAAGAGAGACGCGAAAATCCCGCGTTTGGACGTCAATTATTTAAGTTTTAGACTTATTAGATTTATTTTGGTCCTCAACCAGCAGGAGCGCAAATGTTCACTATTCTTGAGACGGTAATAAATTACTTAAAGATTAGTTGGGTCCTCGCTGAGAGGAGCCTAAATCTGCTTGCACCGTTAAAGTGGTCTGGCATAGTGTGGTAGTCTATTACAGCAATGAGTTTCCAAAATACTGCGTTGGGGGCCCCCCTGTTATTGGAGGCCCTGGGCAAATGCCCATTTTGCCCATGGGATAACGCGCCCCTGAATGCAAGACCTGTAATTCCGTTCCCTAAGTGGTTTACGCACCTCACACATTTACTGAGCATGCCTCTGCATACCTGAACTTATCCTCCTATACCATGAACTTTATAGGTGTGTTTTTTTTTTAAATGTACATACAAACTAATAATAATAATAATCATAATTATGGGTCTACGTGCCTGCATCGCTCTCGTGCTGATGTTGATTGAACTTTGATGCGTCTTCCAGGCATTATATTTTGTATTGCTGAACAAATGTCGTAAAACTCTTGTTCTCTTTCAATACCATTCATCTTTGCGTTTAAGTTCTTTATGCTTTTAAGCATAAGTTCGGAAGGATCAAAAATTTGGGAGTGCCAAATTGACTAGCTCAATGCGATCAGAAAATAGCAGATGTGGGGTGGTTTGCAAATTAACACCTGTGTTATACACTGCACAAAGATGTTTGCAGAATTTGCCTCCCGCTCCAGCTGGACAATCGCATTGCTCAATTATTATGTCAACTGTATACAAAAGATTGCTATCTTCTGAAGATGCGACTGTAAAAGTTGTGTCCGTCCTCTTTTCCACAGCTAGAAGGCAAGCTTAGCGGCAAAACTTTTTGAAGAAATTCTCAAGTATCATATTCCAGAGAAACGCAAGCAAAATCAGCCAATGATATCGCGTTGAAAGCTTTGCACCTCTTTGAAACTTGATCTTTAAATATACGGATGGAGACCTCGATTATGTTGTTTGTGTTATGTCCTCTTGTAATATATTCTTTGCGAAAACAGTGGCTTCAGACTTTAATCCAGTATTGCTTTTGGAAATAATTAAGAAAGATTTTATATTTGCCAACCATAAAATGCATAAATATTCTTTATTTAATTCACAGTCAATTTCGTTCTGAGCTAAAAGAACTTCTCGGAATCAACGTTCTTCGATCATCAGTTTCAATATTAATGGAACGCTTCTACAGCCACCGTCACACAGCATGTAGGATGTGATACATGCACAGAAGTAGGACAGAATTTGGAAATACTTTCTTCATCGCATTTCTTTCGGCAAAACTATCGTCCGTCATGAAAATGGCTGGATTTCATTCCATAAAATCCTTCGTTTCCAATTAAATCACGGAACTTTTCGAAACACTTCGTATACCTCTTCTGTTTGAAATTCATATATTATGCAATATAGTGGTACCCCACCTATTTTGGAAGCTCCTAATATAAACGTAACAGACGAACCGCCTTGATCGCAAGAACCACTTGAATCTACAAAGACGACCTCCCCTGCAAAACGACAGGCATAGGCTCTTTGCATTAAAGGCGTAAATGATACGCAGCAAAAAGGGTTTTCGTATTATAGTCTTAAAATATTGTTTCTTTCTAAGAACTCACTAAATGAAACACTACTTGACCGACTGCGTCAGTTAAGAGGGTTGCAAAGGGTTGCGATTGAAAAGACCAAGGCACAATAATTGATAATCTTTATTGTACGACGGCTGAGTACAATCTGATGCCAATACATCATATTACAGTATAATATGCGTCCAGTCAGCAATATACACTCAGCACGCTTACTTAATATTACCCAATATTAACTAACAATAGTGATAGGAAGATACATCCTTCCATGACTGGATATGCCACCTTTCGCCGTAGAACCATCTATTTTATTTATTAAAAAGTTTTTGAATTGTAAAATTAACGTATCATTAACAAGAAATCTTTAATAATAAAACTTTAGTTGCAAAACATGTAAATGCAAACATATACTAACAAAATAAATTTTAATAAAACATTTAGTCATTCACGTAGTAATAGCAAAAAGTTCAGTTAGATGTAAACAAATTAAAAGGTTTAGATAAAGTATTTCAATAGTGTTTTTTGCGATTTGCTCTAAATCACTTTTGCTGTAAATTCAATTCAATTCACTTTGCGTCTACCGTGCTCTATTGTTAATGTATTATTATTATTAATACAAAATGTATTGTGTTGTTTATGTACAGGTCATAACCGCGAACTTTCTGAGGCTTCTAGCATCAGCGACGAATCAGAGATGGAGAGGCTGCTGCGTCGTATAACAGAACTCACGGAAATCTTGGAATCTCGAGAAACAAAACTAATCGACGTCAGCAGAAAGAATGCCGAGTTGCTGGAGTTAAACGACGATCTTCGCACTCAACTAGACACAATCCACAACAAGCAGATGGAATCCTTGAACCTCTCACAAGTCACGGAGGAGTACACGCAACGTCTTTCTGCTCTCGAACGGAAGTTCCAGCAGGCGATTCGCGAAAAGGACGGCCTCAGGAAGCAACTGAATGACTATAAGGAAGAAGCGGCGCAGCGGGTGAGCAGGAGCGAGATCGATTCTATTGTGTCTGAGAAGGACGAGATCATAAAGGAATTAAGGGATGAAGGCGAGAAGTTATCAAAACAGCACTTGCAACATTCAAATATAATCAAGAAGTTGCGCGCTAAGGAAAAAGAACACGAGAATACGGTCAAATATCTGAAAGAGAACGTAGAGGATTTTACGGCCGAAGTGGACAGGATGAAAAGGTCTTTGATGGCAAAAGAGGAGGTTGAAAGGACGCAGATTGAGGCTGTTCACCAATTAACTACAAAGAATAATAAATTGGAGGATGAAGTGCAGAATTTAAAGAGTAGTCTGGAGGACTACGTGCAAAAGCATGAGACACTCAAGAAATCCTTTGAAGCGGTTAAGAAGGAATTGGCCGATAAAATCAAAGCAAGCAGCGAACTGCTAGTAAGGGAACAACTGTTGCAGACTTTGGAGAAAGAGAAACGGTCTACACAATTGCAAAACCAGGAGGTATATTTTTTACTATGTACTTACTTACGAAAATTATGAAAGTTTTACTTTGTTTCATGAACATTTTAGATTCTCAGTCACTTGGAGGATCTGCGGACAAAGTTACAAGAGGCTGAGGACAATTATGCTAGGAAGGAACAACAGATACGTATGGAGAGTAACAAGTTGCTGCAGAGATCGGAAGATGCCGAGAGGCGGAATGAAGAGCTGGCACAATCGGTGATGGAGGTCAGTAAGCCACTTGTTAGGCAATTGGAATCACTGCAGGCAACATATAACCTAAAAGTCTACAATTTTGAACAGATGGAGCATAATTTGACCGTAAAAATAAGTAAAAGTTTGCAATGATGTAAAATCCAAATGTGTTTCTATTTTTTTTTTTTAAGATGATCTGCAAACTAAGTTGAAAACGCATGTTGATCTGGAAAGAGTTGGCAGGGAGGACTGTGTCACATATAAGAATAAGTTGTCCTCCATGGAATTGGAACTGTCTGAGATCAAGAAGGAGAAAGAACTTGCTCTGATGCAGATGGATCAAAAGGAGACAGAACACATGTTTGCTGAACAGAAGCTTAAAAGGTGTGATTGATGATAACCTATCTATAAAGTAGCTCTGTCAAGGCCCGTATGTTTTTTTCATATTTACTCTCATCAGCCAATGCCACATTATTGGTGTAGACTAATCCATAGCTCAGCGCTGTCTTCGAGTTTGTTCTGTTATTGTTCTAGTAAGCAGGGCGCAGTGATGACATATTATTTGCTTGAATTTGTATTTATTTATTGATCATTGTCAATTTACCATTTGTACACAATATAGTATGTTGTTTATAAATGCAATTGGTAGCAACAGTATCGATTTGAGTCCACTTCAAGTAGGACCACTGTATACGACGTGTTTCAGTTTTTTTATTAAGATAATAATCGTGGCATGCAAACATACAAGCTGTCCCATGGTAGGGCGTGGTACATTAATGGCCTTAGGAAATCGAAATACACGATTCTTCCATATAAAAAAGTTGTAGATAATCATTTGCTCTACAGAACGAGATGTTCCACAATGATGTACCACCACAAACTTATATTTTTAAACTGAACACCCCGCTAAACATGCAATATTGCGATTTCTGTAATTTTGGAAGATGGTAACTTGTGGAAATGTATTTACGTCATGTTATTACAATGTTTGTGTGACATTTCCCATATAATATTTTAATAACAACAGTTTAGCTACATATATACAACATATATTTGCAGTCTTGAGACTACATTTCATTGACAACATTTTATGTACATAAATGCAACATATTGCTACGATATCTTATCTTATCTCCAGACAACATTTTATTGATAACATTTTATCTACATACGTGCATCATATATTTACAATCTCGATACAAAATTTTAATGTCATAAATACATCATATGATTACAATATGGAATTAACATTACGTTTAAACGTTTTCTATATGATACATAAATGCATCATATTTGTACAATCTCAAGATAACATTTCATTGACAACAATTTTATCGCATAAATGCATTATGTGTCTACAATATGGAGATATTATATTGAAACATTTTATCTACATACAATCTTGATGACAATCTTGAATCATAATGTCTCCATTTTATCTACTTAAGTGCAGGGCCGCGTTTAGGGTTTTGAAATTCCGAGCCCCTCAACCTATATATCGTATATCAGGGGTGGCCAACACATCGATCGCGATCGACCGGTCGATCGCGAACCCAATTTTTGTCGATCCCACCCGATATGTTGAGTTATTGTGTGATGCTGGCTTCAGTCAGATTTTCGTAGTAGTAAAATAGGCTGAATATAATCCTATTGTTATCGAATATGGAAGAAGAAAAATAGTTTCGAATCAAGCACTTTATTAATTATATCCAGCAAGAACAGCCTGCAGACAACACGGGAATCGAGCAATGACTGATCTCACAGACCTGTCCGTTTACCCATAACGGTTTTTTTTTCTTATCGCATCGCAACAAAAAAACGTTAACCAAATGTGTCAAGTTAGTCAGGAATCTAGTAAGTAAAAATTCTGGGTTAGATGACGTTTGAATAGTTTATTGAAGTCGGGCAGTATCCGGATTTCGAGCGCAGCTCGTCATCAGTTGCTCACGTCAGGTTAATACAAACATTGATACATCTGGTTTAAAGCATTGTCGGTCAAACCATTAAAATAATTACGAAACATTTAAAAGACTCAAAAACAATACGGCAGCATACAATATCTTAGCCATTTTTACTGGAAAAAATGCGCAAGTTTGTTCAAGATTCTTCATCACTGGCGTAGTATCTCAATTAATACAACACATAAAATAATTGTTAACACGGCCATTCCTGAGTATAAGTTTGCTCTCGAAGCTAGTCTCCAGAACCACTATCCTAAGTTATAAATTTGATGTCACTAACTCTTTCAAACTTCCATTTGACAATTCATAGTTTGCTAAAATTGAAGTTGTTACACTTTAACAATAATCAAGTTACCAACACGTATTTCTTCTCCTTTTGTGTTCACAACGCTAACATTTTAGCACAAAACAATCAAATAATTGCATATAGCTAACCATCTTTCAGGTCAAAAACGTAATCAAATAATTTCAAAAAGCTTTAAACTCACAAAATAAACTAAGGGAGTAAAGGGCTGACATGCCGGCGCAGCAAGACATACAAATATTCGCAAACGCTTAACTTTTCAGCTCAACAAAATAAATAAATATTAGCAAACGACCAATCTTTCAGCTCAACAAATTAAAGAATGTTAGCAATGGGTAACCTTTCAGCTAAACAAAATAAATTACCATGTCAGTAAAGAGCTGACCTTCAGCTCAACAAGATAAAGAAATATTCACAAAGGAGTAATTCTTTCAACTTAATAAGATAAAAAATCTGATATGGCCAGGCACATGACTTCATCAGATGACATCAGGCGTGACTGCATTAAAATAAAACTAGTTAGCCAAGATTTGACAGTAGGTATTGTCAAAGCATCAGCATTTGACACTACCTACTGCCATTAGACGGAATATATTTATCAAATCCTGGCTAACTAGTATTATATTAATGCAGATGCGACCGATCTCGATCAAATAGAACTTGGTATTGCTGCTAAACTACTAATTTTACCAAAAAATTTCATAGACATAAATTATTCAGAATTTCCTTTACTTTAATTTATTACTAAACTATTTGACGAAATTAGAGAAACAACGGCTCATTTGCAAAATCCTTGAAAAAGGCTTGGAGTAAACATCCAGTTCCTTTGGACCCTTTTGAACCAAAAACTTTTCAGTTTTAAGTTTGGTCATGAAACTTCTAAATATGAAGCTTCGTCCCAATACATACAGTAGTTTCTCCGGAATCGTCGCCACAAAATCGGGTGTACAGATACACATACATACACAACACACATACACACACACAGACAATATTTTGTACCGTGTTCAAATATGTTCAGGGGACCCAAAAGGACATATCTCAGCATGATTACAAAAATATTAGTAAATGGCTCTATTTCAGTTCAAAGACAATCAAATGCTAATATTACTCATATTTTTTACGTAGGTGGATATACAGGGTGTATAGATCCGCGATGTATAGATAGATTAGCAAAAAATAAGTCTAAAAATCTTATATCATTCTTCCAAGATACATTTTTGTGGCCAAAAAAGAATCGCAGAAGTAAAATTTTAAAATCAAGTTGTCAGCCATACTGAGTATTTATATAACAACTTTTTCATATTTCCGAACAAATAGTACCACAGCTAATACCTACAATGCAATTGAGAAAAAAAATTATTTTAAGTACTACAAATTTATTTTGAAAAATTGTCGAAAAATCAAGTTTTTTAGATACCGCCTGTACGGAATGAACTCTTATCTGCAAAAATAAAAAGTTGAGTCTGGAAATATATTTTCTTTATGACCGTAAACCTAAAAAACTTAATGAGTGATTATAAATCCAAAAATAGTTTGGTACATATATTTTGTTTATCTACCCATAACGCGCGAATGTGTTACGCCTATGACAACATGTCGATCGCGACACACGTTTAAGATAAAGGTAGATCTTTAGTACACAAAAGTTGGCCACCCCTGTCGTATATGATATAAAACCAATAATAAAAATATTTCTTAAAGAAATAAAAATCGCATTTTTAAGTTGTTAATTTTTATTACAATTTTTAATGAAAATATGTGTTTTACTAGGCTAAAATGTTCTGTTTCTGAGTTTGGCTTCAATAAATGTTTTGATGATGTTTATGATGTCTATGATTTTTTGATCATAGTACAGGGATTTAGAAAAGCTTTTTCAAAATTTGCAAGCGCGTTGAGGTTTTACTCCGACAGTGTACCGCGCAAATAAGGTTTCACCAGCTTAAAATAGAAAATTATAGTATATTATAATACTAGTGACCCCTTAGATCGCTGAGATGTGTAGGTCGCTGTTACGTGTAGAACGCCGAAATTGGTAGATCGACGAAGTTGGTAGATAGCCGATATAGGTTGATCGCTAAAATCGGTAGAATGATGTAATATGTAGATTCCCGAAGCGTACGAAGAATAGGTAGATCAGTGAGTTCGATAGACCGCCGAAGTTGCGGCGCTCTATCGAACTCACACGAACTCATCGGTCTAGCAAAAAATCGGCGATCGCTAATGTTGGTAGACGGCAGATATCTTGTAAAATAAGATCTTGTAAATTGGATAGCCGTCGTGCGCGAATTGAATTTTTATACAGTGTAGATAACAATGTATTACTATCTGGTTTGGTTTTATAATAGACTTACTGTGGCACATCTTTTTTTCAGTTTCTTAATAAAAAGTGCAGGTAAACACTCCAACCACAATTTATAAGATTGTCAAAACAAATACTTACTCTTACAAAATAATCTAGTACTTTCTGCTTTGGACGTATTGTGATACCGTTTTCAGTGTCATAATGATACCATATGAAAAATGTCTAAATTTATCGTATATAGAGCACGGAATTATTTCATATGGGTAGGTACTTCTCGCTGCGTTCGTCGTGCGCCAACCTACTCATGCGCCAATTTCGGTCTTAAACACTTATTTGTATGATGTATAACTTTTCATTTTGGTTTCATAATGGACTTATACTGTAATTCTGTTTTCCGTGTCATATTAAAAACCGTTGGTAACTATTGTTACAACTATAAATATATTCTAACCCCCAAATGCCTAAATTTGGCGAACGAACGCTTTGGTTCAGTTGGGCACTCCTCGCTGCGCTCGTCGTACTCCAAACAACTTATACGCCAATTAAGCTATTATAAAATATATGATAATGTTTTCAGTTTTATAATGGAAGCCGTAAATATTTTAACCACAATTTCTGAATTTGACGTAGAGACGCATTGCTTCACATGAGTACTCCTCGCTGAACTCGTCGTGAGCCAAGATAGATAAATAAATTAAATAAATTAAAAATTACGGCAACAATCTGGATTTGAGCAACGCCATTGGTTGGAGTTAGAGTTGATTAGAGTATTGTGCTAGCGACGCAATGTCCCTGTCATCTTTAATATGATCACAAAGAAAAGAATTTAAAAAACATTCTTATAACGAAATATTTTTTTTTATTAAATTTAAGCCCTTAGCGGGAAAGTTTACTTTCATTTGGGTAATTTTTTTGTGGTCAATAGGAGCAACTTTTTATCAACTTGCAATTTTGATTTTCCAAAAAAATCAGCCTATTGTAAATGATGTTTTTAATGAAATACACATTAATTGGTCTAATACACTGATCCTACCATGCACATAAATTAAATACAATTTAAAAGAAATGTAATTTAGAAGTCGTAGATTAGAACACGCCGTAGTTGACTCGTACATAATGGATATAATTCACTACCATAATTATACACTCGCGTAGCAGCTCGTGTATAAACTGCGCATTATCTGTTACATTATCGTGAAAAAAAGGTTATTATTTATTCGCAATTTACTTAATTAATTGAATGATTGTTCTTATAAACCTTTAAAGGAATTTTAAAAACATGTAACTTAAAACAGTGGCTCGTCGTGAATTTGTTCATTTTGTTGGGCTTATTTTGAATATATGTATACCGTTTTCAGTGTCATAATGAATGTCCATATGAAAAATGTCTAAATTTGTCGTATGGAGTTCATATGGGCACTTCTCACTCATCGTGTGCTAACCTACTTATACGCCAATTTAATATGCTAATTTAATTTAAAACCCGTTAGGGGTTTTTGATATTGATTTTTTCCAAATAAAAAAAAACTTTCACTTTGGATTTATAATGGAGTAATTGGAATTGTTTTCAGTGTCTAATGAAAACCGTTGGTAACCATAGTTATGGCTATATATTCTAACCCCAATGTCTAAATTTGGCGAATGGTCGCATTAGTTCAGTTTGGTACTTCTCGCTACGCTCGTCAAACATGTTGTCGAACCATATGTCTATATGCAGAAGTACCATAACGTATTTAATTATTATTCAGTTTTTTGGCTATCAGATTTTAACTGGCGAGATAGAAAAGAAACAGTTAACAACATTCCCACAATAATTATGGGAAAGAATAATAGCTTCTATTAAAGGAATCAGAAGCAACAGGAAGGAACATATCGTTCTTTTATTCATAAATACTATTGTTTTATAGGAGCAGGCCAAAGAAGAATATTCTACGCATTTATTTTTTGGAAAGTTGTTTTGATAATTTGGCATTACTATCGGTTATGAGTGCATATGTATAATAAAGGTTTTTAAAAAGAATATGCAAAGAAATATAAATGTGTAACTGAAATGTATTTTATGTCATTTTTTAACAATTTTTTTATTGACTCTAAATTAGTACTCTAATTTAAAATAAATCTTAATTATTATTCCAATAACTTTGAATTATAACTTATTGTTTTACTTTAGAATATAGAAATAATCTTCAGGAGAAATGTTTTAATATTATTTAATAAATAATCACATGCTTCAAAAGTAACTCAGCACAACATTACAGAAGCCCTAAACAATAATAAACATGCATGGCATAAAAAATATTAAATATTTACATATCTAGTCATAATAAGCCTAAATATGTATTATATTACTATCATATTATACAGCATGTTGCACTTTTTCCCCGCAAAACTCTTTCAGATAGTAAATATCACACCAAGTATAATATAGACCTATTGGTTTTCGTTATTCCACGTGAAATAATTAAACGGCTCTAGTTTCTTTAGGAATTTAAAAACCCAATAAGTCGACATGATATTTTTTATTCAAAATGATATTTACTTGTAGACAAAAAATCTTTAAAAAGATTTATATGTAGTTTGTTTCTTCCTTCAATTGTATAATTAGTTTATTTTTAATATTTTCAATTTTAAACTTAAATTAATTTACCTTTCATTGTTGTTATCGGTATTGATTGTGTTCTTTCTTCGTTTCCACATTGTTTGATATGTATTTTATTGTATATAATTTTTTTATTTGACGCTATTTCAAGCAGCTGTAACTTTTTAAGGTTTTGAAAAACAATTAGGTCCACGCAAAAAAAATACAATCAATACCTATAAAATTATAAAATTTAAAAAATACTTGTCAAATGTGCAGATTTTGTATTTGCAGTTTGTACCTTTGAGGGCGTTTGGCCATGTCCATCGTATACCCAACTGCTTTTGCAATTTAAATATTTTTCTTTCTTCTCGGGTTCCTTGTGCAGTACGGTGTCGGCTATGCTTCCTCTATTATGTTATCGGTAAATTTTCTTGTTTGACCTTCAAACTAAAACAAAATAAAGATTAATTTTGGAAATGTTTGATTAAAAAAGTAACCATGACTTGCGTGCCAGGGGTTTTTCTGTATGGTACAATTACCAATATAATTACCACAGTTTGTACATAAGGATAATTATATTCATGATGAAGACATAATTCCTAGCATAATACACTATGGTTATATCGCTATCTGCATTTTTGTTTACCTTTGTTTTGTCTCAAGTAAATCATTTTTCTTCCTGACCCGACACACAAAATATGGTTAGTTAATAGCCACAGTCTCGAAGAAAAGACTCATCCCTATAGAAAATGCATCCCGGACATTGAATACCAAATGATTAATGTTTTGTGTCCGCATCAAATGTCACCGAAAATCTTCAAATTTAACAGCACAACCTCGCTCGCAATATCTATAGCCTAGAAGCACACAAAAAACAATTAATTAAAGAATAATATACAAAACGTTAAATTATATACTTACCAACATCATGAAATTGTGCTTTAATCAAATCCTGGCATGGCACTGTCACGTTGATTGTAAACAGAGAATTGGAGAGAAAGAGAACTTAGCTCCGAGCACTCGACGAACACATAATGCCGATCCAGCTGACATCTCTCGGCGAAACAAATGCTGTATTTTGCCAATTTCAAAATATAATTTAAAAAGGTGATAAAAATGCAATATGATCAGTCATAGCTCCATTTCTTTCCTTAAATAGAACTTAAATTATCAAATAAAATTCAAATGACAGCTACAAATTACATCACCATGTGACGAAAGCCACGCCGTTTCTCCGGCAGATGGCGTTACAGTCGATGTACCGTAAAACTGTCAACAATTTATTACACGTATTTTTCACTTTCAATATAAGTAAAATTCACTTTACGATTGCGCTTTCTTCCTTTCTGGTCCTCAGTGGCTGTATAGTTGCCACTTACCGCTAGTGTTTCTGATCCCGACGCGCTACAAATGTATGTACACACGTACACAGATATGTTCGCAAGTCTTCTCCTTAAAAATGTTTAACACTTTGATCGCGGCGGGTGTCACTTTAACTCTTACCGTATTTCTATATGAGCCCGGGACATTATTGTCCGTCTGAATATCTTTTCGGTGTATATTAGCGTAATTTCACCGCGTACGGGACCGAAATCTGATTAGTGTAGGAAAATTAGATTTTTTAGAAGAAAAAATTTATAAAGTTTTGAAATTTTGGTTATGAACTCTCAGTAAGGATCCAAATACAGATCCGAAGAGTTCCCACCTCTCCGGTGGGAGCTTCATCCCCTTTTGCTCAAAAAACTACCCCCAATCATAACGTCGCGGTCTTTTTCGGCGTTTTGCGCGTAAACCGCAATTTTTACGAAAAAATGTTACAGGACTTTTTATATTCTCCATTAAATTCTCTATATAAACGCCCCTTACTGTTTTTTGCGTATCTCTCACCAAACGCTTGTAAATGACCTTGGAATATAGGCATAGTTTTCAGCGCGAACTGAATAATGAGCTCAGCACCGTTTTCTCCGGTGATTATCTTTAAAAATGTTAGTCTGAGCAAAAAAATGTATAGAATCAAAATTAAAGAGCAGTTTTTTCTCTACAAGGTGCATATAAAATAAGATCCTTATGATCAAGTGTTAGTGTTCATATGATGATTTTATTATATTTATGCATTCTGTACTTTGAGCCCGTTTCCACACCACCTTTGAGGTAGAGCTCTGGCCGCGTTTTTACGTGGTTTCCCCTGTAAGCCTATTCCACTAATAAAATATATCTATTTATTAATTTTCCTCTGCAAACTCGTCCTTCTCGATCGAATTGAAACAACTTTGCCCATGACAACTACAGCACATTGTGGAGCAGCGCAAACCAACTTTTACACAGGTACATCGCTTTCCACATCCTTTTTTACAGCAGCAGGATATAAGCTGAAGAATTGAAGTTGGAGCTGGCGCTTCAGTCATAACCACTGGCTTTAGAATGTTTTTACTTTTTCTCCAGCCCCATTCAGTTGTCGTTAAAGTTTTTCCTCGCCACGTCTGAATTTGATTAAAAACCCGATATGAATATTGTGCTAATGCAGCAGATGTAGGTGGTAGTCTAGGCAAAATTACTGCGTCACTGGATTGGCCAACTAACTTATTCAATGAAATGAACCGGTAATGATTCTAAGTTGTCTCTTTTCGGGGTGCCTTGTATAAGGCAAGTGTAAATTTCTCACCAGCTCTTGCTATGTCATGTTTCGCCGATGAAGGATTATTGAATATGCCAACCATTTTTTGTAAATCCTTTCTTGATTTTGTTATGTTTATAGTCTGCGATTTTCCTTTCCCAAAAAAAGCAGACGTTGTGTCGCAGCCACTAAATGCATGGGTAAATAAAATGTTATCTTTGCAACAGTTTAAAACTTACGAAATTTGTAAGTCATGGGAACTATACGCCCTTTTCTTAATATTTCCTTGAGCATCTCTCAAAAAGCGTATGTCTTTGTCCGATGGAGAAAGGGCGATGAGGAGTGATAGCAAATCAATATCTTGCCCAACAACATAGTTTTCAAAATTGTTGGCTACGTCGATCGCAGTCTGAACAATTAGCAAGTCCGCATAATCGGTAGCAGCGAAAGTGGAAATACCTGCTGATTCTAATGTGCTCATCAAAAATCTGTTGTTGTTGGGCATTATATTGATTTGCTAACACTCCTCATCGCTCTTTCTCCATCGGACAAAGGCATTCGCTTTTTGAGAGATTCTCAAAGAAATATTAAGAAAAGGGCGTATAGTTCCTGACTTACAAATTTCGAAAGTTTTAAACGGTTGCAAAGACAACATTTTATTTGCTCATGCGTTTAGTGGCTGCGACACCACGTCTCCGTTTTTTGGGAAAGGAAAATCGCAGACTATAACCTTAATAAAATCAAGAAAGGATTTACAAGAAGTAGTTGAAATATTCAATAATTCTTCATTGGCGAAAGATGAGATAGCAAGAGCTGGTGAGAAATTTACATTTGCCTAAATACAAAGCACCCCGAAAAGAGACATCTTTGAATCATTACCGGTTCATTTCATGTAATAAGTTAGTTGGCCAATCCAGTCACGCAGTAATTTTGCCTAGACTACCACCCACATCTCCTGCATTAGCACAACATTCATATCGGAATTTCATCAAATTCAGACGTGGCGAGGAAAAACTTTAACGACAAATGAATGGGGTTGGAGAAAAAGTAAAAACATTCTAATGCCAGTGGTTATGACTGAAGCGCCAGTTCCAACTTCAATTCTTCAGCATATATCCTGCGGCTGTAAAAAAAGGATGTGGAAAGCGATGTACCTGTGTAAAAGTTGGTTTGCGCTGCTCCACAACGTGCTCTAGTTGTCATGGGCAAAGTTGTTTCAATTCGATCGAGGAGAGCGACTTTGCAGAGGAAAATTAATAAATAGATATATTTTATTAGTGGAATAAGCCTACCGGGGAAACCACGTAAAAAAGCGCGCCCAGAGCTCTACCTCAAAGGTGGTGTGGAAACGGGCTCAAAGTACAGAATGCATAAATATAATAAAATCATCATATGAACACTAACACTTGATCATAAGGATCTTACTTTATATGCACCTTGTAGAGAAAAAACTGCTCTTTAATTTTGATTCTATACATTTTTTTGCTTAGACTAACATTTTTAAACATAATCACCGAAAGAACGGCGCTGGGCTCATTTTTCACTTCGCGCTGAAAACTATGCCTATATTCCAAGGTCATTTAGGAGCGTTTGGTGGGAGATACGCAAAAACAGTAAGGGACATTTTTATAGGGAATTTAATGGAGAATATAAAAAGTCCTGTAACATTTTTTCGTAAAAATTGCGGTTTACGAGCAAAGCGCCGAAAAAGACCGCGACGTTACGATTGGGGGTAGTTTTTTGAGCAAAAGGGGATGAAGCTCCCACCGGAGAGGTGGGAACTCTTCGGATCTGTATTTGGGTCCTTACTGAGAGTTCATAACCAAAATTTCAAAACTTTATAAATTTTTTCTTCTATTCCTTGTTTTTCGAGCTAATTTGCTTACACTAGATGGTTCTCGCAGCGCGCTCAAGCTACTGTCAAGTGTCAACAACAGTCGCTTAGCAACGTACGTATTTGACAAATTTTCTGACGTATCTCGCGGTACACCCAAAATTTCAACCGATTTTAGCGAAAATCGGAAAAAATTTCTCACCTCGCAAACCACATTTTTGCATTATCATTTCTGTAATAGTTAGAAGAGCGAAAAAGATTCAACGGTAGCCGCTTGGGTATTATAACGCAAAAGTGAGATCATAGTTTTAGCGGCCGGAATATTGGGCGAAAATTGTCTCCGATTACTTTCGCGGTTTTAGTATAATAGACGTGGGACAAGTTTTATAAGACAAAAATTGGCGCTCGAGTTGTTTTGGGCACGACGAGCGTAGCCAGGAGTGCCCAAATGGAACGAGTGCGCCAATGCGTTTTATAAGACGTATACAATTTTTTCTACTTTGCGACATTAATTTTACATAAATGTCAAAAATTGCGGTTGTCATCTTACAATCTAGAGTAATATTTTTCATCAACAGTTGGTAGTTCGTTAGTTAGAACGCAAAATAGAAAAAAAATATTTTTTACTACTTTGCGTTCGTTATAAACTCATAACGAAACCGCTGTCGGTATCGTTATGAAAACACTAGATCAGAATTACTAAAAGTTGTAAACTAAAAGTTTTTCTAGATTGATGATTTTGACGTCTAGTGTCAAATAAGGCTGACATCTCAATGGCTATTGGCTCGCGTCACCCGTATTTATGAATTTTACCCCAACTACCAACTGTTGAATATAAAACTACTCTAGATTGTAACATGACAACCGCAATTTTCGAAATTTACGTAAAATTAATGTCGCAAAGTAGAAAAATAGTATATAACCCTCGTTTTATAAGACCTATTGGCGCACTCGTTCCATTTGGGTTGGGTGGGGTTAAGAACGTTGACTCCTCACAACCTTCTTAACGACATTATCAAAGAAAACAAATTTAGGATGTTTCGTAAATGCCTTAAAAATCCACTTAACCTTAGTGTCCCTGTATTTATAGAGTACCGCAATTGGTTATGCCACTACTTGGACTCAAAATGGCTGCTAAGTATTGACAGCTGGCCTGATTGGAAAGTCAACATAACCTTACTATAACCTTTCGCCATGCCTTTCGCCCATAAAAAATGAAGCCAAAATGGCGACTATTGCGGTACTCTCTAAATACAGGGACAACACTTAACCTGACCCAACAACGCCATCTAGCGGACGCAAACCTTGATATCCCGCAGAATCGAATAGCCAGTTCTTCCGCCAACTGAAGACCGAAAACACATGCTATGATTTTGTTAAATGTTTTGTTTTAATTGTTGTGTGCGTCAACTAATGCAACAAAAATTCCAAACACATTTTATATACCGACCAATCACCGTTTTTTTACATGTATTTTTTGTGACTATACGATGGTATGTTAAACTTGACAATTGTAAATATTGAGCATGATTCTCTGCTTTTTCTTGTAGTTAGGACTGAAGACGGGGTGAAACCCGAAACTGTATAGTATGCTAGATACTAGAATCCAATTAATATATTGATCATCAGTAACAACAACCTTGTTTAGTTTGCCATTAAAAAGGTTAAAGGGAACTCCTGGCGGAAGTACTGGACATTGAACAAATGCCAAAAGGGGATCGCCTTTAGAGTTCTCATGAAGGATACTGAGGGGAGGATAGGCTCAATAAAGGTACCTGAGGCATGTATGCACAGTATGCACGCGGACACCGTAATGGAGACACTAAAGCTCCTGTTCTCAGCATATTTCCCAGGATCTGTAAACATCGCTGCTGATGTGACAAAGAGCACTGCTCTGCCAAATATAAACAATGCTGGGAAACAGAACTCGTAGCTTGCCTCCAAAGCACAAAATTCTACCTTTTGAATCGCTAGGAATATCCGGAGGCATATGGCATACTGTGGTTGAGTGCTTATCCGCTCAGCCGATACGAATATGCATATGCAACAGGTACATCCTGCGAACTGGCAGTTAAAATAATAATTGTGCGGTAGGCCTTTCTATGGAGCAAAGAAATTGCACTCATAGCCTTGTTGGTTATTGAGGATGCGTTTGACAATACATCCTCCTTATCAGGAAGCTTTGAATTCTCTAGGTAGAAGGTGTAGTCAGCAAGGACTGTCGGCTAACCCCACAAAACCCACCTTAGTTACCTTCACAAGGAAAACCACGACACTGAGATTTCGACCCTTGCGCTTTTTTGGTACACCAGTGGCGACAGTGAAGGTGGTTAAATGTCTCCGCGTACTGCATTCCAGCACTTAACAAGCTGGGGGGAGACAAACACCCTGAAACTGGTATGAACACCAGCCCACTCCAGTATACCAGGTGATGGGAGAGCCGATAAACTAGCAAAAGCAGGGACTTTTTTTTCCGGTGCGGAGGAGGAGAAATGCTCATGCAGACCAACCGCTTAGATCTTCCTTAGATCCCTCTTCTCCCTAAAGGATGCCGAAACGGAACTACCCTCGCGGGCTTAAATCATCGCCTGGACTGCGAGACCTTCCTTCTCGCTTTTCTCTCTTAATAAGCATCCGTCGCAGTACCGTCTCCCGTTTGTTCCAATTTTTCGCGTCAATTAACATAACGTCGATGATACTTGTGGGAGTTAGCTCATGTCCAAGCTCAGTCTGAAGTCTCTTTCTATCTTCTCTGTTGGTGTTGCACTCAAAAAAGCCATGTGCTGGAGTATCTTCAGCTCCGCAGTCTAGACATCTGTCCGAATCCCTCCTCTTTATCCGGTGCCCGGTGGAGATATGTGCCGATGGAACCATGGCCTGTCAGAAACTGGGTAAGTCGTAGTTCACTTCGCCATATTTTCTGTCGCACCATTTTGGGACGTCCGCTATAAGTGTTTTTGTCCATTGGGTCTTTGTGCTGTTTGTTCGCATTCTCGTTCTTTCCGCTATCTTTAGATCAATCGGGATCACCCCCGCCACAACCGAAAGGGCTGCGGTGGAGACGGTCCTGTACGCGCTCGTGATCAAGATGTTCTGTCTTCTCTGAACGCCCAGAAGGAGATGTTTGTATTTTTGTGTTTCAGCGCTCGACACCACGTTGTGCATGCGTTTGAATGCCCTTGGTTTTGGGCATTATCCGCTTCAGTGCGTTGGTGGTATTCTCTGCCTTCTGTGCCACGACTCTAACGTGTTCAGTGTACCTCTGGTTCCTGTCGATCGTAACGCCAAGGTATTTCAAGGACTGATACGTGTCCGCCAAACTTGAAGCTGAGCCGCTGCACGGTATTCCTTCCTTTCGTTAGGGTTGCCTCGGTCTTGCGTCACAATCTGTAGGTCTATTTTCCGAAACCACCTTTCGATATCCTGGAGAATTTCTTCGGTATCCTTCACCAGTTGCTTGGCAGACCATCCCTGGACGCATACCGCCAAGTCGTCGGCGCATGCGATAAGGTGTATGTTTGCACGCTTTGTTACACTCATTATGTCATCATAAGCTACATTCCAGAGGGTCTGGTCAATCACTGATCCTTGTGGCACACCTCTCTTCATACAGTATGTCGATCCTTCGTACGTTATTGTGCGGTCACTCAGATAATTCATGATTGCTGCGATGAGACACTCCGGAATGTTTCTGCGTTTCATCGCGTTAAAGATTTCATCCCACCTTATGCTATTAAAAGCATTTTTGACATCGATTGTGACCAAAAGACAGAACCGACGTTTTCCCCTGTTGTACTTATCGTATTGATCGTTTATTTTGGTTACCATCTCTATGGCTTCAGTTGTGGATCTGCCTCTTCGAAAGCCATATTGGTGTTGTGCAAGTTTGTTAGGTTCAACGTCGCTTGTCAGTCTGTTCCTGATCACAGCTTCATATGCTTTTGCCCAGGAGTCTAACAGGCAGATAGGGCGGTACTTTGTTGCTTCGATCAGGTCACTTGTCTTCCTAGGCTTTTCTATAAGTGTTAGTGTAGCCTTTTTCCAGCCGGGCGGAAAGATCCCTTCCATCAAGACTGCGTCGAAGACTTTCTGAAATAATTCTGGCTTGCTCATGATCAGTTTCTTCACTATCTCGGCGGACACTCCGTCAGGACCGGGAGCTTTCCCTGTTTTTAGCTCTCTGGCCACCCTTTCTACCTCAGTCGTGGTGACAGCTTGGTGTTCATTTCTTATCCGGTCTCTATTCATTTGTGGCCATTTGATTATGGGAGCGCCGGGAAAAAGTTCCTCAATAGTCTCTTTGATTTTGGTCTCCGACATGGCGGTCTTGGGAAAGGTGTTCATTTTTTTGCATGCCAACTTGTATTCGTCTCCCCAGTCGTTAGAATTGAGATCTTCCAGGAGGTCGTTCCACGCTTTTTCCTTCGACGGTTTTATTGCTGACTTAAGAATCTTCCTGGCAGTTTTATACGAGTCTTCGCTATCGGTGGTTAAGTCGTTATCTCTTCTGTTAGCTCTGGTCTGGTTTCTCCTTTCCGATCTGCATTGCCCTCTAACGGTTGCTAGGTCATCCGTCCACCAATATAGAGTCATGGGTCTGTTGTTTGCTTTTCTCTTATAACCAAAAGTTTTGTTGCAGATGTCTGCTGTGATTAAGTGATATTTCTTTATCATATACAAATAGTGTAACAATAATGTGTGAAATTACCGTATACAAAAATATATTACTCGAATACAACATTTAGATCGCATCAGGTTTATTTAGATTCGATAAAATTAAAAAAAAATGTTTTTAAATGTTGATAAAAGGTTAGTTGTCATTAATTTTTTTTATTACGTGTTGAAAAAGAAAACCGCTTAATATTTCATTTAATAAAATGCGAAAAAGCTCGAATTATTAAAGAAAATCATCAACTTTAAACCTCCTGCGGGAGACCTAAATATTATCCAATTGAGCCATTTTTTGTGGTATATGAGGGTCCACAGAGACAACTTTTTATTAACTTGAAATTTAGAATTTGGATAAACGTTTTTCGATACACTCTAATGTTTATGCCCCGAGAGTAACCGAAGTCGCCCGAGGGTATAAACATCAAGTAATGCCCGTGGTACATACAAAATTTTATGTCCTCCAATGGTTTTGTTCCTCCGTTTGAATAATATTAATAAATACTGTGACGTAATCAAGTGACATGCATATCTACAAAGTTGAATAACAATACAAACAATTCGGAGTTGACTGACAATGCAGACAATTAATTGTCAAACAGAATAACCTTAATCGCCAATAATTGACATTGACGGTTTAAAATTTGCAATTTGAATGTAAAAAAAATATTTGATAATCTAACTATATCTGACATACGCTTAATGCCCGGGCTGGTGTTAAGAATTCTTAATGCCCTCGCGGGCATACAGTAGCTAGAATAGCTATTTTCGCCCCGGTATCTGAGATGTAAAATGTCACTTTATGATCATGTAGGACATAAAAAAGTAAAGGATCGGCAATAGTTGTTTTTCAACGATCAAATCAGCAAAATAACAGCAACATATGTGATTTGATGTGATTAACCTCAAAAGAAAATAGAATATGACGGCAGTGTGACAAACAGCGCCGCCAGACCTGGCGTCACCTGGCGTGCAAAACTAACGTCTAGCTTTGCGGGCGTCAGATGTGTCACGTTTTCCAACGAATGTCTGCGCATACGGAATTTTGCTGGCGATTGTCTCTGCGCTGCATTTTAGGGCTGGCGAACGGAAAAGTTCGGAGAGTCGCCGGAGATCGACTATGCATACGGGCCTTATGATTTCGTCGGCCTTCTCCAACTTAGTGTTATTTATTCTCCATTTCTTCTTTCGCGTTTGTGTGGCTCTATCTGTTATCCTACCGTGTCTTAGTGTTATTAGTATGTTTTTGTGGTCACTCAAGTTCTCCCCATCTAGGACTTTCCATGTTGTGTCCGACATTTTTGACATTGGTATGTGTTTGCGTTAAACGAAATAACTTTGTTTGAAATTGTCATAGAGAGTTGAAATAAAAACCAAGCGATTAAGCACATTCCAAGCTATCTGTTAGGTATACCGGGTGGTCGTTTTAACTTGAGACTCCTAAATAACTCGTGAAATATGCATGGTACGACAAGTGTCTTGACTCAAAGGGGGAAATGAGCTGACGATATCAGTTTCATTGCAGATGGCGCTGCAATCGGTGAAACTGAGGCTAACTTAACTTTTTTAAATGGGAATACCCAAATTTTTTATCAAGTTATGTTTTTCCGCTAAATAAGAACAATCTTTTGTCAGAACATTTTTTTCGTACGATGTAGGTATCTATTAAAAGTTATTGACGATGGAATTTTGTCGCGGCTGCGGTAGTTACGACCGCTGCCACTGCATGGGATGCGCTCGCCGTCTGACAATCAATGCAACGACTGAGTAGACACTCACGGTACAACGTAGGAAGGTATGTGCGTAATCGGGATACGTTTTGGTATCTCGCGCGTTGCGCCGTCATGCGCATAGGGTTTGTATACGAACGAAAAAAATGCATCGGACGAAAACAAGTTTCAGACCAAAGATGCTACTTATGTAGCGTAGAATCATAATTTGATAAAAAAATTTGGGTACACCCATTAAAAAAATTAAGTTAACCTCATTTTCACCGATTGCAGTGCCATCTGCAATAAAAGTGATATCGTCATCTCATTTCCCCCTTTGACTCATACAAGTTTGTTTAAGACACTTTTGTCGTGCATACCATGCACCATGCATATTTCACGAGATATTTAGGAGTCTCAAGTTAAAACGACCACCCGGTATAATCCATCATAGAGTTTACGCCTATTTTCTGTTTAAAAATATATCTTAAAGTTTACTTACGATAGTCCATTAGGAGGTGTTTTCATGATTTTTTTAGATATGAAGGGGTTACTTAATTTCTCCATTGAATGTTTTTTTTTTAGTTATAACCTTGTATGCAACGGGCTTATAATAAAACAATAGCTTGCTTACTCCTTCTCCCTATTGATGACAAGCTATTGAAATTTCAAAATTTCTTATTTTTACGATGTTTAATGTATCTCTGATGGGACCAGGACAAAAAATCTGAAACTTTCAAAATTAATTCATCTTTTCATAAAGTTTAATAATAAATAAAAACATTCTTGTGTATCGCACTGTGTTTGGAATAACAGCCCTTTAAAATGAGAGCAAAATCACATGACGATAAACAGGGCCGTGTTAAGGGGGGGGGGGGGGGCGAAGGGGGGGGGGGCGAAGGGGGGGGGCGAAGGGGGCGCCCGCCCCGGGCGCCAAGTTTCAGGGGCGCCAAAATCCTACCCAGAAGGGAGGAAGGATATTTATAAAACGTGTTTTAAAAAATACATAATGAAGGAATTACTAAAATGAATTTATAAATTCAAAATAAAATAAAATATAAGTAGCTATTTTTATCTGCTGCAGGTATGTGGAATTATTTATTACTGAACCTACAAAAATAGTACTAAACATGGGTACAGTATTAAAGTAGGGATACCGATTTAAACGAATCAGAAAAATTTCGGTTAATATATATATATATATTAGGGTGGAGCGCGGTTGTATGAAAAAATTTTTTTTTTCATATTTTAAATTCTAATAGCGCGGGATTAGTGCCTTATGTTTAAAGTCAAATTACGTTTTTTTTTCAGCTCAATCGAATAACATCTTCTGCCTCCGCTGGGGCCTCAAAGTTTAATGTTTTACTGAAAAATTTTACTATGTTTGGGCTAAGATAAATAATAAATAAGAGTTAACTGGAGATTATAAATGATACTCAATAATATAATTAGAATACTTATAACGTAATTTAATAAAAAAGTGAAACAAAATTCAGTCATATGTTTTAAAAAAACAAATCCTCAATTCTCCTTAAAATCTCTCTTCGTCTCGAATTTTGGCATATTCTTACGGGATTCCAATTTGGCTTTTATGGTCCCTAATCAAAATATAAAGCAGAAAGCTCCGTATTAGTGTCGTCCTTTATTAATTTCTGACGATTTTTCGATCTCTCGCGTCGTAATTTATGTCTGTCAATAACCTCGACATCAGATCCAATATCGTACAAAACTGATGAAGCGATTGCTGCTGCTGCTGCCCTGTCTGAGACTCCATATCTGTCACACGTCTTCGATAAGGTAGATAAAGAGAACTTTTTCTTCTTCTTGTCAGAAACTCCATTTGTGGTAGTTGCGAAATCATCTGTACTATAACTCTCCTCGGATGGCGACGATAACATAGAAACGTCTATTTCTGAATAAATTGAAGTAGAACTAAATTTTGAGGATGTACCTGACCGATTTTCACGATCTAGTTTCCTCTTTAGCCTATGTTTAGGTCGACGGAAACCGCGCGGATCTTCTTTGTCGGCATCGACCGCTGCCGGGCGCCGACAAAGGAACCGCACCGGTATCCGCGCGGTTTCCGTCGACCTAAACGTAGCCTTAGGGTCTTTTGTAGCTTCTTCGTAGTAGTAACGTCAACTCCGCCTATTATCATTTTGCGAGAAGTTCGCTGATCAATCAAAAATGCATGTTCTCGTTTGGGAACCTTTTTATCGGTCGGGCAGGTGCAATTCGTGAGTTCCTTGCACTTGCATGCTGAAATATCACACATCCGCTTACTATTTTCTCGAAAATTATCCATTTTTTCTGAAGAGAACTTCTTAATAGACTTGAGTAAATTTTTACATTTTAAGTGGTAGGCTTTTAACATTTGTATAACTCGTGTTCTAGTCACGGTCGGAATAGACGCAGTTTGCCAGATATTTTCAACTCTAGGTGCCACTATATCTGCTATTTGTGAAAATGTTGGCTCTTTCGCAGTTTCTAGTTGCAATTTTCGTTGATGTCTCATCCACTCGTAGTACTTCATCACATCTTCATACGTAGGTAAAGTGATCTCTTTAATATGTCGCATATCACCAAAAAGGGGACACTTGAATGCACTACGAGTTCTCTCCATGCTTCAAACAACCAAGAAATATTGTGAAATAGATAACAGCGCGACCTTTCACATTGACAGTGACATGACAAGTGCGCGACAAAATTACTTCCCGGGCGCGCCATCCTGACCATGATTTGAAGTAAGTTGACGTAGAAACTGGGTTTTTTTATTTATAATGAAAATAGACTATATTTTAAATCAAAAAATAAAACAAAATGTTACAATTTATTTAATAATAGCATATTTACATAGCGTCAAACCTGGGTCGAAAATCATCTTTTTTTAAAAGTTGACTGACCTGGCGGAGGCAGTTACTCTGAATCAATCCAAATAATATAAGGTTGGTTAATCCGGTAAAAAGCCCAAATGGACAGAAAAAAAGTTGTTGGAGTTTTCTTTCTTATGGCATTTATTCTATTTGTTGAGTACTTTCGCCTAATATTATAGGCATCTTCAGAACCTAAAAGTCATAAAGGTACAAAGAGCGACGCTAGACAATCAATCTACTAAAAATAATGGGCCTACCAAAACACGAATCAGCCATTTAGGTCCAAAGAAGGGTTTGATAGAACATGTAATGGAGGCAGCAGCATTAAGAACACAGACAAAAACGAACGGATGTTATAATGTGATAAACAGTCCAATTTGTAACATCTTGTCAGTGTAGTAAGTAGACAATAAAATTGGATTACATAGATAAAAACGGTGAAAAAAAAACGACACTTAGCGAACCGCGTGTAACATGATTTGCGATGGTAACGTAAAAAAAATCAATACAATGAAAGTGTACCAACTTAGAAGAGAGAAAGTGAAACACAAAAAAAAAAAAAAAAATTTAAAGACAAATAGGTTACAGGTAAAAAACAAAAAGAAAGAAAAAAATTGTTTAACAATAATCGCACAAAAAACGCTAAACGCCGGAAACAGGATGAATAACAGGTCCAAACTAAAGTTAAAAGTCAAAGAAAAGAGAAAGGGGGACAGGGGTAGGAGAATTGTCAAAAGGTAGGCAACTTTTGTACCAAGGTGTGCGGTTGGTCCTCTATCGAAAGCATACCGTAAGATGCGTAAAAAACAAATTTACTAACAATGAAAAAACGACAATTTACTTAGAAACGCAAAAAAGGACAAAACGGACAGGTACAAAACCAATGAAAAAAAAATATATATATATATATATATAAAACTTGTGTAAAAAACAAAACTAAAAAAATTTGAAAATTGAGAATGTAAGGAAAATTTAGTCAATATAATAATAACAAATTGAAAGTGGGTTCAGGAGTACGGGGTTAACAACAAATTGGCATAAATAGACGAGAGGCCATCCAGGTCCCTTCTGAAATTCATGCTATTTTTATTCGACACTATATAGCACATCTCTAGAAAAGTTCTTTTTGTGAGACTTCTCTCGTTAGAAAGTATTTTAACATTTTCAAAGTCAGGTAGGTGTTTGTCATTGGTACTGTGCGAGCAAAGAGCTGTATTGTCTCTTTTGTTGTTCAAGTCTCTCTTATGTTGAAGCATGCGATTGTGTAGTAGTTGGGAGGTCATACCTATATACACTTTGGGGCAGTTGTTACAGGGTACACAGTATACTAGGTTAGTTCTTAGGTCAGGGGGGATCGGGTCTTTTAATTTGGTGAAAATCATGTTACCACTCTTGAATTTACTGACTGGTACTAATCTATGGTGTGGGGACGAGAGAATGTCCGTGAGTTGTTTTGATAAAGAAGGGATATGCTGGATGGTGTGGTACCTGATGGGTTGTGTGCGGGCTAGTGGAAGGTTATTTTTATCTCGGGGATGAGGAGTTGAAAAAATTAATTTTTTTAAAAGAGGTGCAGGATAATGATTTTCCAAAAATATATTAAATAATTTATCAAGGTTCTTTTTCAAATAATCCTGATGGCAAATTTTCAATAAACGGTGTTTGTAAGCCAGTACAGTGTTAATCTTGTATTTTGTGGGGTGGCCGGATATAAAGCTTAGCATTCTGGTTGTAGACGTTGGCTTCCTATACCAATCCAACTTGATCAAGCCCAGGGTAGACCTCGTCACAAGAGTGTCTAAAAAAGGAATGCTTCTCTTATCATCCTCCTCTTGTATGGTAAATTGGAGGTGATTGTTATAATTGTTAAAGATTTCAAGTGTCTCTTGGGATCGGTCAGTCGGAATGGCACAAACCAAATCATCCACGTACTGGTGTAAAAAGGGGAAAGTGAAAGGGACTGCGGCACACACTTTGTCAAGTAAATCGTTCATCACAATATCAGCGATAATGGGGCTCATGGTATTCCCCATTGGTATGCCAAATGTTTGGTTGTAAATTTTTTCGTCATGGGAGAAAAATACGTTTTTAAAACAGAATCTCAAAACTTCCAAAAAGCGGGTCTGTGTGATGTCATTAGTGTTGGCTATCCGTTCCCAGTTGTCTAAAATGATCTGTTCCACCAGTTCTAAGGGGATGTTGGTGAATAAAGATACAACATCAAATGACACTAACACATGGTCGGTCGGTAAAGTTACATCGTTAACTAGAGAGGCGAACTGGAAAGAATCCTTCACTCTATACTTAAAGAAGTCTGAAAAAGCTACCGTAAGGGTGTTAGTAAGGTAAAGGGAAAGTCCGCTGATAGGTGAGTTAATGGAGGATATGATAGGTCGTAGGGGAACACCCTCTTTATGAATTTTAGGGATCCCATAATACTTGGGGGTAATTGAGTTATACGCTTTCATATTTTTTGCCTCTAGTTCTGTGATGATGCCATCTCCCTTCAATTTATTGACCCAATTATTATGTTTGCGTTCAATCGTTTTAGTAGGGTCTGATTTAACTAATTTATAGACTACAGCATCATCCAGAAGCTGGAGGGATTTAGAAGTATAATCGGTTTTGGTAAGTGCTACCGTGACGTTACCTTTGTCCGCCCTAGTAATAAGTACGTTAGGGTTGTTTTTAACAAAATGTTGGGTCTCTTTATACATACCAGCACACTCATTAATTGTAACGTCTTTCTTATTTATGTAGTTGGTTATGGCGTGAGTTGCTCTAGCTCGTAATACGTCTCTTTGGTCATGGGGGTGTGAGATAATGATTGACTCTACATCGGAAATTAAACGAAAAACCGAGCTTTGTGTACGCTCAAAAGGTAACCAGAAACCTGGTCCTAATGCTAAAAAATCCATAACACGAGTGGGTATCTCTGTATTAGTTTACCATACAAGAGGAGGATGATAAGAGAAGCATTCCTTTTTTAGACACTCTTGTGACGAGGTCTACCCTGGGCTTGATCAAGTTGGATTGGTATAGGAAGCCAACGTCTACAACCAGAATGCTAAGCTTTATATCCGGCCACCCCACAAAATACAAGATTAACACTGTACTGGCTTACAAACACCGTTTATTGAAAATTTGCCATCAGGATTATTTGAAAAAGAACCTTGATAAATTATTTAATATATTTTTGGAAAATCATTATCCTGCACCTCTTTTAAAAAAAATAATTTTTTCAACTCCTCATCCCCGAGATAAAAATAACCTTCCACTAGCCCGCACACAACCCATCAGGTACCACACCATCCAGCATATCCCTTCTTTATCAAAACAACTCACGGACATTCTCTCGTCCCCACACCATAGATTAGTACCAGTCAGTAAATTCAAGAGTGGTAACATGATTTTCACCAAATTAAAAGACCCGATCCCCCCTGACCTAAGAACTAACCTAGTATACTGTGTACCCTGTAACAACTGCCCCAAAGTGTATATAGGTATGACCTCCCAACTACTACACAATCGCATGCTTCAACATAAGAGAGACTTGAACAACAAAAGAGACAATACAGCTCTTTGCTCGCACAGTACCAATGACAAACACCTACCTGACTTTGAAAATGTTAAAATACTTTCTAACGAGAGAAGTCTCACAAAAAGAACTTTTCTAGAGATGTGCTATATAGTGTCGAATAAAAATAGCATGAATTTCAGAAGGGACCTGGATGGCCTCTCGTCTATTTATGCCAATTTGTTGTTAACCCCGTACTCCTGAACCCACTTTCAATTTGTTATTATTATATTGACTAAATTTTCCTTACATTCTCAATTTTCAAATTTTTTTAGTTTTGTTTTTTACACAAGTTTTATATATATATATATATATTTTTTTTTTCATTGGTTTTGTACCTGTCCGTTTTGTCCTTTTTTTGCGTTTCTAAGTAAATTGTCGTTTTTTCATTGTTAGTAAATTTGTTTTTTACGCATCTTACGGTATGCTTTCGATAGAGGACCAACCGCACACCTTGGTACAAAAGTTGCCTACCTTTTGACAATTCTCCTACCCCTGTCCCCCTTTCTCTTTTCTTTGACTTTTAACTTTAGTTTGGACCTGTTATTCATCCTGTTTCCGGCGTTTAGCGTTTTTTGTGCGATTATTGTTAAACAATTTTTTTCTTTCTTTTTGTTTTTTACCTGTAACCTATTTGTCTTTAAATTTTTTTTTTTTTTTTTGTGTTTCACTTTCTCTCTTCTAAGTTGGTACACTTTCATTGTATTGATTTTTTTTACGTTACCATCGCAAATCATGTTACACGCGGTTCGCTAAGTGTCGTTTTTTTTTTCACCGTTTTTATCTATGTAATCCAATTTTATTGTCTACTTACTACACTGACAAGATGTTACAAATTGGACTGTTTATCACATTATAACATCCGTTCGTTTTTGTCTGTGTTCTTAATGCTGCTGCCTCCATTACATGTTCTATCAAACCCTTCTTTGGACCTAAATGGCTGATTCGTGTTTTGGTAGGCCCATTATTTTTAGTAGATTGATTGTCTAGCGTCGCTCTTTGTACCTTTATGACTTTTAGGTTCTGAAGATGCCTATAATATTAGGCGAAAGTACTCAACAAATAGAATAAATGCCATAAGAAAGAAAACTCCAACAACTTTTTTTCTGTCCATTTGGGCTTTTTACCGGATTAACCAACCTTATATTATTACACTGCCCAGTTACCCACTGTTATAATCCAAATAATATTTTACATGAATTAATTTGATCCCTAAAGGCACCCTTTGCGCACTATTAGATTATCATAAGGTGAAAAAAAAATTCACTCCACCCTAATATATATATATATATCAAGGCTATTGATTATATATATATATATATATATATATATATATATCAAGGCTATTGACACAATAATGGAGCAGCTTATGGAGATTTGAAAAACTTCGTCAGATTTCACAAGATTTTGTTTTCCTTAGTGGTTCGAACATTATTTCACATAATGAAGAAAATATTAAAAAACATACTCTGAACCTTACAAGGAAATATGGAAGTGGTTCAAACGAGCAAGATTTTGTGTATGAAATTTGAAGTGCAAACAAATATTTCGGTCTCTGAATGATAACAATTCGAAATCCTTCATTTAATTCACCAATTTGAGTAAACTGCCAACTATAAGAACATGGTAACTGCATATGGAATATTTCTTAGTACACCGATAACTGCTACATCAGCTGAAAGGTCTTTCAGTAAACTTAAATTGGTAAAAATTATTTAAGAGGTACAATGGCTGAGGACAGGCTTGCCAATTTGAGTTTGCTTTCAATCGAATATACTGTTGCTCGATTATTAGATATGGAAAAAATAATTGATTGATTTTGCCGCTTTGAAGGCTAGGAAAATAAAGTTGCATCAGCTACAGTCATGGAGATATATTTATCTTTATTTTACATCAATACGGGAACATTCTGCTTTTGCATTTTCAAAAATTAATAATTTTTTATTGCGTATTTTATTACGAAATATTTAAAGAATACACTGTAAAAATTTCAGGAAGAAATTCGAAAAATTAATCAACCTATATATGTCGATTAATGGCACCTTTTTTTAACCACCCAATACGGCTTTCAATATTTTTCAGAAATTCTTTTCTGTAGTATACACATTTCCCCCCAAAATAACGTATCAGTTATTGTGATAAGTTTAATATTTTTGGTGATATCGATAAAAATAATGAGTGGACAAGATTAAAAGTTCGGGAACGTCGGTACACGTCTACAATTTAAGTGCAGGTTTCTCGCAACCTTGTTTCGTTGGGCGGTTGACACGATTTCGCAAAAACTTATGGATGATTCGTGGATTCCTGCATTCGTGGATTGACTCGCCATCGGGTAAACTAGAATACACGAGATGGAAATGTTTAACGACATATTTTGTCAAATTAATATTATAGATTAATAATATGACCATAATTATTAACCTAGAATCCACCGGGTTCATCAATAATTAAATGTTTTATCAAACTTATTTGAAAAAGAAATTTTTTTTTTGCATTTTTTATATCTTTTTTTCTAAAAGGCCCTGTCACTTCCACAACTATTAATATTTTTTAATAATCCTAGTTTGCGCGATAGCAAGTCAATCTGCGAATACAATGCCGCAAGAATTTTTTAAATCGGCCCGTTAGTTTTTGCGAAATTGTTTCAACCGCCCAACAAAACAAGGTTTCGTGAAAACTGTGCTTAATTGTAGACGTGTAGTGACATTCCCAAACATTTAATCTTGTCCACTCATATTTTTATCGATATCTCCAAAACTATTAAGCTTATCACAATAGATGTACGTCATTTTAAAGACGAGAAATGTGGATTAACTACTGGAAAGAATTTCTGAAAATTATTGAAAGATGGTATATATTTGAGGTGGTTAAAAAAGGTTCCGATAATCGAGACATAATCGTTCTCGGCGAGCCGCTCGACTTTTGGGGATGGAATCGTTAATTTTTCGAATTAAATTCTGAAATTTGTACAGTGTATGCTTTAAATGTTGTGCAATCAAAATATGCAATAAGAACATTGAGTTTTGAAAATGCTACACTAGAGTGTACCCAATACACAAAGATTATTGTTCTTTTCATTAAGTAACATGTTCTTTTTATTCATTAATGTTATCTGATTATGTATAAAAAGGTTTTTTTTTTCGGTGCTATGCGATGTACCTACCTATTTCAATATATTATTTATTCTTTATTCGGACTTTTATTTTTTATTGATTACAATTACAGCAATTTTTTAATTAGCAACTTAAGTAATTTTGGCAAAAATGGAGGGGGGGTTGGCGAGTTCGCTCTGTTTTCGCCCCGGGCGCAGTTTTGTGTTAACACGGCCCTGACGATAAACAAATTTAATTAAAAATTCTCAGTAAATACAAAACAAAGCACACTATTCATAACAATTATGTCATTGTTTACAGAAGAGACTTATAAAACTAAGTGATCTTCATACGTTTCTGAAGTTGATATGATATAGCATCTTATTACACCTTCTGTTGGTTGAGGAGAGAACTTGTGAAAACTTCCAGTTTCTTTTATCTGTTTATCTGTTTTATCTCTGACCTCTATCATAAAGGGTGGTTTTGTATTCTGAAACCTCTTCTTTTGCCACTAAGATGTTTACCCCTGGTAGGTGTCCATTACAAAAGCAGAACATATCTTCTAGATTAAGGAGTTGGCTATTATGTGGTTTTTGAAGACTGGTTTTAGCCACTAGTCGCTTCGTTGTCCCCCCTATACCATCGCATGCGTTTTTTCCATGTGCACATCCAAAATAATGCCATTCTGCATCTAACCCAAAAATTTTTTATGATATGATAAGTTTTCTTTTTGTTCTTGTATTGACTTGCTGCACCACCAGAGAAATATAAGATATATAAGTTATGATATGCTTTTCTGATTTTGTTTTATATAATTAGTTAAATGTTTCTGAAAACAGGCTTCTGGCTCAGCTCATTAGTTAGCCTGTTAGAACAGGCTCACAGCTAAGGGAGCGGTGGGGACAGTCCAGTGGTGGCCGACATTATCATATTGAAAACATCTAAGCATACTGGAACTGTTTATTTATTTACATTTAATTTTTATAGTAGCAGTAATATAACATATTCTTACTGATATTATATGTATATTATTTAGAAATATATGTGTTGTACAATTACGTAATTATTCTATTATAATTATTTTAAACTGAACAAAGTTAATAGCGTTATAATAAAATGTAATAAATTTAAATAATTGTGCTTTCCCAACATCAGGACGGACGTTCGGGACGTTTTCCCCATGTTTGAGGGCATGTTACTCCAAACACGGTGCAATACACAAGAAAGTTTTTATTTATGACGATTAAGTTTTAGATTTTTTGTCCCATCAGAGATATTTTACATTAAATATCGCAAAAATGAGAAATTTTCAAATTTCAATAGGCATGTTATCAATAGGGGGACGGAGTAAGAAAGCTATTTTTTTATTATTACAAGGCCTTTTCATACAAGGTTATAACTAAAAAATATTGAATGGACAAATAAAGTACCCCTTCAAGTAAAAAGAAAATCATGAAAACGGCTAAGCTATTGTAAGTAAACTTTAGGATATTTTTTTTAAATAGAAAATAAACGTAATCTACACGTATTATATACTTAACAGGTAGCTTGAAATCTGCTTAATTTTATTACAACTCTCTGGGACCATAAAAAAATAGTATATTATTCTATGAGCAAGTAATGTAAGCAATTTCTCACGAGAACGAAGTTTGCAGCACGAGCCGTAGGCGAGTGCTGCAAAGCGTTCGAGTGAGAAATTGCCATTACTTGCGAATGGAATAATACTATACTTTTTCTACGAGCATGCAACGAAATTTAAAAAATTAATTTTTGTGCATATAGGGACAGCTGTATGTCACTATGACAGTGTATCAACAATTTGGAAATGAAAAATCCAGGGCTGTGATTGATTCTAAAGCCGTGAGGAATGAAATATTTCTCACTACTGGCGGGGTATGAGGAGCCAGGAATGACATATTTGTCATGTGTGTGGGGAATGGTTAGTATTACTTATCATAAATTGCCATGATAATGAATGCATTCCTCAATAGGAGTAGAAAATAGTATATTATTCTATGAGCAAGTAATGTAAGCAATTTCTCACGAGAACGAAGTTTGCAGCACGAGCCGCAGGCAAGTGCTGCAAATCGTTCGAGTGAGAATTAGTATATTATTCTATGAGCAAGTAATGACAGCAATTTCTCACGAGAACGAAGTTTGCAGCACGAGCCGTAGGCGAGTGCTGCAAAACGTTCGAGTGAGAAATTGCCATTACTTGCGAATGGAATACTATACTTTTTCTACGACCATGCAACGCAATTTTATAAATTAATTTTTGTTCATATAGGAACGGCTGTACTGACTTGAGTTCGTTCAGTTTAATTCTTTTTTTCTTTGTCCAGACCTGAAAATGACCAAGAGCTGTTTGGAGTTTTCTCGTCGTTTCTTCATTACTGTTCCCAACAGCTAGGATAGCCGTGTCGTCAGCAAAAGTTGCGACAGTATTATTTTCTAGTGGTGGGAGGTCGCTGGTGTAGAGTAGGTAAAGGACCGGCCCTAAAACACTACCTTGCGGCACTCCTGCTTTTATTTCCTTAAGGACAGAGCATGCATCACCTTGTTTGACTCTAAAGTATCTCTCAGTCAGGTAAGATTTTAATACTTGTGCAAACTGTTTTGGGAGAATACTTCCTAATTTATTGTTCAGTCCTTCATGCCAGACTTTATCAAAGGCCTGTGCCACATCTAGGAAGACTGCAGAACAAACCTTTTTTTCTTCTAACGATTTTTCAATTATGTTGGTTATTCGATGTATCTGATCAATAGTAGAGTGCTTATCCCGAAATCCGAACTGATGGTCTGGAACAAGCCTTTTGCTCTCAATTATTGGCTTCAATCTATTGAGTAGTAATTTTTCGAAGATTTTTGACATGATGGGCAGCAGAGAGATAGGTCTATAAGACGTTGTTTCATGTGGTGGTTTCCCAGGCTTCAGTATCATGATCACCTCTGCTACCTTCCACAGTTTGGGAACATACCTTAGTCTGAAGGCAGCATTGATAAGGTTTGTAAGCTTAACTATGGCCTTCCTTGGAAGTTCTTTAAGTACCTCTCCAGTTATTAAGTCATAGCCTGGGGCTTTTTTCCGATTAATGTCCTTTTTTATTAAGTTCTGAACTTCTGTTGGTGTGGTAAGCATGATTTGCGTGCCTTCTTGGTCATTCTCCTCCATATGGATTTCTTCATCTTCTCCATGATGAGGTTGAAATATGTTTTCTAAATGGTCAGAAAACCTTTGGGCTTTTTGTTCATTATTCCTGGCCCAGCTTCCATCAGCTTTTCTGATCGGTGGAATCTGAATTATTGGTCTTTTGAGCTTTTTGGTTGCCTTCCAGAGCGAATAGTGTGATTCGCTGGTGTTGGATAGTTCCCTCAGATAGGCGTTGAGTTGTTGAGTGAGGTTGTTTAATCTTGTCTTGTCTCGTGGTGCTCTAGTTTGGAACCATTTTCTTCTTGCCTTTCTTTTCTCAGAGAGCAGATTTGTTATCTCTTTGGGGTAATTGTTTCCTTTTACTCTCCTCTGTCTATCAGGGGTGTTCTCCCAGGCAGTTTGTTGTATATCATAAACAAGTTTTTCCAATTCTGATTCCAGTTGTTCTTCATTCCTTAGTGGTGTGTTCAGATTTATCCTTTCTTCGAGTGTCTGTCGAAAACTTTCCCAGGCAGTGTATTTGTTTGTCAATGTTGGATTACTTTCCCTTTGAATAATATACTCACTCAGGGTCAAAAGTATTGGAGAGTGATCAGAGCTTAGGTCATGACATTTTTCTATCTGTAGGAAATTAACGCTAATGTTTTTAACTACATAGAAGTCTATTAGATCTGGTACTTTTGCTGGATCTGTTGGCCAGAATGTTGGACTTCCAGTTGACATTGTTTGACAACTAAGTTCATTTATTGCTTTCAGCAATTATCTACCTTTCCTACGTTTCCCAGTTGTCCAAGGAAAGTTAAGTAGTCATCTTTCTTTATTGAATGCCTAGGCGGACAATATAATCCTGCCACGATAAGCGAATAATTCTTTGTTTGTATATTTACTGCTGTTGCTTGTATTTTTTCTGTCTCATATTTAAATTCCTCATGGTGTTTTATATTGTCTTTAATGATTACTGCACTTCCTCCTTTAGCTGCGTTATCAGGGTGGATAGTGTGATATGTTTTAAATCCTTTAAATTTTATGAATGATTGTCTAGTGAAGTGAGTTTCAGAAATGAGACACACATTTTCAGTGTCAAGGATTGCCTGTTCCTGTTGATGTTGCAGTAATCCGTTGGCATTCCAAGCCATTATTTTGAGTGTATTATTCATTTTTGTTTTATTTTAGGAATAGCTCCCTGTGACTTGTGTTCTAATTTTTTTATTCGCTCATCAATCGTAGTGATAAATGCTTCTTGTTTATTTAGTTTTCTTAGTATGATCTGTAGAGTTTGGCTAATGTTACCGTTATTTTCTTGATGTTCGGTCCTTTGGTCATTATTTTCTTTTTGAATGACTTGGGCGTACGTTCTCATGTCAGTCACTTTTGGATTCTGACTTTCTCGTTTTCCTTGTTGAGCGTTTTCGCGTTGACTTTGTGGAGCCTTAGAGTGTTTGGTCTTCATATTTTGATTTTTGATTTTTTGTAGTTCTATAGCTACGCCACATCCTCGATAATTAGCTGGATGTGCTCCTCCGCAATGCCAACATTTAGCATCCACATTGTTTGCTTTCTTGCAATCGTTCGTGAGATGCTTTCCTGCAGATTTAACACACCTCGGGGGTCTGTTACAATATCGTTGAGTGTGCCCATACGCTTGACACCTTTTGCATTGTGGGATTAGTTTGGATTTTCTTAGCGGTTCGATGCTTACTTTGCATTATATTGGTTATATTATGAATTTTATTTATGTCTTCTTCTGCGTCAAAAGTAAGTATAAACATGTCGTGTGCTTCTTTATTCCTCCAGGATAGTTTATTAACAGCCCCTGCTGCCTTATATCCTTGTGTTACTAGGTTCTTCACAATTTTGTCAGGTTGACACGTATGATGCAAGTTTTTAGCCATGACTTTAATTGGCCTATCTTGTTTGTTCTCATATGAGTGCCAAATGTGGTCCTCTTTTCTCAGTATGTCTATCACTGTTTTATAATGCTCTTTGTCAAGTACGTTTACCTTGATACATTCTTTACTCATTATTTTTGTGGTAAAATTTTTTGTTTGAATTTGTTCGCCAATTTTTTCGTAAAACGTTTCATAATTTTTAATGCCGTCCACTATTATTGGGGGAGGGGCTGGTACTTTTTTTGCTTCCGATTGTATAGTTATTGGGCCTGCTTGTCGAAGCTGAGGTGGACTCAATGAAGTATTCATCTTTCTTTTCTTATTATTTTTGCTTTTAACTCTTGCCCATTCAGTTTCTTTTGCCAATTCTTCCTCGTCAGTACAGTACTCTTTCTGAGGTTGTTCTGGTTGAGAAACTGAAGTTTCGACAATTTTTGCTTTTAGTTCACCAACTTCATTACTCAATAATTGTATTTGTTCATTGAGTTTTTGGATGACATCATTCAATGATTGATTTTCCTCTTGGGATTTTTTTAAAGCGGCATATAAAGCGTACTCGTTAGGTGTTGTAATAGTTATTTCCTGACCTTGCACATTTTTCTGGGACATTGTTATGAATTGTTGTAATAACTGGCTGGATTTGTTCCACGAGCGAACGACCTGGTGTCCAGTGTCACTCGCGGAACTCAAATTTCGATTGCGTAGCACTCACGTATCACTGACCGCGAAAAACACGACTACACTGTTCAAAGTTCCTGATAGTACAATGATCTTTCTTGGAAGTTGAGCAAAGCCGGCATCAGACTGTGGACGGGAGTGGTAATAGGGCAAGGCCCAGTTAATTGACACCTCCACAGGATGGGACTAATGGAAGACCCTTTATGCAGAACCGGAGAGGAGGAAGAAACTCCGATATAACTTTATAGGCTTTCGTTAAATGGCAGACGTACACATCTGAGGAAACAGAAGGTAAACCCAGATCAGACACGTGAAACTGACCCCAGAAAAATCATGGACCTAATCAAAACCGGACTTCTGGGCTAAAATCCTGGAGGGATAATGAGTCGTTATTCCTGACTGATGGGCCATGGTTTAATGTTTTCGGAAAAGAAACAGCCCAGATTCTTACTCAGCGCAAACAAAAATAAATTAAATTCACCTATTCGCTTTCTATTGACAAACAAACGCTATCAATGTTTCCTTAATTTTCAACTAGCTTTTTCTCGAATATTTTAAATAATAAAGGGAGTTAATTCTTGAAGAAATCTGCGTACACTAATATTAAATTACCGCCATCTTGTATTAACTATTTCCAATTTTAAATAATGTTATTTATAATATAATTGTATGATATCATTAAGACAGGCACGAGAACTATAGGGATAAAATATAGGGTTGCCATTAAAAACAAATCGATGATGAAATAAGTTTAAAAATTGAGGTCGATAATTTTGCTTTATTATACCTATATACATTATATACAGTGCATCCCCGGATAGGTGAAACTACTCTAATAAAATGTAAAAAAATGTTGATATTGACTTTCATTTTTTGGGGTTTAGCCCTGGGTGGTTAAAGACTAATTTCGAATATATATATTCAATTTTTAAAAGACAAGTGAGTCTTGACAGTGAATACAAAACTACTTTTGTGGCAGGTAAAGTACCTTTTCTGTTTACAGTACGTCAACATATCATTTAGAAGTTTTGCTTAGAACAAAAAGCTATGGCTATATGCAGATTTGAAAAATGATCAGTCTACTTTGATAAAATAGCAAACAATGTGTATTATTATCGTCAATAGTATTTTAATACTGTTTTTTTTTTAGTCGAGATTCAGGTTTTGAAATGTTTGACAGATTAACATTAATAGGGACTCAATTTTGTTTTTCCATGGCACTTTCTGTGAGAAATAAAGTTAATTAATATGGGTATATCAAAGTAGGACAATCACTTTTCAAATTTGCATATAGCCATAGCTTTTGTACTGAACAAAACGTCTAAGTAAGATGTTAATGTACTGTGACCAGAACAGGTACTTTACGTGCCACAAAAGTAGTTTTTTATTCACTGTCAAGGGTCACTTGTATTTAAAAATTGAAAATATGTTCGAAACTAGTCTTTAACGATCCAGGGCTAAACACCAAAAAATGAAAGTCAATATCGAATTTGTTTTTACCAATATAAGAGTCGTTTCACCAATCCGGGGACACACTGTAGGTATAAATATTTGTAATATATAAATATGTGTATTGTGATTGTAATGTACTTAGTCTAAGTACAGTGCCAGGTTCTTCCAATAAAACACTCCTAGTGATTTTATATGTTTATTTGACTAGGAACATCTTAAGACTAACAGTAAAATAATATATGTACAGAAATGCATATCTATTCTACGTACAAGGTGTCACAATTCAGCTGACAGGCTGGATTGCCTGCCCCGCAGTTATTATGAGCCTTGTACGAAACATCCTGCTAAATCTGTCTTATATGCTAATTCCGCAATCGAGGTGCTATGGACATTCAACGCGTATTCTCTGACTTAAATATGATTATTTATAAATTAGCTAGTTCAATATATATAGTCCATTACATCTCCCTTGGGGAAGAGAGAAAAAAAAATTATGAAACATTAATTTTTTTTTCTATCATTTATACAGTTTTATCCTATTCTTGTGAACTTCTACTAACTTACGATCTATTCTAATAACAATATTTGGACTCTTAACATCTACAACATTATAAGGTCCATTAAAAATCGGATCTATTTTCCTTCCGGTTTCATTCTTTAATAAAACTTTATCTCCTATTTTATAATCTTTAAAGCTACATTTTTTGTCATATTCCGATTTTCGTTGCAATTTTGATTCCAGCAAATTATTTCTCGCGTCATTCCATGCTGTTTGTAATCTAAACTTTAATTCTTTTGGATAATCATCAAAATTATATACTGGATCTATCGCATTTGCTAAATTTGACGGTAGTCGACATTCCTTCCCGTAAACTAACTCATGTGGTGTATATCGAGTTTCTGTGTGAACTGTGTTATTGTAAGAAAAACACCAATACGGAACCCACGAACTCCAAGAATTTGGAAATTTAAACGTATGCATTCTTAAATATGCACCTAAACTTTTATGTGAATTTTCTAAAGCTCCAAGAGTTTGATGATGATATGCAGTTGATTTTAATGTTTTGATTTTTAACAACTTACAAGTTTCCTGAAATACTGAAGCCAAAAATTCAGTTCCTTGGTCCGTAATAACCTGTTCTGGAATACCATACCGTAAAATAAAATTGTCTACAAATGCCCTTGCAACTGTTTCTGCTTCTTTATTTTTGATTGGATATGCCTCGACAAATTTTGTTAAGTCGCACTGCAACGTGAGAATATACCGATAATCATTATTATCTTGATCAATTGGGCCCACTAAATCAAGAAAAATTCTCTGCAATGCTGACGATGCTGTAGTTGTGATTGTCATTGGTTCTTTGCGCGGTTTTGAATGTTTGAATCTTTGGCAAGAATCGCATTTTTTAACAAAGTTCTCAATGTCTTTATACATTCCTGACCAAAAGTAATATTTTTTTACGTTATTATACATTCGTTTCATACCCGCATGTCCTCCTGTTGGTAATATATGAAAATCGTTTAATATTAATTGTTGAATCTCTTTTTCTGTTATGCATTGGGTACCTCTAATGATTGTCATTTTTATACCGGTTTTCTTAATCTCATTTTTTAATTTCTTTACATCATTTAAAAGTACTGCGCAGTTACTTTTAATTATTGTTAATTCTGGAATATTAAACTTTTTACAAACTGTATTCAGGTCTCTCAACGACGTGTCTAAAACTGACGTTGATCGAGTTGCCTGTGTTATGTAAACTATTCCATTCATTTCATCATATATTACATTATTCAACACATAACATTTTTCATCAATACTTTTATTATTTATTTCATTTTCTTGTATAACCTTCAATTCGACTGAGTCTACAGATGGTTTCAATAACTCCACGACCCCAGGGTGATCAAGCCTGTTTTCATTTGGAATATTATTAAAAGAATCCACAGAATCATCGATTTTTCTTTGTTGTGCTCGAGTTATCGCGCATATTTTTGCTGTTGAATTATCTCCTAATTCTTTCAAATCATTACTGTCTATGATTATTCGTGATAATGCATCGGCAGTGACATTATCTTTACCTTTCACATAATTAATTGTGAAATCATATTCTTCCAAAATTAATCGAAACTTTATTAACCTGCTTGATGGATTTGTCATACCGAATAAATATAACAATGGTCTATGATCACTAAGGATCAAAAATTTTCTGCCAAATAGATAAGGCCTAAATTTTTTCACTGAGTAGCAAATACTTAATAATTCCTTCTCAATAGTTGCGTAATTTCTTTCAGCCTTATTTAAGGTACGACTTGCATATGCTACAGGTTTATCATTACCATTTGAAAGTACTGCCCCTAAGGCAAATCCAGACGCATCTGTTCTTAAAATGAACTGATTATCAGGCGAAAAATCTGGATATTGTAAAATTGGAGGTTGTATTAAAGCTTGTTTAAGAGTAACAAAGGATCGCTCGCACTGAGAATCCCAAAGAAACTTAACTCCTTTCTTTGACAAATGATTTAATGGTGCCGCTATGTCCGCAAAATTCTTTATAAATTTTCGATAATAATTCGCAAAAGCAACGAACCTTTTTGCCTCATTTCCATTAGTTGGCACTGGATATTCTTCCATAACTTTAATTTTTTCCGGATCAGGACGAATTCCTTCCGCTGAGATGACATGACCGAGATATAAAATTTGCTTCTTTAAAAATTCGCATTTGTTTGGATTCAATTTTAAATTTACTTGCCTTAATCTATTCATTACTTTAACTAAATTCTTGTTATGATTATCTAAACTATCTCCAAAAACTATTAAATCATCTAAGTAAATAAAACAACTTTCATAATTTAGTCCCGACATAGCTATTGTCATTGCTCTTGAAAAAGCACTCGGACTTATTTTTAATCCCATAGGTAACCTAGTTAGTTGATATTGTCCCCTATCAGTAGTGAATACCGTACATGGTCGCGAATCTGAATCTAACCCAAGCTGGTAAAAGCCTTGAGATAAATCCAAATGCGAGAAATATACTGCCCCTGACAAAGAATCTAATATTTCGTCAATACATGGTAACGGAAATTTATCATCTTTTAGTTGTCTATTCAATAGCCTATAATCTATTACTATGCGCCATTTTTTATTACCATTATGATCAGGTTTCTTAGGTACGATTAATAAAGGTGCTGACCATTCTGAAGTCGCTTCCTCAATAATACCATCTGTTAACATTTTGTCTACCTGCTTGTGAATCTCCTCCTTCTGTGATTGAGGTAATCTATATGGTTTTACATAAACAGGCATTGCATTATCCTGCAAATGTATTTTTTGTTTACTAGTATTAAGTACCGAAAGTGGGTCGCCTTCCATGTGGAAAACGTCATTAAATTTAGCACAAATTTTGTCGATTGATAGTTTTTCTTCCTTATTTAATCCATCTTTATTTAAAGTTGTTAGCAATTTATCAATCCGATCAACAGAAAATTTTGTCTTATTAAATGCACATGCATCATAATTCGAAAAACTTTCTAGTTTAGGTACAAAATTTTTTAATTGGATGTCTCTATCATTTGTATTTAATATTCTAACTGGTAATAATTTGTTAATTGCTTTTGTTAAAATTCCTGCAGTAAAAACGCCTTCGGAAATTTCTTCCGGTAAAACAACATAGTCTGAGTCAAATTCCACGTTGAAATATGATATTATCTCACATCTCGGTGGAATGAGAGTAAAACATTCTTTTCCCGATTCAAGCGGTATGTAATTTTTCTTTCCCTTGTACCAAAATGAAAACATGAATTTCTCATAATCTATTACCGAAAAATACTTCATAAGGAAGTCAGCCCCAATAACTCCATGAAAATCTTTTGTTATATCGTCCATTATAAAAAAATTGTGGTTTAATTTACAACCGCCCAACGTTAAACAAATATTTGCTGACCCATGCGCTACTGTTGAACCTGATATACCCTCTATTTCTAATCGCTTTGTTGTGTCAACATATTCCAATTTATTTATACATGATGCGAATAGAGCACTAATTGAAGCACCCGTGTCAATTAATAATTTTAAGATTTTATTTGAGTATTTTACCGATAAATAATTTGAACCGCCAAAATTCAGAATAATGCCCTTTTTTGGATAAGATTTTGCATTAGGAACGAAAAAACTGATCTTCTCGTTCTTTTGAGGTATTACCGTTTTTGGGTGTTGAATCAGAAGTCATATAGAGTCTTCTGTCTGACGAACCGTTAAAATTTCCTCGACCTCGTCGTCCATTGCAATTATTACTTTGGAATCTACCGTTATTTTGCCCTCTAGAATAATTTTGTCCTCTATAATAATTTTGTCCTCTGATTTGATTTTGCCCTCTAAAATTATTTTGACATCTGAACTGAGTTTGTCCTCTAAAATAATTATTTCTATAATTTTTATTCGAACCTCTATCATTTTTACCGCGCAGGTTGAATACCTTTGCATGTGAAGAGCCTTTTTGTGCATTCTCTTCGTCTATTGCACCAGAAATAGCGTCTTTTAATGTGGAATAATTTCTTGCTTTGACAATTGTTCGTAATTCGTGATTACGTAAACCGTTTGCAAAAACATTTATAGCCAACTTCTCGTTTGCCGGTCGCAATACTTTAGAAGTTTCGTTATTACCTTCTGACTGACTTAGCGTTAGATTTACCATTAAACATTCGATAGCTTTACCAAACTCATCAACGGATTTATCCCTCTGCATCGAGCTATGCAATTCAACTGATAGAGCCGCCGCGGATTTCTTTGACAACAAATGAAGTTTCATATCGTTAATCAATTCTAAATTATTTTCGTAGGTCGTCTTTAACCTTAATTTAGCACTTTGCGATAATTTTGTTTTCAATACTACATTAGTTAAAAGTTTTTTCCCAGCTTCATCTAATAAAGAATCGTATAATTCTATGGAATCAATTAATTGCTTCGTTTTATCCTCTGAATTATCCATAGTTGGCAAAAGGCTTGCCGCCGTTCTTAAATCGAATTTTTCTGCCATTCTACGGTGCTATCTAAAATTCCTTCTTGATTAATAGTAATTATTCTATTTTCTAAACTATCACGAATTTCCCTAATCAATGTTTCTATTTCCGCTACGTATAGCTTAGCTTGCTTAAATACGTCTGGTTCTACTTTTTCGATACCTTTGTTAAATTCTAACCGTACGTTTGAAAATTCTTCTTCTATTCCGGTTAACTTTGATAATTTTTTATTCGTTACCTCTAAACTTAATCTACGGGCTTGATTATCTTTTAATAAATTTCTATTTATAACTCTAAGTTCTTCGCTAATAATATTAAAACGTTCCAATTGGCTATTTGTCATTTATCCTAATTACTAACTTACAGTGTGTTTAATTTTACCGCATCAACATTATCTTGGTAGGTTGCGCACAACACTGCACTTAATGGCCTTTCTTTTCACTTTCCACTTTTCACAACTCGCCAATTCATTGTTGCTCCGTTGGATCACGTTCTGGATTTGTAGATACGAAAAGATGCTATGCACGGATTATGCATTATTTTTGCCCATTAATTGTCCAATATTTCACCACAGCACATGTGTTGGTTTGCACTGTTTCTTACAATTTTCAGCCTGAGATACGATTATCTCTTGTTTGGAGTGGCCCATTTTACTTGAACACTAACATGTAGTTGTTGATGTAGTTGTTGTTACACTACTTCTTATGTTAAGAACTGGCAGGATCGCCATGTAATGTACTTAGTCTAAGTACAGTGCCAGGTTCTTCCAATAAAACACTCCTAGTGATTTTATATGTTTATTTGACTAGGAACATCTTAAGACTAACAGTAAAATAATATATGTACAGAAATGCATATCTATTCTACGTACAAGGTGTCACAATTCAGCTGACAGGCTGGATTGCCTGCCCCGCAGTTATTATGAGCCTTGTACGAAACATCCTGCTAAATCTGTCTTATATGCTAATTCCGCAATCGAGGTGCTATGGACATTCAACGCGTATTCTCTGACTTAAATATGATTATTTATAAATTAGCTAGTTCAATATATATAGTCCATTACAGATAGTTCCAAAATGACATGCCCGCGAATTTTTTTGAATAAGGATCTGTAGAAAGGAATTATGGGAGCTAGCCATACTTTGCGCGCTCACCGTATATTTGGTCCATCACGAAAAAGTGGTCCCAGAAAAGTATTTGTAAATGTTGAAACAAACCTATTGAATCAGTACTAAACTTAAATCATTCTGCGATCCTTGATTTTACAAATATGTAGAAAAAGAAACAAAAGCCGTTAAGGCTGCGACCTAAAAACATCGCAACTCCGACACGAAATATTTTGTTTCGACGTTTTTTTTTTGCTGGGAGTAGTCAACCTGTCTCCCACCAACGTCAATCCGTAGTCACCAGGTGTAGGTGGTGTTTAAAGCTCCTGATGTCTGCTGTCTACACCGGGCAGCAGTTATATGGACAAATAAGTAGATTTCTGGCAATTACGCTTTATTATCGGAATTATAATGTTTGGGTTAAAATTGTACTTAAATTTTTAAAAAAATTAAAAATTTTATGTGGCCAGGCACATGACTTTATCATACATGCATTAACATAATACAAGTAGCCAGGATCTGATATATATATTTATTGATAATATTGAAGTAGGTATTGTCAAAAACCCAGCGTTTGACACTACCTACTGTCAGAATGAAAATAATTGTCAAAATCCTGGCTAACTAAGTTTTATAAGTTTTAATGCAGACGCGATCTCGATCAAAAGGATCGAGACACACAAACACACACACATATACACACACGGACACATACACACACACACGGACACATACACACACACGGACACATACACACACACACGGACACATACACACACACACACGGAGTACACGGACACATACACACACCCACACATACACACACCCACACATACACACACCCACACATACACACACCCACACATACACACACCCACACACCCACACACACACACACACACACACACACACACACACACACACACACACACACACACACACACACACACACACACACACACACACACACACACACACACACACACACACACACACACACACACACACACACACACACACACACACACACACACACACACACACACACACACACACCCACGCACGCACGCACGCACGCACGCACGCACGCACGCACGCACGCACGCACGCACGCACGCACGCACGCACGCACGCACGCACGCACGCACGCACGCACGCACGCACGCACGCACGCACGCACGCACGCACGCACGCACGCACGCAGACACGCAGCCCCGCGCGCGCGCGCGCGCCCACACGCACACACGCACGCAGACACGCAGCCCCGCGCGCGCGCGCGCCCACACGCACACACACACATACAGAATTTTGTTTGCACCTTGGTCAAAAATGATCAGGGGACCCAAAAGGACCTATTTCCGCTAAAATCTCAATTTTTACTTTATCATACACAGTCAAATAACTTATACTGGTATAATGCGCCTAGACAGAGAGGTTGTTCAGCTTTCAAAACGTAATGGAAGATACTCTATTCTATTCTATTTCTTTCTACAATCACAACTTGCTCTACGCGCATGCGCGAGCACAACGCGCATGCGCAAATTAGGCCGCGTTGTTTAAAATTCGCGGTCAAATTCAGAACCAAAACATTTTCGCTATTGCCTTTCATACGCGGAAAAATATAACATTGGTTGGATAGGGTAAGACGCAGGGACTGTACACAGTATGATAAAGTATTGTAATCGTGCTGAAAAAAAAAAATACGTTTTAGCGGAAGTAGGTCTTTTTGGGTCCCCTGATCATTTATGAGCTGCCATTTCTGTAATTTCGTCAAAATAGTTAAATAATAAATTAAAGTAGAGGAAATTTTGTGTAATTTAAGTCTTTGACATTTTTTGGTAAAATTAATAGTTTAGCTGTATGAGCAAATTCTATTTGATTAAAACCACATCTATCTGCATTAAAACCACATAGTTAGCCAGGATTTGTCAAACGCTGACTTTTTGACAATACCTACTGTCAATATTGTCAAGTTATCTGTCAAATTCTTACTAACTTGTGTTATTTTAATGCAAACACGATCGATCTCGATCAAATAAAATCTATCTAAACTATTAATTTTATATATTGTAAGTAATGTGCCTGGCCACATCTGATGTTTTTTTTCGGAACGATTACAATACTTTATCATACTGCGTATGTTAAAGTAAAAATCTATTTTTGTATCGTGAGTTGGGCTAGATGTTTTATATTTGAAAAAAGCCCAAGATGTAGAAGTAAAATTAATTTTTATCTTCCCAAAAAATTATTTTTTGTTCGGCCAAACTCGTTATTTATCTAAGAAGTTACACTGAAAATTTCATAATCTTTGAACAATAAATAACGTTTTTATTTGAAAACGCCTTTTAGGAGAGGTAGTCTTAATGTTATATTAGTTTTGTTGTATAATTAATCTTGTTTTTTACTCTATCATACGCAGTATGATGAAGTATTGTAATCGTGCCGAAAAAAATAAATAGAGATTTTGGCGGAAATATGTCTTTATGGGTCCCCTGAACATTTTTGACCAAGGTACAACAAAATGTCTGTGTGTGTGTGTGTCTGTGTGTATGTCGGTGTGTGTGTAAACGATTTTTGTGGCGACGATTCCGGAGAACCTACTAAAGGTATCGGGACGAAAGTTCATATTTAGAAGTTTTATGACTAAACATAGAGCTGAAAAGCTTTTGGTTCAGAACGGTCCAAAGGAACTGGCTATTTACTCTTAGCATTTGCAAGGATTTTGCAATTGAGCCGCCATTTCTGTAATTTTGTCAAAGTAGATAAATAATAAATTAAAGTAAAGGAAGTTTTGTATAATTTATGTCTATAACATTTTTTGATAAAATTAATAGTTTACCTGCAGGAGCAAATTCTATTTGATCGAAATCGTGTCCTGCATTCATAGCAGGTAGCCAGGATATTTTGAAACTACTTTTGACAGTATTCAGAACGTCAGCGGTTGCGAAACGTCAATTCAACACGCAAATGCATGGAGAATGCGATCAGTAGGAGAAACACGCGCGCACGTACGCTATGTGAAACAATCGAAACAATATTGAAATATATTGGTGTTTACAAAGTCAATATGTATTTCGAGTGCGGATAGCAATGTTGTTATTTTTTCGCGAATAAATACAAGAAAGATTGTTAGACGGTATGTTAACATTAAAACATTTGGAATATTGTGTGTATCTGTGTGTGTGTCTGTGCTCGTTTTTGTGGCGACGATTCCGGTAAAACTACTAAAGGACGAAACTCCACATTTAGAAGTATCATGACGAAACTTAGAACTGAGAAGCTTTCTGTGGAAAAGGGTCCAAAGGAACTGGAGGTTTAGTCTTAGCATTTTTGTAATATTTTGCAAATAAACCACTATTTCTGGGATTTCGTCGAAATAGTTAAATAATAAATTAATGTAGAGGAGATTCTGAATAATTTATGACTATGAAATTTTTTGGCAAAATAAATAGTTTAGCCGCGTGGGCAAATTCTATTTCATCGAGATCGCTCGTACTGCATTAAAAAAAACAGTATAGTATTAAAACTAGTTAGTCAGGATTTGTCAGATATTGTGATTCTAATGACAGTAGGTAGTGTCAAATGCTGATGTTTTGACATTACATACTGTAAATATAATCAAAATATTTGTCTAGTTTTAGTAGTTTTATATTTTAATGCAGACGTGGCCGATCTCGATCAAATAGAATGTCATGCAGCTAAACTATTAATATTTGGTATGATAAAGTCATGTGCCTGGCGACATAAGATTTTTTTATTTACCGGCGCAATAATTTTTATATTTAACGATGAGAACTATGACATTTCAATGTGACAATAATGAGAAAAATTTGCACCGCTGCCAAGGCAGCGATTGCGATGATTACACTACGAACCGTAGTGTATGTGGTGTTCGTACACTGAATCGTATATGGCAAAACCGGGAGAGCTGAAGATTACTCATAGATTTCAGCTGTTATTTTCGACATACGTTACAGATTATTTCTAAATATTGACGCGTGTTAAAACGAAATAGCATACTTTTCATACGTCTGCTGTATAATTTAAATGGGCAAGACAAAAAAGTACGTCTGTTCTTAGAACCATAAGAACGAATGACAGCGGTAGCAACCTAACCTCCAATTCGAGCGCGAACGTGTGATGTGAACAAGATGTTTTCGTTGGTATGTTTTCACTTTGCTTCTGTTAAATATGGTAATGATAGATATATAAATTAGATAGGATATTATCACAATTAAATGATAGTATTTTTAATCATTAAATATTAATCTTTAACGAACTACCTAGTAGGCAACCTAATATACACAGCTATATAACCAATCCACGCGTTACGTCCATATCTTGGTTCATACGATTTTAAGCGATGAGTCATCTTCAGCTCTCCCGGTTTTGCCGACGCTAGCTGACAAGGATTCCATTCATGGTTATGGCAATGTTCAGGTTTACACTGGGCCATCATACTGCACTTTAAATCTATATAATTTTGTATAGTGTCATCATATCTGAAGGGATGGTGAGATTGACATTATAGGTTACGTATTTGGATAAATGTTGATACTTTCCGCGTTTTTGTTTATCATTATTTTTGCTTTTTTTGTTTATTATGATTCAATAATTTGTTCTATTATATGCAATCGATACAATCATGGTTTTTGCGGGAAACCTTCTGGGTGACTTATACTTTTTGTTATCCTATTTACTGTTACTGTTAAGTTACCCTGTTTGTTTATTCACTCATGCATTTCATCGGCTAGGCTTGCGGTGTCTTCAAACTAGCGACGCGTTGGCTAGATTGAACACGCGTTGAATAGAGCGGCAGAAATGAGTTTGACGCGCCAGGGCTAGGTCCTTTATAAACATAAATTTGTAAACGTAATGTGGTTCCTAATAATTAATTTTTCTTTTAGCGAAATCGATATTTTATTAGCCAACCTAAATACGGAAAATGAGACAGTGGCAAATTTAAGAGAAGAAGTCAATTTACTGCAGGCCAGTTTACAACTGGAGACGGCATGCAGCATGGACGATCGACAATCCATAACAGTGCAGGTAAATACGGATTGTCCCATATAATTACTCAGACAAACTAAGTAGGTGTTGTAGGGAGCACCCAAGTAAGCAATTTTGGCTAGTAAGCTCACATCCGGCAACTAGTTGTTTGGGCTCCATGGTGAATTTAAAAAAAGAATATTATGTAATTTCTTGATACAATTAACATGTGCTCATCTACAATACTTTGATTGGGACAAAAGTTGGGACGGTTTATATTGGCCGGGTGCGCGACGACAGCCCATTTATGCTGACGGGTGAACTATCTATTTGCCACGAGGTGGCACAGATTCTATGCAGTTTCCTACTTAGTAATCACCCACGTGGTAGTTACCTGTAGCGTGTCGACTAAAGCTGTTGCTGTACGTAAATTGGTAGAAGCAAGTCGTTGTAATGAAATTAAGACGCGTTTTCTTTGTTGTACTGATGGAATTTAATAAAAGTAACATGTTGGTTAGTTTACTTAGTTTACAAAACATGCCATCGAGGCTCACCATTGGGATCTCGCTTATTAGTGGAGATAGAGCCTCTGTTTAAATTTGGCAAAATTTCGTATTTTTGTGTTGATTAATTATCTGAAAAGATTTTTAAGCCATCATTTTTCACTTTATAGATATCCGCAAAAAACTGAAATTTTAAGATATCGTTTTTAATTTTATATTCATAACCAAATATAGCTAGACATTTGAAACACAGACGTTCTACAGCTACTTTTTAACAAGGAATGCAGTGTCATTTTTTTAATTTGACATAACATCAAAGATGGCGGCGTAACCATGGCCAACTATTGGTTTTCTTATGGGCGCTATGTTGAATTTTGGCATTTTCCGATAGTCGTGTCTTTTCTTATTTCGTATATAAGGAATATGACGTAAATAGAATCCAGGAGAGAAGTAATTTTAAAATTAATTAAAAGGATACGGTCTTAGCCCGGATTCGAACCGAGGCCTTCTGCCCTGCCGGGGCAATACTCTACCCCTGAACTACTGAGTCCTATGGTAAGGAATAGATTTAATTCGTCATTTCAAACGATAGTAACAGTAAGGATTGCTGTCTAACTAATATTATCATGACATCTATTGGACACTTGGTTCATGCTGAGACCGTATCCTTTTAATTAATTTTAACATTACTTCTCTCCTGGATTATATTTACGTCATATTCCTTATATACTGTATATTTAAACCGACTAAACTAGTTTCCTACTTTCCAATAGCAAGATTTGCGATAAACTTGACTTACCATGAACCAATTTCCACCAGTGTCCAATAGATGTCATGATAATATTAGTTAGACAGCAATCCTTACTGTTACTAGGTATCGTTTGAAATGACGAATTAAATCTATTCCTTACCACAGGGGTCAGTAGTTCAGCGGTAGAGCAATGCCCCGGCAAGGCAGAAGGCCCCGGTTCGAATCCTAGCTGAGACTGTATCCTTTTAATTAATTTTAAAATTACTTCTCCCCTAGATTCTATTTACGTCATATTCCTTATATACCTACTGTATATTTAAACCGATTAAACTAGTTTCCTATTTTCTTATTTCCGCAATGTATAACATGTTAGCATTATTTTATAAAACAATGGTGTAATAATCGAAAAACCTTCAGGTACCCAGGTGTCGATAATATGTTACCTTCGCAACAATTTTACATTTTAGGTACAGGACATTGTACACACAGTTGATCTAAAATTTTCCATAGAATTGAGAAGTGCATTCATATGTTAGGGTGGCCATTTGAAAAAAATCGACTATTAGTAATTTTCTCGAATGCAACTTTGATCTTATAATTTGAACACTTGTATAACTTTTAGAACAATTCTACCGATGTGTCGATAATATGTTACCTTCACAACAATTTTTCCGGAGAACTTGTTTCCAACGGTCACAGAGGATAATTTATAAGTAATTGTCATTGTTTTATGAAAAAAAATTAATATCTCAAAAATGACTCATGTTACGTATAGGGAATGTAACAAAATTAATCTAGAATTTAATGAAGAATTCAAAAGTGCGACAAAATACAGGGTTCGATTTGAAATATAAAACAAAATTTGTACAAATTTGTAATCTGTCATTTCATTTGGTTCTGCATTTACTATTGGCAGCTCGTCGTGGGAGACCCTGTATATCTATGGCAATAAATGGTACATGAAATTTCAATTCTCTGAAATTGTTGTTATGATTAGCTAATAACTAATTGAATAACATAAATAAAAATTTCATAAAAACTAAATTAGTTATTTGAATAATTTCTTAATGATAAATGATTATTATTTATTATTATTTTTTTTTTTTTATTATTGCTAATGATTTATTATTCTGCTCATTTATATTAGATACCATATACTTATATATGACATAGTATACAGGGTGTCTCACGGAACTAGTTCATTAGTTTCTCATGTTCTACTATTTCTGTACACTTGAAAGTTTGGAACTAAAATTTACTCGATCTGAGCATTTCAGCACGTCACGTCCTGTCACCGGAAGTCGGTATCAACTTTGTTATTTTAAATGGAATGATATAATTTTTATTTTATTTTTGATTTCATCATCAAAATACATCTTTTTTGATAATATTTCCCTATACCTAAATAGCACCATTTTCTAGTATTTTTTTTTTAATTTACCTTATTTTTTGGCGATTTTCGCGGTTACGTTTAAAATTGAAGATCTAGGTTATTATTGAAACTAGACGTTTCATGATTGGTGGTCCAAAACTAGACACATAACCGTACGGAATAGCGCGACAGGCTGTACTGCGGCGCGACGCCGAAGGTGGAGCGTCGCATGTGAGCACGTCGCGCTATGGGGGCGTCCAATAATTACGTGAGCAGTTTTTGGCGATTGTATAACCCCTCTCCTCCTCTGGTAAGATGTCGTGAGATTTAGCACAACCTCCTCCCCCCATCCCCCAATCTCACGTGAGATTTATCAAAATGTATTTTTTAGTGTAAATGCGTTTGGATATATATTTTATTATAACATATATTATTTTCATTTGACTAATTAAGACTAGTATTTGAGATAGCTCAGAACGTAGGCTAGAATCACAGTGAGACTTGAACTAAATACTTAAATCGTAACTACTGAGATTAATAAAAGAATATTTATTCCAATTCAGTCGACGGAGACAGGTCGGGCACGTCAGCGGCGCAACTTTTGCAAAATTAAAATCCTTATATCCATATTTTTTGCTATTTTTTTACCAAAATATCGATTTTTTTGCTCTCTTAGTTTTCGAGTTACCGAGGCGCCGCTGACGTGCCGGCAAGCCAGCGGCGCATTTTGGAAAAACAAATGAATTTGAAAAATCTAAGCCGTCAGTATTTTTTTGCTAATTTTTTACCGAAAAAGATTTTTTTTGCTTTGTTGGTTTTTGAGATATAGGGGTGCGCCGCTGACGTGCCGGCAAGCCAGCGGCGCATTTTGAAAAACAATTGAATTTGAAAAATCTAAGCCGTCAGTATTTTTTTGCTAATTTTTTGCTAATTTTTTACCAAAAAAGTTTTTTTTTGCTTTGTTGGTTTTTGAGATATAATGGTGCGCCGCTGACGTGCCGGCAAACCAGCGGCGCACTATGTAAAAACAAATTAATTTGAAAAATATGAGCAGCCTATATTTTTTTGCTAATTTTTTGCTTATTTTTTACCAAAAAAGATTTTTCTTTGCTTTGTTGGTTTTTGAGGTACAGGGGTGCGCCGCTGACGTGCCGGCGCATTTTGGAAAAACATATGAATTTGAAAAAAGTAAGCAGTCAGCATTTTTTTGTTAGTTTTTTACAAACAAATATTTTTTTACGAAAAAATATTTGTTGCTGTGTTAGTTTTCGAGTGTGCGCAGTGCGCACTATTACTAAATTATGTTAAGTTTTGTATATAAAATGCGTTATTTTGCTTTTTGTATTTTGTTATATAAGAAATAAAATTCGTTTATAAAGCGTTTATAAAAGATCTATTTACAATGCAAACTTATCGCGCATACCTAGTGCACATCGCAAAACTAACACATGTATTAAACGGTCAATGGTGTCTTGTAAAAAAATATATTTTTGTACGTTGAAAAATCCTTATAAATTTAACAATTCCAAAATATTTTATTTCAGGTGCACTATTGAAAATTACTCTATACTTTTTCATAGGTTGTTGCCTAGTCTAAAATATTTTCTTGGGCATAGAAATAAATATGCAACTACGTTTTGAAATGTTTTTTTATTATGTAATTGATTTATCGGCAAAACTTATTAACGTTTATTTTAAGCTGTGTACACATAATTATTGCCGGTGAAACAATTTTATCGCAAGTAGTAGGTAATTTTTATCAAATGGAACACCTATATAGTAATACACCACTCAATAATATATCTTGTGCTCGACTGTTATTTGGTATGTTTCGACCGTTTTAGATTGTATTGCTGTCATGTTCAAGTATTGTGTAATTTTCATTCAATATTGTGGTTTTATATACCTATTTTATACCTATACATGTCCTCTATATACCTGTCCTATCTATAATAAATTATAGATAACAAAATTAAAACAAGTTTTTCGGAAATTTGCTTCACTTCTTACATGGGAATTTTGGCTGGCCAATAGTGCAGATTTATTTTATTAATTTATACTCTTATATGCTGAACTTTTGTTAATATGAATTCATAAAATTTACCGCTGTACATGCACGAAAATAAAATCTGTCACCACCTAAACATCCGTCAAAATATCAAGGCCCGCTAATTCAGTATTAGCAACATTAAAATAAATTTAAAAAAAGCTTAGTATTAAAAGTATTATTAGTATTAGTATTATTAGTATTAAAAGGATAGTAATATCTCAAGCACCACTGACGATAGGAATTATGTATCAATTAATCTACAGGATATTTATAAAAAAAAATAGTTTTGAATGTTGACGGCTGCAACATTTGAGTTGTAAATTTTGAACATCCTGCATGCATGCAAATACTCTCTGTCCGTAGCGCGAATGGCCATCCACAACTTTTTTTATATGGAAGAATCGAATATAATGATTTCTTACGGCCACTGAGTAAGTTGGCACCCACGTTCTCCAATGATAATCAAATACGAGTGCCAACCACTCTTGCCGTTACCCTAACTTGCATCTAACGTGGGGCACCTTGTATATCTGGAAAACTAACAAGGCAAACAAACTTTTTTGGTTAAAAATTAGCAAAAAAATACTGACTGCTTACTTTTCCCAATTCATTTGTTTTTCCAAAATGCGCCGCTGGCTTGCCGGCACGTCAGCGGCGCACCTCTATATCTCAAAAACCAAAAAGGAAAAAAAAATCTTTTTTGGTAATAAATTAGCAAAAAATTAGCAAAAAAATACTGACGGCTTAGATTTTTCAAATTCTTTTTTTTCCAAAATGCGCCGCTGGCTTGCCGGCACGTTAGCGGCGCACCCCTATATCTCAAAAACCGACAAAGCAAAAAAAAATCTTTTTTGGTAAAAAATTAGCAAAAAATTAGCAAAAAAATACTGACGGCTTAGATTTTTCAAATTCATTTGTTTTTCCAAAATGCGCCGCTAAGCCAGCGTCAGCTAAGCCGGCACGTCAGCGGCGCCTCGGTAACTCGAAAACTAAGAGAGCAAAAAAATCGATATTTTGGTAAAAAAATAGCAAAAAAATAGCAAAAAAATATGGATGTAAGGATTTTGATTTTGCAAAAGTTGTGCCGCTGACTTGCCCGACCTGACGGAGCCTCATGCACGGCGTCAAGAGTGACTCTTGGAACCAACACTGATGCCGGTGGCTCGTAAACAAACTAGGAGCCACTGTGCGCCTTAGCTGCAGTCGCAAAATAACAATAATTATTATTGCGAAAGATTTGGCCATATTTTAGTGAAGGAAAATGTTTTACTTAATTTAACCCAGCTTTCTCGCAAAAAAACGTGGTTTCGCTTAGTTATTCCCCAAAGTAAGATTAGTTGACATTCGGCTTGACCCCCTCCCCCCTTAAACGCCTCACGTACATAATTGACTATGTTGTTTTCGGCAGGAGTGACACACAAATTTTTTTTCTACTTTGCATGCGCATACTTTACAATGCGCACATTGTAATACAGTTTTTGGTGTTACAATTAACAAATTGTAATATCGTTTTTAGTAACTTTTATTTAATCAATGTACACATTGATTGTTGATATCAAATACCATATGTCAAACGTATACAACACATAACCACACACTCCCTCTTTTTAATTGCTTGCTATCGCATAAACTGCGAAATATCAATATTCTAATTCTACACATTTAAACATACGTGTAGCCTGCTATAGTATGGCCAAAGGATTGGGGCTGTCTAAGTTTTCTGTGTTCATCAAAATACGCCAGCATGACATTTCGGTGATGTTTTGCGGCTCGGGTAAGTGATCGTCATCATTCTTATCAACTAAACATCAAACCCCCCATTTCAGATATAATTCAAAGGACCACATTTACTTTAATAAGGTATTATGCGAAGATCAAACCTACAGCGTAGATATGAACGATATTAATTACTGCTGCGGGATTTTATATGTGCAATAAATGTTTTATTGAATATCAGCATACACGTAGGAAGCTATAGTACATTTGAAGTATTAAGGATTTCTTAGTTTATGTAACGTATAAGTTTTTGGTAACATTTAGGACCGAATTCTTCTCGGTTCAATACCGTACTCATTTTTGTCCGTTGTTTTTGATTTTGTCTTAGTTCTGGTTGTGTGCAACGAACTTGTATTACCTCCATCACATGTAATTTTACTAAGTATAACCTATTCTAATAAATTGTTACACCGAAATTACAATTTAGTTTCAATTATATGAGCGTGTAAACTTGTATAAGCCAGTGGTACTAGGTAGAAATTATTATTAAAGGTTAACTGTTGTAACATTTCTTTCGTAAGTTCTTATTCTTTGAAGTAACTAATCAGTTACCGCCAAACACGTCTATTCTGATTATTATAATTATGAAACCACTATTTTAAAGGTAACTTATGTTTCATGTTTTTATCACAGTAGGGTTACCACTGTAGCCCCAAGCTCCATTATGATCATAGTTGGGACCTCGCTGATTAGTTATTAAAACTTGTAGAGTTTAATTATTCACATTTAAATTTTGTCATGATTATACTCATACCTTACGCAGTTGACAGTTAGTACAGTACTGCCACGTGGTACCCGCAAAGTACCCTACTAGATTCTAATTTAGCGCAATATAGTAACCACAATTTCTATATTTGTATAAAATCAATGACGGAAAGTAGAAAAAAGAGTATATTACACTCGTATAAGTATAAGATGTATTGGCGCACTCGTGCCATTTGGGCACTCCTCGCTAAGCTCGTCATGCCCAAAACAACTCGTGCGCCAATATGACGTCTTATAAAACTCGCATAATAATATACTATTGTGCTGTTTATTAAGTAGTTATGTATTTATTTTAAAAAAATAATTATTTTTCTATATAGGAAATGTTAGGTTGGTACCACTTCGGCAAAACGACAAGTTTAAAAACAAATTCAAACTGTGACAGATTTAATTTTGATAATTACAATTTATACGGGGTCATTATAAATGATTGTAGTCGAAGTAGGCCGTGTCAATGTTAATAATTTTGTGCCGCTATACCCAAACAACTGTCAAACATGAAATAGGTTATGTAACCAATGTCACTTTTGTGTGTAGAACAGTGGTATTCCATTCAAATAGAGCGGCAACCAGAAATATTTACATTTGATTTCATGGCATACTTCGACTACAATCATTTATAATGACCCTATACATACACGGACGTAAGTACACGTATACCAGAAAACATTCAAAAGTACGCCAAGGAGGCAGTTTAGCAAGCCTACACAAATCAGAACAAAGGTACACTGATGACTACATGATGACTATGAGCAAGAATGATCGAAACAGAGATTACGCCAATCGGCGTACCAAAATCGTTTCGTTCTGCGCATCTACGTCACACCAGACTTGCTGTGAAAACAAAGTGTCAAAGTGACATATATTTTGTCAACGAATATATGACGAACATTGATGTGAGTGATTAGTTAGGTTATATGGAGAAAACAATCGGTTGTCAAGGTATGTTGTCGTCTAGTATAATGCTATGATTGTTATGCCGTCACACTAGACAAAAACATCAGCTTATTGTCATACTCGCTCAGAAATTAATGACAACCTGCGCAATGCGTAATCTTCTATTCTATAATTCTTGGACTATGAGTATCTCCCTATGTCTGTCTGTCCTTTTCTTGTAAATGTCACATGCTAAATTAAACTACACTCATCGCATTACTTTATTTACAATCATCTCAATTTATCGTTTTTAGAATTAGATATAACAACGGGTAGATATTTGTTATCACCAAACCATCAAATTGTTGATCTTAGTTTATTTGAAATTTGTATTTTGTACTTACCGCAGTAGATCGCGCAGTTCCATAGCGGTTCTCCAACCTCGGACGAAATCGGCTGTTTTCGAGTGTGACAGCACAAAAAAATATATAACAAAACAAAGCCGTTAGCGTAACTTTTCGCCAGTATGCTGAAAGTGAGGTTATGTACAATACATTTATATTGTTTTGCATTCAAACTAATTACTCCCAGACGTCAAAAGTGAACTCCCATGAGGCCATGATCCTTTCTAACGATTTCCAAACAATTCCAATAAAAAAAAACACTAAATGTGAAAGTTGAAGACCAATTTGACGGTTCAAAAACACCCAAAAACCTTGTACTCCCAAACGAAAAATGAGTATTCCCCAAACCCACCCAAACGATTTTCATAAATATTTACATAAAATTCTAAAGTGGCTTTTGCAGCCGCACGTGATTGTTCATGCGCCGAACGTGCTCAGATGTGTACGTACCATTTGGATGCTCCAAACATTTTCAAAAAAAGTGAGGTAGATATTTAAACATAAGCGTGATTTTGGTAATATACATAAATTTATGCAGGCTGAATTGAACGTCTGAATAACTTAGAACTTCAAAGTCATGCAATTGTAGTAAACTCTATTTGTTTATCCTACACTATGCGAAAATATCATTTTTGCGTGTTTATTGCGACACGAAAGATGCGAATTTCCGGCTTGGGGTGTAACGAACGTGAAATGAACAACTTTCAAGTCTATCCGCAAAAATAACCTATAGCCCAAGAGCTAGCAACGGTTTAGTGTCGTTAGTTACATATCAGGCTAGAACTTTCGGAATATGTCCCTGTAATATGTCACCTTGAGAACGTTTCAAGAGGAGAAAAAAAATCGCCGGCCCGGAGGACGGTCGAAAGCAGGTGCGTGCAAAAGGAGAGCGAAGGGTCACAAAAATGCACTATTTACAGCGAAAAGTAAAAAAAGTTGGGTAGGATTGAGTACTCTTAAATATATCTCCAGAAAGTAATCGTTCCGATGAAAAGCTGAAATTCCGGTGGAAACACCCGCCAGACCCACAAAACCTACGACCACCCTGAGTACGACCATTGAATAATAACTAATCAAGAACGGCAATGCGCCCGTAAAAACAGTCTCGGTTCGGCCGTTTTGTGGCGACCTCTTTAATTCGCGCGCGGCCGAAGTTGGTACTAACTACAACACGTGCACGTTATCAAGTCCTGCTATTGTGCTACGTCGCGTCGGTCTTAAAAGACTCCCAGCGCCCCAGCAACTGGAAATACGATTGTGATCATTTTAATGCGGAGGGAAAGTTAACATTGAACATTTTTTTAAATTTTACTTTAATAAACGATAATTGTTTTCGACTGATTTTTTTTATTTGGAACAGAAACAAATAAAAAAATATATATATTATTTACCAACAAATAAATAAAAATGAATTTTAAATTGCTTCAAAAGTAATATTTTAATTAGATACTGTAATGAAATGAATTGTCATTCCATTGAAACATTTTAAAGAAATAAATACATGTTGATACAAAAATATTTATTTTAATAATATTACAAATAAAATAAAATACTATTTAACCAGAAAGAATTTGAATTTTTCGGTGTGGTTGTCACGTTTTGTGGCTTTCACATTTTTTTCTATTTCCCGCTGTAAATTTCGAAACATTTTCATTTTGATCAGCCGACGAATTATTTCTTGTCGGTGAAAGATGAAGGCTGATTGTTCTGCTGCTTTTACCCACTGTATATTATCAAAAATATGAGATTCAATGCTCTTAATAACATTGTCGCCGCATTTGAATTTTTCAAATGATGTGTTGAACATTATTAGTACGTCGCTAATATATTTTATAAAATTTTCGGTCGGTCCATTTTCTTTAGCCCACTATCGTATTTATAGGCAAAACTGGGAGAGCTGAAGATTACTCATAGATTTCAGCTGTTATTTTAGACATACGTTACAGGATATTTCTAAATATTGACGCGTGTTAAAACGAAATAGCATAGTTTTCATACGTCTGCTGTACAATTTAAATGGGCAAGTCAAAAAAGTACGTCTGTTCTTAGAACCATAAGAACGAATGACAGCGGTAGCAACCTAACCTCCAATTCGAACGCGAACGTGTGATGTGAACAAGATGTTTTCGTTGGTATGTTTTCACTTTGCTTCTGTTAAACATGCTAATGATGGATATATACATTAGATAGGACAATTATCACAATTAAATGACAGTATTTTTAATAATTAAATATTAATCTTGAACGAACTACCTAGTAGGCAACTTAATATACACAGCTAATAACCAATTCACGCGGTACGTTCATATCTTGGTTCATACGATTTTAAGCGATGAATCACCTTCAGCTCTCCCAGTTTTGCCTATACCAACGGTATTATTTGAATATAATTCAGAACATTTCAATGGAAGTATTTGATATTTACATATTTGTTGTAAAATAAATAGGAAAGTAGGAAATTTGAAGTACCAATTTAAACACGAAATATCCTATGTACCAGCGACCGAATAAATACTCGGTATGTAGTAAAACAAATCTACAACCAATTCTCATTTGCTCGAAAAAAAAAAGAAAACAAAAGTAACTTTTTTATCAATACTATATCTAATTAGCTGTATCTAAGAATCAATTTTGTTGAATTTGCAGATTATATTCACAGCGACTTTTAAAACTATATTAGGCCAGAAATAATAAAGTACAGGTACAGGTTGTTTTACGCCAGGGTTCCGTTCCGAGAGACACCGGCGTAAAATGAACACAAATATGACAAATATAATGGACGATATAATTTGAGGTTCCAGGCATATTGTTTTTCGTGCTTTTTTCGCACAATGTTTGGGTTCTGAATCACTATTGTCGCCCATAATGAAACTATAAATTGATCGTCTTTAAATTTTAATGAATATAAAATAAAAAACATGATTATACCTTTTATTTTTCTTAAAAAGAAACGAAAACACCTTGGAAATAATTTCACACACATACAATAGGCTGCTCGCGTACACGGTAATAGAATAAAACAACGTGTAAAACAGCGTTTCCCAAACGGGGTTTCGCGGAACCCTATAGGAGCGAAGCGGTTCTATGACACTGCCGTTAGCGGTAGGACACCGGCAGAATACTGGGAAACGCTGGTGTAAAAAAATCGCGTCGCCTACTGTCGTCTTGTCGTCTGGTGTCGGCCGAACCTGGGGAATCACGGCCGAACGAACCGGGGAATCCCACGCCGGCACACACCGGCATAATTGTGAATCTTCGTAAATCGAACCGGCACAAAACGACGTTTACCTGTACATCAAACTTTTACAAATATTGTAGAGGTATTTAACTGATTTACCTTGATTATAATTTTTAGGAAGTGCATTTCGAGAAAGCATTTTCTTTCTAACTGAAACTTGCAAGTCTGTAGCAATATTGATGTTTCCACACCGCTTTTGCCATTCCTTTGTTCGGCGGTCATCTTAAACGAGGAGTTTAAAATACCTAATTTCCTTATCTTTTAGGCGATTTTAATTACAATTTATTTAACCTAAAACTGACAAATGAGCATTGCACTAACCTCAACACGTGTCGCGCCATCTATTGCTAGTTTGCGTGCACTACATTCACTGACCTGATACTGAGAACTGAGCGCAGGCGTTAACCTCAACACGGGTCGCATCATCTATTGCTCAGGTTACCGCTGTGTTTTTCCGAAACCTATTACTTTGCCAGTCTAGTTAGTCTTCAGTCAACGGTACGAGTGAAGAGTTTGACGCGCGCGCGAGTGGGACAACCGCAATTTTGGTCTGGCATCAGGTGATCAGGAGGATTACTTGGGGTGATGTATTTAAGAATATAGTTTTTTTCACGACAAGTGGCAGTAGCCACCTGTTAAAAACAGTATGAACCAAGATTTGGACGTAGGGCTTAGCTTGTTATGACAGATGATGATGACAGATTTGTTTGCATCTTATTTCATAGATAGGCAACCAAACATACATTGCTGATTCTCTGGTGTCTTACCTTAGATTTTAAGAGAATATTAAATTACTGCTTCTGTTTATTAATTTAGATTATTAGTTAACAAGTCATAAAAAAAATCATTCAATATCTACATATTGAAATAAAAGCACAAAATATTTTCATAGAATTTACAAGTAGTTTAATATAAGATTACTTAAAAGGAACACACTTTAAATATTCTCTCAAATTCCAGATGTCCTATGTAGAATCATTAATAATAATAATAACAAAAAGCTTTTGATGATTATACCTAATTACGAAATAAGAGACGCATTGCTAAAAATAAATATCTTTATTCTATTTTAACGCATACCCAAACAATAGAAATAAAAAAAAAACCAACAGATATTATAACATATATAAGTAGTAAACTAGGTTTTATATTAACATTCAATAAAAATAAACTATTCAAATAAATACTTATCCCTCTCTACTGCATATCATCTTCATTATCTCCAATTTCCTCCTCATCTTCGTCATCACTGCTGTCGTGTTGCAAATTTATTATTACCGGTTCATGTGCTTTCTCTGTTTGTTGTTCAATTTGCCACCAATCCAATATTTCCTTCTCTGAGTGACTTACACATCTTGACCATTCTTCAGCAGTCACTTGCGACAGCGCTTCAGTCCACATTGCTAAAACTTTCTCATCACCATAACCATCCCTACCTATATGCTTGTTGTAATAGCCCTTGCAGTTTGCCCATATCAATTCTATAAGGTTGAACTGGCAGTGATATGGGGGGAGTCGGAGCACCTTATGACCAAATTCCATTGCAATTTCATCAATCTCGTAAATTTTTGTCTTTGGATAACTTTTTGCCAATGTATAATTCCACTTTAAGCATTTGAGGGTCATATGGTATGTTGTTCAAATGTAGGTACTGTAGAAGCTCTTCCTTACGCCAGCTCGCAGTTGGAATTTTTTCTTTCAACCTAGAATGATATGAGGCATTATCAACTTGTAGATTCTAAATTTGGAAGCAGCTGCTCCATAAACCATTTTCTAAACAGGTCGGCATTCATGTTGTCATGATAATCGGCTGCTTTTGATGTAGAGGAAAATAATAACGCAGCTCCGTTAATAAATCCCTTGCTGTTTCCAGCATGCAGAATTACGTATCTACAATTGCAAATACAAACTTAATTAAAACATTAAAACCAAATTTTGAATAGAATCTACCTTTTCCCTTCTCCCACAGGTTTTTTCCTAATCGACTCTGCACTATCATCATGCCAACTCCTTCTGGAAGATCCTCTTGCAAAAATCCAAGTTTCATCTAAAAATACAGGATCATATAAATTATGTTCTTTATTATTTAATTTAAGGAGCGGAGGTGGCCGAGTGGATAAGGCGAATGCCTTCCACTCAGAAGTCCAGGGTTCAAGCCCAGGTTAGGCAGGGGATTTTTCAAATACTCCGTCTCCCCGACTGCCGCACAGACAAGCCACTGGCTTTGTGCATATGGCAACATCCCCACAAAAAAAAAAAAAAAAAAAAAAAATTACATACTCCCTTAAAAAATGTGCTTGTAGTGATGAAATGTGAGGTAGTTCCAGTAACCCTTTCCGTTGATCCTCTACCTTGTACGAAAAACCTATTGACTTCAATAACCGATAGAGGCTTGCCTGGCTAAAATCAAATACCTCTTCTTCTCGAAGCTCTTCAGTTAAAGCTTTTAGTGTAATAGGCAGCACTAAAAGTAATTATCTGATAAAAACTCAATTTCATACATATAAACAATGCCAGAGATGCTTAAATATATGTAATCACAATGTTTACTTACATTTCTGATGTTTATTATAAATTTTCCTACGTACGGCTGCCTTCACAAAATCATCAACGTTCTCCGATTTTACCTTTGGCCGATTGACTGCCTTTTGAGGTGAATATATCGAAGTACCTGCCTTTTCTGCATCACTAAAACGTGCTTTTGTGCGTTAGACTGCTCTCACAGTAACACCACAGGTCTCAGCGGTTCTCTAAATTAGACAAATCAGCTTGTTCTCTGGCTTGAAACGTTAAAAATAAAAATACTTACTTCAATATGATTAACTTCAGACAGATCTTCGTTGGTTCGACGAAAATAGCTCAATACATTCATCAACATCACCATTGATTTCCTATTAAGAGCCTTTCCTTTCAAAGAAAACATTTTAAACCACACTACTACGGTCTCCCTTTTCGGTGTTTTGACAGCTTTTAGAGGTTAGAATTTCTACTTTAAAACGTTAAGAACCGACCTACTTTTGTACAAGGCACATTGACTTTGTACAGCAGACGTATAAAGAATATTGCTATTTCATTTTAACACACGTCAATGCGTAGGAACGTTTGCGCATTATGTCAGCGGCTTACTGCCACTTGTCGTGAAAGAAACTATAATCAATCAAAACCCAACTGATTATTTTACTGTAAATAGGGCAATTTTTCAAGCCACTTCGGCACCATCTTGGACGCACCCACCGGTCTGGCAATTTTTTACTACACTTAAAACGAAATAACAAAAATGAATTTTTTTATTTTTTTTTTCCTCCGTTCAAAGTCTATAGGCGCAAACCCCATCCCCGGTAGGTTGTCAGACTTGCGATTATATTATTGTTACGCTACAAGGGACATATCATGAAAGTTCTAGCCCTATTCTCTATGGTGTAACGAAATCCGGTTTGACATTTCCGATTAAAACGCCAACTTGAATTGTAGGACGTCCATTATAGCGAAGTGAAGATATTATAGATGTAGGAAATTAAATGAAAGCCTCCTTTTTCTTCGCAGGTAAAACATTTATTTACTACTGACATGTTTCGGCATGGCTGCCATCATCGGTGTATGTAATCTGCAAAAGACAATACAATTTCTTCGGCTTTCTCGCTCACATATTGTATTTTGCAGATTACATACACCGATGATGGCAGCCATGCCGAAACATGTCTGTAGTAAATAAATGTTTTACATGCGAAGAAAAAGGAGGCTTTTATTTAATTTCCTACATCTATAAAACGTCAACGTTGTTTATTTGCCAAAAAGTAAGGTCAGTGATTCGTCGTTAGAAACGGGTGAATTTATTATTACAATAATGTTTAAGGGGATTCCGTTTTTTTACTCTAAAGTTACCGCCTTTTATAGAATTTTTTATTGGCGAGACTATGCAATAATCGATTCTAAATTTGGCAGGAACATTTATTAGCTTTTCAAGTATTTGCAGAAAAAATAATAAAGAAATATGATGAATCACGCTCACTAGCCACCCGCGACCATGACAAAGCGCGAAGATCCGCGGTGTCTGGTTGCCAAGATTGGGCCACTCCAGGTGATCTGAAATAAAAATATCGTATAGCGGCCTACTTGATACATAAGTAGTTATAGTTAGATGAACCAGAAAATAAAACTAATAATATTTGAGGAAATGGTGACTTGTCAAACTCAAAATATCGATTTTACTCAAAAAAAAAAAAAAAAAATAAAATGTTTTCTCTATGAAAAGAAAAGTACATAACTTATTGCATTTCTGGTTCATCAAACGATAAAGGGGTATTTACTGAACATCCAGTTAAAATTTCAAGTCAATCGGTCAAATCGTTTATGAAATATTATGACAACCGTTTGCGAAATAACTGTTACGAGAAAAACGAGAAAAAAAAAATTATAAATATTCCACACATTCTAAAATAATGAAAAAATGTGTTGTCGAAGTGAAGTTATGAAACATAGTATAAACTTTCCTCTTATTAGCCTGTCACACCAAAGGGGGTGCACCCGGGATTCTTTTTTACGGTAGATCCTTTTACGTCTTATGGTTCACAGATAATCACCGTTTCTGCAAAATCCACGTCGACAAATGACGCTTAACATTTAAAAAAAGTTTGAAGACTGTCACCTTTCTGAGCGCACTCCACTTTGATGACGTGACACTGACAGATTTTTTTATTGTACGGTGACAGTAGTCATCAGTGCGCGCTAGGCATGGTTTGTTTGGTTGATCCAAGTGCATTTAGTTGACGTTGCTTGGCAACCAGTCCGGCGGTCTGTAACGAACATGGTAACGAAGCTCCAGTTGGGTACGTAAAGGTTTTTTGATTATTACACCAATATTTTTAAAAAGAATGCTAACTTGTTATACATTGCGGAAATGAGAAACGACACGACTATCGGAAATTGCCATAATTCGACATGGCGCCCATAAGAAAAACAAAAGGTGGTCATGGTTACGCCGCAATCTTTGATGTTATTTCACATATCTAGCCAGGGCCGTGTTAACACAAAACTGCGCCCGGGGCGAAAACAGAGCGAACGCCCCCCCCCCCGCCCCTATTTTTGCCAAAATTACTTAAACTGCTAATTAAAAAAATGCTGTAAATGTAATCAATAAAAATAAAAGTCCGAATAAAGAATAAATAATATATGTACTGAAATAGGGAACGCTTACATACGCATCCTAGCGAAAAAAAAATAAAACGTCTCTACATATAATAAGATAACATTAATGAATAAAAAGAACATGTTACTTTACACGGTAAAAATTTCAGAATTTTATTCGAAAAATTAACGATCCATCTCCAATCTCCATTCTCCTCTTTAAAATGACATATCATCTATTGTGATAAGCTTAATAGTTTTGGAGATATCGATAAAAATATGAGTGGACAAGATTAAATGTTTGGGAATGTCACTACACGTCTGCAATTAAGCACAGTTTTCACGAAACCTTGTTTTGTTGGGCGGTTGAAAAAAACAATTTCGCAAAAACTGACGGGCCGATTTAAAAAATTCTTGCGGTATTGTATTCGCAGATTGACTTGCTATCGCGTAAACTAGGATTATTAAAAAATATTAGTAGTTGTGGTGACAGAGCCTTTTAGAAAAATATATAACATATGCGAAAAAAAATTATTTTTTTCAAATAAGTTATATAAAACATTTAATTATTGATGAAACCGGTGTATTTTAGGTTAGTAATATGGTCATATTATTATCCTATAATATTAATTTAACAAAATATGTCGTTAAACGTTTTCATCTGGTATATTCTAGTTTGCCCGATAGCGAGTCAATCCACGAATGCAGGAATCCACGAATCATCCCGTAAGATTTTGCGAAATCGTGTCAACCGCCCAACGAAACAAGGTTGCGAGAAACCTGCCCTTAAATTATAGACGTGTACCGACGTTCCCGATTTTTTAATCTTATCCACTCATATTTTTATCAATATCACCAAAAATATTAAGCTTATCACAATAACTGATACGTTATTTTGGGGGGAAAAGTGTATCCTACAGAAACGAATTTCTGAAAAATATTGAAAGCCGTATTGGGGTTGGTTAAAAAAGGTGCCAATAATCGACATATATATATATATATATATATATATATATATATTAAAAAACACAAACAACTCTATTTAAAATTGTTTATTTTCTTGGGTATTGTAGGCTTTGTCACATTTAACATATTAAAACTTATAACTAAAAGTCACAAGAGACAACACATTAAAAATTATTTGATCTGACGTTTCGACACCATTTGTGTCTTGATCACAGATAGACTGTCTATCTGTGTCTATCTTCAGTCTATCTGTGATCAAGACACAAATGGTGTCGAAACGTCAGATCAAATAATTTTTAATGTGTTGTCTCTTGTGACTTTTAGTTATAAGTTTTAATATGTTAAATGTGACAAAGCCTACAATACCCAAGAAAATAAACAATTTTAAATAGAGTTGTTTGTGTTTTTTAATATCATCTACAAGGCTAAAGTAAAGTTAAACAAATATATATATATATATATATATATATATATATATATATATATGTCGATTAATTTTTCGAATTTCTTCCTGAAATTCTTACAGTGCATTCTTTAAATATTGCGTAAGAAAATACGCAATAAAAAATCATTAATTTTTGAAAATGCAAAAGCAGAATGTACCCGTATTGATATAAAATTAGGATAAATATGTTTCGATGACTGTAGCTAATGCAACTTTATTTTCCTCGCCTTGAAAGCGGCAAAATCATCAATTATTTTTTCCATATCTAATAATCGAGAAACACTACATTCGATTGAAAGCAAACGTAAATTTGCAAGCCTGTCCTGAGCCATTGTAGCTCTTAAATAATTGTTTACTAATTTAAGTTTACTGAAAGATGTTTCAGCTGATGCAGCAGTTACCGATGTACTAAGCAATATTCGATATGCAGTTACCATGTTCTTATAATTGGCAGTTAACTCAAATCGATGAATTAATTGGAGGATTTCTAAGTGTTATCATTTAGAGACCGAAATATTTTTCTGCAGTTAAAATTTCGCACACAAAATGTTGCTCGTTTGAATCACTTCCATATTTCCTTTAGGTTCAGAGTATGTTTTTTAATAGTTTCTTCATTATGTGAAATAATGTTCGAACCACTAAGGAAAGCAAAATCTTGTGAAATCTAGCAAACTTTTTCAAATCTCCACGTAAGTTGCTCCATTATTGTGTCAGTAGCCTCGAAAATTTATCTGATTCGTTTAAATCGGAATCCCTACTTCTATACTGTTTGTAGGTTTAGTAATAAATAATTCCACATACGTGCAACAAATAAAAATCGCTACTTATATTTTTTTGTTTATTATGAATTTATAAATTCCTTTTAATAATTCCTTCATTATGTATATTTTAAAACACGTTTTATAAATATCCTTCTTCCCTTCTGGGTAGGATTTTGGCGCCCCTGAAACTTGGCGCCCTGGGCGGGCGCCCCCTTCTCCCCCCCCCCCCCCTTAACACGGCCCTGTATCTAGCTATATTTGGTTTTGAATAAAAAATTAAAAACGATATCTTAATATTTCAGTTGTTTGCGGATATCTTCAAAATGAAAAATTATAGCTTAATTTATTTTTTTTTTCTGATAATGGATCAAAACAAAATTACGAAACTCTGCCAAATTTAAACATAGGCTCTATCTCCACTATTATTAGTGGAGATAGACGAGGCTCCGAGGCTCCCCGTGGTGAGCCTCGAAATTGAATCAGCCGGTAGACCCCCTACATCTCCTATTGACTTATTATTGTAACTAACGAACAATCTTAGAATGTTAATGCAATTTATCGATAGTTGTGTACAAAATAACACTGATTATGTTTCGTTTTGTAGGACCCATTGAATCACAATTTAGAAAAACACGAAACTGCGGCTCCTCGATCATCGCACACACGAAGTGCTTCTGAATCACTTTCAAGTGCACAGTCAGAGTCACTTTCAAGTTCTCTGTGGCTACCTGTAAGGCTTAATAACAATAATAAAAAAAAAAACAAGTAACTCCTAATGCATCAAAGTAAACTTACATCAATTAATTATTTCCACAGGATGACGCCTTTGATACGATACCAAGTAGATGTACGAATATGTTGGAGATGCAATACATTCAGACTAGTTTGAAGCAAAGGGAAGGAGAGGTGCTGCAGCTGAATTGGGAGCTGAATAGGAGAGAGCATGAGAGGACGATTTTAAACAAAGAGATCTCAACATTGAGTTTAAAAGTTGAGAGTTTGGCAAGTATTGTAAAGGAGCACGACTGTTTGAGAAACCAGTTTGCAGAATTGCAGCAGAAGTATGATACCCTCTGTCAGTTGTATGGTGAAAAAGTGGAAGAGACTGAGGAATTAAAGCTGGATTTAATAGATGTTAAAGAAATGTATAAAACGCAAATTGACGAGTTGCTGAAGCAAACCAGAGATAATAGTTAAAACGTTTGACGTTTGGAGCTACTACTGATATGTATGCAGAATATACAAAACGAAACATAACATGTGAAAACATTGTTCGATAGCTCGTCTTCTGAAAAGTCTACAAGAAAAAAAAATAAAAGTTTTTTCGAATGATGTCAGCTGTAAATACAAAAAAACAATATATCTCAATACCTGTTTTTAATTTTGTTGTGTACGCTTAGATTATACCATATATACAGGGTGTTTGGTAAAGGCATTCCAGAAATTAGGGAGCTCATAGAGGACGTCACTGCCATCCAAAAAGTGTATATACACTTTTGGCTTCCGACGTTTCATTAAAAAGTTAGCTTTTTATAGATAGCTTTTTTTATTTTTCAGTTTTTATTCCCTTAAAAATATAACTGATTACAAAATCGGCGCTGTTTATTTTAACAGAAACAAAAAAGCATTTACAAATAACAAAAATAAATAAAATTAGTTTTACAAATGCTGCTCACAATGTTGCCCTTCCATGTGAATGCACATATCAGCACGTCTACCCATTTCCTGCCGGACTCTTTGAAAAATTTCAGGGGTTTCTCGAATGCGAGTGCAGGCACCATTTATTTATTTATTCAGTTTTTCCCCCAAGAGTAAATGCATGTCTGCATATTCGTGGGTCGAATAATCCATTATTGTGGATGAATTGCGAATTTGCGTAAAAAACGTTAAATGATAATTTGCCAACAGACAAATAACCTATAAACAACGCTCATTCAACGCCGACTATAGCTATAACTTTTTAATGAAGTGTGGAAAGCCAACAGTATTATAGACTTTTTGAATAGCAGTGACGTTCATGACTGTTCACGAGAGAATTTCACAGAATTATAAACCACACACTGCAAGATTTTTTTGGCTTACAAAATTTTAGCTCCAGAGCAAAAAATGTTGAGCGTGCGATCCGACCGATCCGCGCGGTTCATACTTTTGGCACCTGCACACCGTCGGCTAATTGCTTATAACTGGGCTAATTTTGGAAATTTTGTCTTGAAGCTTCATACACACATTGTTAAGACCATAAATAATAAACAATCGTACAGAAAACAAATCGAATTTTTCATCTGTCAACCGGAATTCCCCATTAACAGTAATTCATATTTGTAGTGTATAATTCCGAAAACTGTTATTTGAAATGTTTTCTTGTAAAGATTTCAGAGAGCAAAATATTGACAGGTTATGTTTCTTTGTCTACACACTGCATACGGTTACACTTTCGCTAATTCGAGTACTATTTATTGCAGATGAATTTAAAAGCAACACTACTAAAAAATAATACATTGGTCATGGTAAATTTTGCGTTAAAAATATTCTATTTCGGAATGTACTTATTATAGCTTCTTTTTCTAATATTGTAGGCTTTTGCTTTTTTACAAGTGCTATTTTCAAAATAATTCTTTTAACTTTGGTATTCGAACTACGCTATGAGGAGTAACCAGGCATTTGGACTACAAGGTAGTGAGCAGCAAGCAGGCCTTTAAACTAATGACTAATACGAATTTGGGCTAGCAAAAGTGTACTGTAATTGTCTTTTAACATTGGATAGAAGTACTTAATAATACATGAGTTCCCCGTAGTTTGCTGAATTCTTTAGCCTTAGAGAATAGTGATTAGATTTTATACTCTGTGATACATGTAACTAAGATATAATGTATACAAGCTAACTACATACAAGGTGTTAATAATGTGAGGAGCAACCAGAAACGAAAGTAGATAACTTTAAGCAAATTATAAAGTTGTAGCAGAATGAACTAAACTATCGCCAGTTGCAGAAAGGTCTATCAAGTCTTAATGGCTGCTTAGTTATTCTTAATGGCTGCTTAGTTATTAACAGCACAATATGGACCAATCAAAACGCAGAACCGACTTTCTTAATCAGTCTCTAAGGAGATAATCAGTGATTAAGAGTTGATCGGCCTTTCTGCAACTGACCATATGTATTTTTGTTTGTAGAAATACTATATTTAAAGTTGCACTGATTATTCCATACATTATTACATCTTTGTATAACTTGTACATAATGTACATGAACAGATTTTTCTTGTATTAGGATATGACTATTTGTTGTTATTATTGAAAACTTGGATATTGTTAATTTGCTTTAATTTGTGGCAATAAAATAAACAACTTTATTATTATTATAAATTTATGATCCTGTATTTAATAGTACAATCAAGTATATACAAAGCGTTTAGCTACAAACTCTGAGTTTCTCCGCTACTGATATCTGAGTCATACAATGTACACTCGCGGAAAAAAAGGAGCACACATCCTAAATTTTCTGTTTCGATATAAATCAAAAAACACGCAACCAATTTTGATTGGACTTTCACCCATATATTCTTTGTATTATAACAGCAGATCAAAATCTATTGGATAGTTTTGAGTTTTTGTGTCACCGTAAAGAATTCACGATGTATACATCTTTTTTCCGCGAATGTAAACTTCTATTGTGCTCAGAAAGTGTCCCCCTCCAGTTGACACAAAGCCAACATTCATAGGTACTTCTACAAGTTTTGATGGAATTATTTTACTTGCTTTTAATTCAACTGGCTTACGATGTACAATATGTTAACAAATCACTGTCAATGAGGCTTGTATCTGATGTCATTGCTGGGTATGTATATAATAAAATAAGTAATAAATAAGCATCTTAACGGTAATCTTCCCGAGTTCTTTCTTGTTGATTTTTGGGTCCCATACGTGCACTAGACCTAGTCTTCCCTTAAAATTTCAGTGAAGAAGGGATCCCGCCCTGAAAATGAAATCATTGAGAAACTGCTGAGAAAAGAACTAGTAAATGCAATACTTTGAAGACATTCCAACCATTCCGTGAGTGTAATTCCACGGTCCTTGTTTTTATCACAGTATCTAGGTAGTTTCTTTCCACATCGTCTAAGACTTTTCACAGCATTCACTGTATCTTTAAATAACTTCCACTCATTCTTCTCCAAAATTTTGTTCTTGTTTTTGTCAAAAACTACAAAACTCCACGACGCTACCTGTTCTTCTTTAGTGGTATTCCACGCTGGTCTATTTGCACTACAATAAGGAACGAGACATTAAAAACAATAGAAAAAGTAAGAAATGAAAACAAAAGAAAGAAAATAGTAACAAAAGTTTGATTTCTCTATATATAGCTTTATTTAGACGTTTTAAACACTACCTTAATTACATTCAAGATATAGGGACAATTTTAAGGGTAACGAGAAAACAATTTTGTTTATCAAAATATGTAATATATTCTATGCCATGCCAATTGACTAGGAAGTCAATTCTCACCCTAGCGCGAGTTCTCACCTAGCGTGAACTAACGTATGACCTTGGATGCAATCAGTTCGAACCGTATTCTATGGGCAGTGTCGACAATGCAGTGTCCTTTACTACCGGTAGAGTACGTCCGTTATGTTCATGTTATTGCGATTGGTAGTAAAGGACACTGCATTGTCGACACTGCCCATAGAATACGGTTCGAACTGATTGCATCCAAGGTCATACGTTAGTTCACACTAGGTGAGAACTCGCGCTAGGGTGAGAATCGACTATTGATTGCAACAGAATTCAATGCGCAAAATGTGCTTAATAAAAAAATAGGGTGTGGCGAACCACCCGGCGCGGCGCAGCTCGACGTTTTATCATATCTGGTGTGTTTAATTTATATACTAATAAAAAAAAAAAAAAGGATTTTACTTCGGAAAAATTTAAACTCAGCTGTATGTTTAATTACACCATCCATTTGTTCATTACAAATAGCTTAGATAAGACTCGAGTTTTTCACGGTCAATGATGATATCGAATGGGGTTTATAACACTATATGTAGTATTTTTCTTCTAGTAAAATATATGTATCGAAAACGGCGACCTTCAACTACATGGTTATTGGATTTTTTGTCATAAACTCAGAGAGCCCCGTCTTTTCGTCGTTTCTAGTGTCGGCTTTTGTTATTGTATGTATAGTACATAGGTTATAATTTACAAATACATAATTTTACTAGTACGTGGTCGCAACTTACGGAAAATGTAGGTAGAATGCAGAATGCAGGGTAGAATGCATTCCTAAGTGGCGTATCCCTAATAATCGTACTTGTTTACGTGATTCAGCGATTAAGTTAGTGTATCAAACTGAAGTAGATACTGAAGAGAAACTCCGTGAGGGAATTTTCACCTCCGCTAAAGTGTGTGCGATTACATTGTGGCTTAATGACCAGGTGACCGATGACCAAATTGCAATAGCGGGATATAAAGTGAATAGGTGTGATAGGGGAAGTCGGGGTGGAGGGGTAGCCTTGTAAATTTCTGATAAACTACAGTTTAGCCGGGTGTTGGATGTGAGTCGGGAAATTGTGGAGGTGTGGCTAATCATTTGTATAAACTCTTAAAAAAATGCGTTTGGGTGTAGACCACCAACAGGTAATATTGATGATTTTTTTTATGCTTTTTGCATGACATTCTGTCATCTGCAGGGTATTACTCACGGTGTATTTTGTGTTGGTGATGATGTTGATCTTATAAATACTAATATCTCAAGTAAAAAAAATTTAATCAGGCTTTGGAAGATGCTGGCCTCACGCAGCTTGTGACATCGCCCACCCGCATCACAGCTTGTTCTAGTACGGGTATGGTTACACGGGCGGGTAACCCGTCGCGGTTTGCCCGCACCGGATTCCCCGTTAACTACGCGATTCGTGTTGGCCGCTTAAGTGGGGTTACACGAACGGTCTTTCAACGGGTAAGCGCCTATGCACTTCCGCCATTTATAAAAAATCTGCGGGTCACCCGCGACGGTTTACCCGTCCGTGTAAGTCGTGTAACCATACCCAGGAATACCCTTAGGTAGTCCGAAAAACCAAACTGCCGCATCATTAGGAGTACTATTAAGAGCCTCCGTAATCTGACTACCACTGCTATACGAAATGAAAAAAATCATTTCTTAAGTCAGTGGTAAACACTAAAAACTCTAAATAAATGTGGCATACACTAAACACCATGGTGGCCATTTCAAACATACCATAAAATAATTTCTTATTTTATTGTTTATTTTAATTTTGTATTTCTTATGACTGTAATTTAATTCAACCGTGTATCCAATCCGCAATGTTACGCAAATAATAATTGATTTCATACCTTCTATCTTCTGGGTAGTCTATCTTAAGAACCAATCGATCGATTTCATTTTTACTTTATCATACGCAGTATGCTAAAGTATTGTAATCATGCAGAAAAAAAAATGAGATTTTAGCGGAAATAGGTCTTTTTGGGTCCCCTGAACATTTTTGACCAAGGTACAAAAAAATGTCTGTGTGTGTGTGTGTGTAAACGATTTTTGTGGCGACGATTCCGGAGAAACTACTAAAGGTATCGGGACGAAAGTTCATATTTAGATGATTCAAGACTTAACTTAGAGCTGAAAAGCTTTTGGTTCAAAACGGTCCAAAGGAACTGGTAATTTATTCTAAGCCTTTTTCAAGGATTTTGCAAATGAGCCGCCATTTCTGTAATTTCGTCAAAATAGTTAAATAATAAATTAATGTAGAGGAAATTTTGAATAATTTATACCTATGACATTTTTTGGTAAAATTAATAGTTTAGCTGCAAGAGCAAATTCTATTTGATCGAGATCGGTCGCATCTGCATTGATATGAAACTACATAGTAGCCAGAATTTTGACAAATATTTTTTTGTGCTGTCATACTCGAAAACAGCTGATTTCATCAGAGGTTGGAGAACCGCCATGGAACGTTGCCGCTCTAGTGCGGCAAAGTACAAAATACAAATTTCAAATAAAATGAGATCACCAATTTGATTGATTGTTGATAAGAAATATCAACCCGTCATTATATCTAATTCTAAAACCGATCAATTAAGGTAAATGTAAATAAAGTATAGCGATGAGTATAGTTTTATTTTAGTATGTTGGTACGGATGTGACATCTACAATGTCATGAACAAATATGAATCTGTCAAAATTTGAAGTAGCTTTTTAAACTTGACGTTTCGTCGAAGTGGTACCAACCTAATATTTCCTATACAGAAATATAACCATTTTTTAATTATTTTTTTAAACACATTTCTCAAAAAACAACACAAAGAACGTTGATGTCACTCCTGCCGAAAACTAGATAGCGCGACTTGCTCACATGCGACGGCGACGCTCCGCCTTCGGTGAGGCGCCGCATCACCGCTCGTCGCGCTATTCCGTACTTTCGGTACTTGTGACATAAATAACTATTATTCTAATGTCGTCATAGATAAAATACATATATACTAACACAAATGGGCCACTCAAGACCACCTTTGTGGACTCTATTTTTAGTTCACCCCTACCCGCTAGGAGGCGCCAGTAGCACTTCCACTTCTAGCCTTTTTACATATTATATTTTAATTAATTCATAAAATCAGGAAAATCGCGCAATGGAACTAGTACAGTACAAACATTACCACAGAAAATTTAAAGTTATTTACGTCACCCATATACCAATGAAAAATATACGTTTAAAAGTCTGTGGTAAAAATTAGCGCTGTCAGAAACATGTTACTAGACAGTTAATTGACAGAACTTTATGGTTGTTTCTTAACGCCATGACTACGCAACACGCGACATCCACAATGACGCTTTGACTGAGCCAATAGGTGTCAAAGATGTGATTCGGCCGGATAGTAGCGAGCTAGCCAGAGATAGCGCGTGGGGGTGAACTAAAATTTCGCTATAAACGCCTGCGTATAGGAAGTAAGCACCCCATGAATGACGTAGTGTAGGTAGTGTCAAATGCTGATGCCTTGACAATACCTACGATTTACATCTCAATAAAATAGATTCTCATGCAGCTAAACTATTAACTTTATATATTGTATGATAAAGTCATGTGCCTGGCCACATCAGATTTTTTTATCATGGTTGAGTAGAGAATTTTGTGCCCTTTCAAATGATGGATCACAAGGTAGGGGGTGCCATTTGAAATTTCAAGGTGGGGTGGCCCCCTCAATATCTAAATGGACGTGTTTTCACTCAGAGCAATAATCGCAACAGGTCAAGAGTTATTAAGGGTGGATAATTTTCTAATGAACACACGGTATAATCCCCATCATTATACGCGCCAATGATTATAGTGACACTAGCGTTTTATAACAATGACAGTTCGTTCAAATAATGGCCTCATTATTTGAACGAACTGTCATCATTAAGCAACGCTAGTGTCAAAGTCTGTCAAAACCTACGTGGATGACAGTTCGCCTCGCCATCATTGATAAATACATTTTAAATATTTTGCATAAAATGGTATTTATGACTCGTAGATAAAACGTCGTATTTGACGCGCACATAACGGATATAAATCGCTCACATGATTACACGCTCGCCTACGGATCGCGTGTAAACTTCATGCTCGCGATTTATATCCTTAATTATGTGCTCGTACTATTATGAAAACATGTGGGTACCGTCGCCAGGGTAAAGTGGATTATTGGTGACGCGCTCAGGAAATTACTGCACAGTGCACATGTCTACAGTAGTTGCTCCGAAAAGCTGGCTTGTCACGGCGATCGAAGTACAAGGACCATTGGTTGAAGTAAGCTAACTAGTAACAGGATAATTATAAAACAAAAATTTCAATGTGAACCACTAGGTCAGCATTAATAAAAACAACTATCGTTTAATTGCACGTTTACGCAATACACACATTTTAACATTTGAATTGGGTGATTTGTTTTTTTTTTCGGAAAGAATAAAAAAGAATATGTTTTTAATACAAACACAAGTTTACGATATATTTTTACAAAATCGTCAATTAGGGTTCACTTATAGTAAATATTATTATAGCATGTTAGACTATAGGTATAGAGTATAGGCGATATTGCCATGTTTAGAGTGCTGGTGATCCGGTTGTGATCCGCTCGATATCTGCCGCCGTGACCACCTGGTGTGGGCAGTTTAATTTTTAAAGATTACAGTATTATTATTATGATTATATTATCATTATTGAAAATGCATTTGAAGTCCGGTGGTCACAAAATAAATTTCAGAAAAAGATAACTTCAACAAGTCAACATGCTTAGCATCTTGTCGGCATTTTGTGAGTGGTTACTTTATTCCGCACCAAACAGCTACATTCACTAGATCTCAACTCAATTGAGAACTGTTTGTACTGTTTAACAAGGAAAATGGCGGCACAGCCAATTGGCAGCAAAGCACCGCTGACCGAGCCATATAAGACGAGTAGATAAATGTATGTTACAAAAACTGTTTTTCTTTACTGTCCGAACACTTATGTGACATTATTTGTTGGAGCTGTACGGAATTTGATAATTTTCCGTTGAAATTCGTGAAAACTGTTTCGTAAATTGTTCTCATTCATAATAGATGGATAAAATCGGGACAAAATGGGTGGCAGTAAACATATCAGTAATTGACGTATAAATAAATATTAAATAATAATAAAATAATCAAGGCACCATAAATATAAAACCAGAACGAATTTCCAAATGCGTTTAGGAGAAAATTATAATGGAACTCGAAACTGGTAGAAAAATACGGTACTAAATATTAAAAACACTTTACGCAGATGGTAGGCGACCCAAAGCGCTGGAATGCTGAGCATATACAGGATAAGAACAAAACTCATGGTCGGAGGGAGAACAACTTCACAATTGCACTCTAGAACACAAAAATAAAACAAAACATGATAATGTTGGAAGTTGTAACTTTTCGCGGGGAAAAATTACACACGTTACAAAATACCAATGAAAAACAGGAAATAATAAATAAGCAATAAAATATGAAATACAGTGTCAACTTAGAAAATCCTTGTCGCTCGGAAAACGGCTAAGTACCAGTAATAAAAAAATAAAATTATTTATAGGCTGTGACATTTTGTTTCCTCCTTTTTCATTCCTCGTCTCTTCCTCCTCCGTGCGTCTGCCTCTCATTGCACTCGCGGGTGCTGGTAGTCGTTCATTTTCTGTCAAAATTGCCTTAAAAGGGGTTCTCTCCCCAATTGTATCTCCATTATCTGTTAGCCTCCTAATTTCCAGAGCCTCAAGAAGTTCCATATTCGTGTGTTTATTTTGTTTGTGGATAACACAAATGTTGTTGTTGTTTTCACTCGTGTTACTGTGTACAGCAGGTGGCGTCCAAAAACTGAAAGGTGCGTAGCTTTCCAGTGTTCATTATTTCTGGTCCTTACCATTCTACCAGTCTCAGCAGAACGCATTGCACTGGTCGCACTTTACCGTGGACAGTGTACACTCTACTTCCAGTGAGTCTGTCCTCCGCCTCTCCGCTTGGTTTAAAGATAGATAAAATTGTGTTGTTGGTCTTGAATCAACATTTAAGTCCATACTTTTTCAGAACTCTACAAGCTCTACCAACTCTACCTTTTACACGAAGCATTATACCAGTTTAGATATGAGGCCAGTTAGACCAATAACATACGCAGTTTTGGGAGGACTAGCATCAAGCTGGAACGTACGTGGCTGAGCATACAATTTATCAACATCTGCATTAGGAAAGTCTAACACGGAGATTTATAAAACTTAAAACAGGTAAACATTTTACTTACCGACAGCTACTGAGAATAAGGAAAGTTATGCTGAAAAATGAGCTTCACCGACAATATGCGAGCCTAGCTAGAGTACCCATGGACTTGCATCAAGAGCTCAGCCATACACTTCACAATACAGTTTACAACTACATTATTGAGAGCACCATAGAAGATACCTTTTATGCAACCATAACAGGATTAACAATAAAGAGCAACAAATTGATTTCACTGACCAATAAGGGGATTGCCAAATGAAATTGAAGCCAGGAAGGATTCAGTATAAAAGTAGGTTTATCGGCGGTGAAATATAAGTAATAGGCTGACGTTTGTACCTTGGGGTGTACTGGTTACCTCCTGCGCGATATTACTTCTAGTCCTCGGATCTGGTTATGGTTCCTTTTTGTGTTTTCTCCACTGAGCTTAAATCTTCCTTCTTGGCTATACCGCACTGATGAGGATTAATAAGTCCGAAACACGTGTATACGGTTGCTTGTTTGATGGCGGATATGCCTGATAATTACCTTGTACTACATATTTATATATCACCGCCGATAAACCAACTTTTATATATAAGTATATATTAACTTGAGACTCCTAAATATCTCGTTAGATATCCATAATACGACAAAAGTGTTTTTAATAAACTTGTAGGACTTAAAGGGGGAAATGAGATGACGATAGCATTTACATTGCAGATGGCGCTGCAATCGGTGAAAATGAGGCTAACTTCATTTTCTTAAATGGGAATACCCAAATTTTTTATCAAATTATAATTTTACGCTAAATAAGAACAATCTTTTGTCTGAATATTTTTTTGTACAATGCATCTATTAAAAGTTATTGACGATGGAAGTTTGTGGCGGCTGCGGTAGTTACGACCGCTGCCACTGCATGGGATGCGGTCGCCGTCTGGTAGTCAAAGCAACGACTTAGTAGACACTCATGGTACAACGTAGGAAGGTATGTGCGTCACCAGGACACGTTTTGGTATCTCGCGTGTTGCGCCGTCATGCGCATAGGGTTTGTTTCGCACGAAAAAAATGCATCGTACGAAAAAAGTTTCAGACAAAAGATTCTTCTTATTCAGCGTAATATCATAATTTGATAAAAAATTTGAGTATTCCCATTTAAAAAAATGAAGTTAGCCTCATTTTCACCAATTGCAGCGCCATCGGCAATGAAACTGATATTGTCATCTCATTTCCCCTTTTGAGTCCTATAAGTTTGTTTAAGACACTTTTGTCGTACCATGCAAATTTCACGAAATATTTAGGAGTCTCAAGTTAAAACGACCACCCGATATATAAAGGGAGTAAATTCTCGCAGAAATCTGCATACATTAATATGAACATCTTGTATTAACTATTTCCAATGTTTTTTTTCCAGTTTTCCGATATATATATATATATATATATATATATATATATATATATATATATATATATATATATATATATATATATACAGATGAATAAATTCAAGGGAAAATGGTTATTACGTAAACTCGTCAGTAATATAGAATCAACTAAAGAAGCGAATAATAATTAACCCAGGTGAGGATAATTTTTGGAAAAAACACCTCCGCCTGGATTTGAACCAGGAACCCTCCAATTGTCGGTTGACAGCTCTCCCAGTTGAGCTACAGAGGCGATGGAAATTTATAGCTTTTATTTGTCACTTCAGGACTTGCAATCCGAGTTTTCGAATTAAACAAACCCGTCGTGACACCTATTGGGGCTAGATGGAAGTTTGGTAACTAGGAATCGCTAAATGTTTATTGCTAAACAGCTCATACAGATTAATAAATTCAAGGGAAAATGGTTATTACGTAAACTCGTCAGTAATATAGAATCAACTAAACAAGCGAAGGATAATTAACCCAGGTGAGGATAATTTTTGGAATAAAACACCTTCGCCTGGATTTGAACCAGGAACCCTCCAATTGCCGGTTGACAGCTCTCCCAGTTGAGCTACAGAGGCGATGGAAATTTATAGGTTTTATTTGTCACTTCAGGACTTGCAATCCGAGTTTTCGAATTAAACAAACCCGTCGTGACACCTATTGGGACTAGATGGAAGTTTGGTAACTAGGAATTAATTGTAGTGTATACCATGTGCCCACTAGGGCTTCCAATCCCGGGATTACGGGATCCCGACAAATAATGAGGTTTTACGATAGCCCGGGATTATAAATCTAAAGCCCGGGATCCCGAAAAAGTTAATCTAAATTATTTTCTTATTATAATAATTTATTTTATTTATGTTAGAACATTGATAATGAATATATCATGATAACAAGAAAAACATTATTTATTTCTTTGTTAATCGGCGAAATGTGGGCACAATAAATCAATTGAGCTGCTCTTTTCTCAGTATGAATTTCAGTCTACATATAACAGCACCCTTTCTGATTAAATTAAGTATAGGCATAAAATGTTCGTTTACACCAACATGTTGCTATAATAGGAAGAACAGATTTTGCAAGAAGTAGATATAATTCAATATGGAGGCAAACATGAACCTTTTCAACTTGCTTAACAACAACAGTAAAACAATAAACATAAAATAAGAAAAATACGTAGCGCATTTCTTTACCTGTATTCAGTGGTGTCCTACACAATGTAAAATTAGTAAATAGACGTAATAAAATACAGCGTAAATTTTTTCCTGTTTAAGGATTTTACCTTTAACTAAAAAACAATATATTTTGGTACGACCAATCTCGTGTTTGTGATGAGCTGTGACCCGGTAATATGGTCATTTTTGACATTTCTCATCCCGCTATTATAGTCGAAAAATTTTGTCAAAAAGTGCACTTAGATAAAAAAAATCCCTTTTTACTTTATCATACGCAGTATGACGCGTGCGCCAGTGCGTGTGCGTGTGCGTGTGCGTGTGCGTGTGCGTGTGGGTGTGTGTGTGTGTGTGTGTGTGTGTGTGTGTGTGGGGGGGGGGGTGGGTGTGGGTGTGGGTGTGTGGGTGTGGGTGTGGGTGTGGGTGTGTGTGTGTGTGTGTGTGTGTGTGTGTGTGTGTGTGTGTGTGTGTGTGTGTGTGTGTGTGTGTGTGTGTGTGTGTGTGTGTGTGTGTGTGTGTGTGTGTGTGTGTGTGTGTGTGTGTGTGTGTGTGTGTGTGTGTGTGTGTGTGTGTGTGTAGGTGTGGGTGTGGGTGTGGGTGTGGGTGTGGGTGTGGGTGTGGGTGTGTGTGTGTGTGTGTGTGTGTGTGTGTGTGTGTGTGTGTGAGCGTGCGCGTGCGTGTGTGTATGTGTGTACTCGACTTTTGTGGCGACGATTCCGGAGAAACTACTAAAGGTGTCGGGACGAAACTTCATATTTACAGGTTTCATGACCACACTTAGAGCTGAAAAGCTTTTGATTTAAAAGGGTCCAAAGGAACTGGACGTTTAGTCTTAGCATGTTTTAACAATTTTGCAAATGAGCCGCCATTTCTATAATTTCGTCAAAATAGTTAGATAATAAATTAAAGTAGAGGAAATTTTGAATAGTTTATGTCTAAATTTTTTGGTAAAATTAACAGTTTAGCTGCATGAGCAAATTCATTTGATTGACATCGGTCGTGTCTGCATTAATATGAACTAGTTACAGTAGGTAGTGTCAAACGTTGATGTTTTGGCAATACGTACTGTCAGTAGAATCGATATATCCGATATATCTGTCAAATCCTGGCTAACTGGTGAGCCAACTAGTATTTTAATGCAGACACGGTGAACTCTAATCAAATTGGACGGGACGCGCGCTGGCCAGAATTGAGGCAGGCGCAAGCAAACTAGACAGAGCGATGATGTGGGGCATGTGTCACTGTCTGACTACCGTAGGTAGATAGCAGAACGCTGTAGTGTTTTTTTTTAATGAAGACGATTTATCAAATAACAATGTTAAATCGTCAAACCGCATACGGCCATGGCACCATATAAAATTGAAAGAGATGGCTACCCCCACATCACTGCGTATTACATAACGCATACCAAATGGAGTTGGCTCACTTATTCACCACCTCGCGTCCATTTCAGTTAACGTATGTATTTACATTTCACTGTGCAGACACGATCGATCTGGATCAAATAGAATCTCATACAGGTTAACTATTAATTTTATATCAGATTTTTTTCTAAAAAGCAACGGAAATATCCTCCTGCCCATTTTAATGTCTGACCACTTCCCTATCTACCTTCAATATATTTGTATTACATATATCGTTCGCAGGATTCTGGGGGTGATCGGATATGCACTGGCAAGTATAGGAATAAACGCAATTTCTGTCAAATGTTTCTCGACAAATCTTAGGCAATATCCCCAGCCATAGGTACAAATCCACATGTGTTGTTGATCCACTTTACCGTGGTCACAATAATGTCGCAAGTCATTCGATTCTACGGTATATCAAATCCACTTCAATATAACTGCTGCAAATGAAATATAGGAATTTATGCAACAATCACTGATAATATCAGTTTTTCGAACAAGATTATTGTACTCAAAAGCGTACTTCGTAAAATTTCAGGCTTAATCCACGTCCCCCTCCTTCACTCCCCATAAATGTTTTTGTAGTAGTAGTATCGGTGGTAGTATTACAACGTCCAAATAAAGTTACACAAAGATATTCACAATTTTTTTAAAGTTTAGCGTAACCTAATTGCACGAAATTGGGAGATCAAAATATTGTTCATTTTTTCAAAATTACCTAGCTATACTAGATCCATTCAATTCCTTTGCCATTTTTTCAAATAGAAATTCTATGAGTGCTTTTAAAAACTCCTTCTTCTTCTCCTCTGGACAGCCTTTTAGCAACCTAACTGGTGAGACAATTTGGTCACATTTAGGCAAGGCATTTTTTAACGAGGTTCCTGGTATGTTTTTACCGGTGTCCTCATGGACACACCAACAGTACCCCGTTGATTTGTAGCACTGAATCTATTTGAAAATATTAAAAACTATATTAAAAACTATATTAAAACTAACGCATTCATAATTACCTTCTGATATCGGCCATCAGGGGTGCATTCAGGAACATACAAATCATTTTTAGCGTGAGCTCGCATTTCACCAAGCGCAGTTTGCCGGTCGCTTCTACAATCCACCGCATCATCTTCCCTGGTTTCAGAAGAGTCTTCTTCAAGGTCAATCTCAGGCTGTAGAACTGTAACAGACCCAAAATGCCAGATATAGTTAAGTTAAACCTCAAATAACTAATAACTTATTGAACTGACTATGCTAGAAATGGTAAGGAAATTAACGAGTAGTATTGGTGAATCAGACTGCACGCAGCGCAAACTCAGATTGAAAATTCGGAGCATAGGTTGGGTGTGTGCGGATTTGGGCTTGTTGATGAAGACCAGGCGTAATTAGGCAGATTAGGCGTGCTTCTGCCGTGAGGTCGTTCTTCACAAGTTCATCACGCACCCACAGAAATGGGGGGTGGGGGTGGGAAAACAGTAGAGATAGATGAATCCAAATTTGGGAAGCTAAAATACCATCGACGTCATCATGTCTAGCGGCAGTGGGTTTTTGGTGGCTACGAGCGAGGTTCCGTAAAGGTTTTTTATGGTACCCGTCAACAATCGTTCGGCTGGTACGTTGTTGCCGATCATACAGGAATGGTATTGAGCCGGGAACAACGATCATCAGCGATTTTTGCGGGCCTATGATTGCCTTTCCATCGAGGGGTAATTGCAATTGAAGGTCAACCACTCGATTAATTTCGAGGACCCGGACGCATATAAGCATTCTGTTAACTGCCACGGCACCACGTAAATTGACTCCGAATACATCGTGCAGCGGTTGGACGGTAAGCGAGCTGCTTTAAGGGTCGGCAACCGATTAAGCACACAGAAATCAAGTAAAATCAAAATGTAACAAGGCATTGGTTAGAGGCAATTAAATTAATATCTGAATTGGCAAGATTGTTAATAAACATGTTATTTTAATTGCCTCTATTTATTGATGATTTTTACGTATCTAATAACCGCATGAATTAGATACAAATAGAAATAGAAATAATTTATTTAGAAACTCAATGCATACAGTTTACGTCCAACAAAAGAAAGAAATACATCATACAGTATTTAATAATTAACAAATCAAGTCATTCTATCAAGAAACTCCTGCACTGAATAGATTGGGTTTTCGATTAGGTGTTGCTTTAGCTTCCGTTTCCTTCTGTGCCATGGAAGTGTGCCTATTTCACGTGGAACCGCGTTCATCAGTGTGGCAGCAATCTGCGGGAGGTGGTCGATGGTACGAAGTCTACGGAAAGGGACTTCAAACATAAGTCTTCCTCTGGTTTCCTACTGGTGGACATCATTCCGACGAGTATGTGTTGTGTTCACGCTTTCCATCAGAATCTGCAGGACATATTCACCTGCTAGGGTAAGAATCCCCAATCTTCTGAAGAGGGGCCTACATGTATCCATGGACCCCGCTCCCGCCAGCAGACAATGCAGATAAAATAAAGATTTTAACATCCATTGTACATTAATCACTTAAATAATGTACTGTAATCGTGTTTGTTGACACTTGGTGCCATCTCGTCTTTTTAATTATCAAAAAGTATATAGTTACGATTTTAAAATTCAAAATTAAAACGTTATATAATTATAATAATAATACGATGAACATTATCATCGTTATGATTGTTGAGAGTAAACAACGTCGCGGATGAAACAATGCATATAACTTACCTTAAAGAACTTCTATACAAAAGTTAACATGCATTAAATAAGTTAAATTAAAAACAATTAACGTACTATTATTGAAATTTCCAGAAATGTTTTGTATAATACATAATGGTATATTAATAGTTTCAATAAATATTGCGATATCAGCAACAATAAATTATTCAGGTTTTTTAGTTTTTTTTTGAATTTTCAGTATTTCGCCTTAATCAAAGACTTAATCATAAAATTAAATAAACTATAAAAATCCTAAACTAAGTAAAAGTTTAAAAAAAGTTCATGTGCTCACTTAGTTTAGGATTTTTATATTTATATTTATTTATATAATTTTCTGATGAAGGTGAAACATTAAAAATACAAAAATTTTCAGGGGACCCAAAAAGACCTATTTCCGCTAAAATCTCAATTTTTTTTTATACTGCTTATGATAAAGTAAAAAATGTGAATAAGGTATTGTCGCCGATATTTGACTAAAACTTTTATAATAACACGGCAAATATAAATTTTATAAATGAGTTTTTACGATAAACTAAAAAATATATATAAAATATGACAGAAATGTTTTTCTATAAAAAAACATTCATTGAGCGTCTGTATAATACTACACATTGTAGTGTCGCTTACGAGCAAACAATTTTATCTTGGGAGAGAATTCTGCACTATCCATTGGGTGCATTTTCCGAAGTTTGCCGCATCCAAATGTGTACATTTTCCATAGTTTTAATGCCATACAAACTACAGTAATATTATAGGATTCGATCTAAGTGTCTATCTCATTGCTAAATTGCTTTAGAAGCAGATCTAACTGTTATAGCAAATGTATTCATTGTCGCGTACTCAACTAACAACTCAATATTAGGCACTACTGATACTACACTGCTTAGAACATATCTTATTTCGGTATACTAACGAGAAAAAAAAATAACTGAAAGCTGTAGCAATTCCCTCTGACCAATCTTTTTAAGGTTAGTTTTCTCAACGCAAACTGTGCATGACAGTCTAAATACAGCGCCATCTAATAGCAGTCCTTAAAAGATAGGGATGGACGCTATAGAATTGAATCCGCAGAGCCCGCTTACCGCCGAACCGTTTGCATTAGAAAATAGAGTATAGTTAGAAATGCTAACTTCACGTTAAAATATCGCAACACGAAAAGAGAGAGAAAGATAGATTAACATTAACTGAGCAACCTACCGTCAGGGTGCGCTCGAGGCAAAAATGCGGGAAATTTGAACGTGTGGTATACATACCTACCATACCTCCTAACTTTAAATTTTATTCTATTTTTGCTTTCATAATAACTAAAAGACAAATGATCGACGTCTAAACGCTGGATTTTCGCGTCTTTCTTCGCGAAAACCGCAAAACCGCGGCCGCGGCCGCGGTTTTGCCTTCAAAATGCCGTTTCGCTGCTGTGTAGACTCGCGAATTGCGGATTTAGCGCCCATTTCTCTTAATTTTTAGCGAAAAATCGACGTACGGCAATTTCGCCGTTTGAATTACATTGCAAAAATTTTTTGGAGTGGGTACACTCCGTTCGGCACTTGCCCGAAAATTTTACCCTTTGTGTTTTCAAAGGATCCTAGGAGAAGCAACGATGGGCGGTCAACCGCGACATTTATTGCTCAAAACAGAAACCTCTATCGCGTAGGCCAATCTATTTGTCGGTATTTTGCCAAGTTTTCGAATTTATTTCCTTCAATTTGAGTAAATTTATGGTTGTCGTTTTGTGACTGTACTTCTACTCGAGTCTCCATGCCGACGGCTCAATAATATGACAGTTCCGTATTTGATATACTCAAAATGACAACGCTGTTCCCGTCGGTGCTATTATGTTGCTGAAAATGGTTTAAATTTCCGTCAGAATAAGCCATAATGTTGTCGTAGGCGTTCTCTGGTAACTATGCGACTGTAATTAGGTTTAGTTTGAAGAATTTGCAACGGAAATTAAGCCGGGGAAACGCATGGCTTTCGCAGCGTAAAAATGTACGTGTTCCACCCGGCCTCAATCAGAAGCGCCCTGCAATGGACAACGCCCGACAAAGACGTAATTCGTATACGTATATTTCGTATTTATACGTATATTTCGTATTTTGATATATGTATAACTAAACCGAATGTTTCTGGCGATTTTAGGTACGTTTGGTACGTTAGGGAATTTTCACGCGCCATGTTGGCATATCGGCATCTGTGAAAAGTGGTTATAACCTAAATTAGTTGGGAAATGTCAGCTGGTTCGGTTTTACGTGTTCGTCGAGTCTCGGAGCTAAATTATCTGCAATTCTCTATTTACAATCAACGTAACAGTGCCTGGCTGTTATTAAAGTGCAATTTCATGATGATCGTAGTAAGTACATAATTTAACGTTCCGTATATTATTCTTTAGTTAATTGTTTGTTGTGTGCTTCTAGGCTAGAAATTCAGAAATGTTTTCAGAATGACGAAACTGTCTGGATGGTACGAAATCGAAAGATACGAAAGTGCACTGTGCACATTCAAGCAAATAGAACTAATCGATATTATCCCTTTGCTGTCATGTTGGTTGCATACCCGCACGTTGTTTTCAACGACTGTCAAAAAAATATACCTTTGGAATTTTGTTTGTTCATTTAAATGGATATGCTAGCACGTCCATGAATAGAAACAATTCCTTTTTTCAGTCGTTTGACTTTAGCAAAGCTTGTGCAAATGATTTACCTATGAATTAGCTCTGGGAAGGATATTGCCCACCAGGTAAACGAGTCTAACCTTAAAAAAACCTTGAGAAGAGTGTGGAAACTACTGTGGTATGTATCTATTTTGATGTGTACATTTTTTGATCAAAGAAAAAACAATAGAATCTGCTTAATTTTCCATATATGTATTCATATTTATGGATTTATTTGTTTTTAAAATTATTATTTTTATGGTTTTCTTCTTTTTATTTTGTTTTTGCTTTTGCATAGTTTGATATGAGTTTTTTTCATTTTGTATTTTCCTTTGTTTTGCTAATATTTTAAACTTTTGTAACAAAATAACTTTATATCAAACTTTTTACTCTACTAGAAAAATATTTAAAAAACAAACAAAAATCATGGGGATTTATTTGTTTATTCAATTCATCTTTTAATTTGTTGGTAGTCAGTTCAACAAAAATCCTCAATACCCAATTTATTTACTCTTTATTATTTTGTTAATATTTCAAACGGCTGTAACTTTTAGCAATTGAAAAGATAAAGCAAGCAGATAATTGTATTCTAATAAATTTCTGGATTTTAGAATCTTTCTAAAGAATTATTAAAAATTGTCTTTGCTAATAGGTTTTTATTATACGCAGGGTCAAAGAAAATTATCAGAATAGAATCATCTTCTTATTTGAGGAATAACTATGTTTGAGGAACACGAAAACAGCAGCATTGGAGGAATATGAAGAAAGAAGCATGAATTGATCTTCATGAAGCAATATGATCTCTGTGAAGAAAAACTAACAACCGGAATACAAAAATAGATCGGCTCGATGCAAAATATACGCAATCCGTGGAAAACGTGTACGACATTAGAATGGTGACAGAAATATGTAGATTATAAAAGTAAATTATCAAATGGGCTGGAAAATAATTTTCCGAAATATAAAATAAATTTGTGCAGCAAATGTCAGAGTATCCATACATTAACTGAATTACTCACTGCCAGTTAAAGTTTAGTTCAGATATTGTTTTTTATCAATTATATTAAACTTATCCATTATAGTCTTGCGAAGATGAAAAACGTCCAAGTGTTATATATCAATTCATTTAAAGTAGTCTTTCATTTATTAAATTATACAAATTTGGTTGAACTTTAGTAAGAAAGCTCAGTGACATAGGGTGGTAAATAATTAATTGCCTATCCTCTTTACCACATCATGTTCATCAGGTTTGGCCTACTGAAAACTTCCATAAATTTAGAAAAGAGTGAAAATATAAAATAAACTAAGTTTGATAAAGAACGTTTCCCCTAACATTTCTTTTGGTTTAGTATGAACAAATTTTTAAAAATATTAAGGTATATAGAAAATGTGAAGAGAAAACATTGCTTGGAATACTTATGGAGTAATTATTTTGTATTCAGGAACGGTTTGGTATGGTTGAGTATCTTGATTTGAGCATTTTTAAGATTTCTATTACTTTGGTAATATTTTTAATGATAACTTTTTAAGGAATTGAGAAACCAAGCTGTTTTTTATTACAGCTAGCATTTTTGTCTTTATAGTAATCTGATTTTATAAATTAAAACAAACTTACATATTAAGCTTTTATTGCAGTATTTGTTAATATTCACTTTTTGAAAATTGTATTAAAATTTTTTCTAATCAAATGCTCAAGTTCAAGTTTTTACTGAGTAAAAAGTTTTAGTTGAAAATTTATTTATGGATTTCTTTGTTTATTCTTAAATTTATTTATTTTTATGGCTCTCATGTGTTATTTTTGTTTTTGTTTTTGTCTTTGTTTTTGTCGTTTGATATGAATTTTCATTTTCTTTATTTTGCTAATATATCACACTTCTGTAATTTTATGAATAATCATACTTCACACAGAATGACATGTACTCTCTAAAAAAAACACTTAAAGTTCAATGGGATTTCTTTGTACTTTCATTGTTTGTTATAAATTTGAATTTGTTACTTTCTTTGTTTTATTAGTAATTCACATTCCTGTAACTCTATAAAGAATTGAAAAACAAATAACTTCAAAGGAAACTTTTTATTCGGAATAACATTTACTTTACTAAAAAAAAATAAATAGTAATGGTAATGTTTCATATGAACTAATTTGATTTTTTTTTATTTTATTCGGTTATTTTTGCATTTAATTACTGTTCCTTAGTTTATTTACTTTTTATTATTGTAATATATAATAATAATAATAATAATAATAATAATACGTTTATTGTTCTACATCATTCTACACACATCTCTGTACATACAAACTTCTTAACAAAGAAAACATAAACAATAATGAGAACAATCATACGGCATAGTTTAACCCATGGTTACTGTTATATACTGTTTGGTACACATTGCTGGTATGTGTTTTAAACTTTTACTCAAAATGATATTTAATTGGCAGAAAACTCAAAAGTAACCAGTTTTATTAATCAAATGTTCAAATTTAAATGTTTTTTTTTTTTTAGTTTTAGTTGAAAGTTTATTTACGGATTTGTTTGTTTATTCCTACATTTATTTATTTTGTATTAGTTTTATGGCTTTCTTTATTATTGTTTCTTCGTTTTGGCATTTTTTTATGAATATTAATTTATTTTTGTTTTGTATATGATACTTTTCCCAAAATGGCATGTGCTATGTGCGCAAAAAAAGTCGTGCACCACATATGCAACCAAATATACTACTTTCCTTGAAGGACAATAATTATTGTCATCAAAATTCAATTGGTTGGTAAAGAACATGTTGTTTATTTTAATATTGTGTTTCTTTATCAAATGAAACCAACACTTTACTATAATGTTTATTGTATTCGCTTCACTTAGTTACGTTACAACATTCGGTTCCGCATGTCCTATGCTGCATACATACGGTCGGTAACTCAGATAGTACAGTTACCTGTAATATATGTGTACTTACAATACATAACAGTCGGTAACGCACGTATTACAGGTAACTGCAATACACATAAATGTTATTATTCGGAGAAATCACGGACTATAGGTGGCGCTGCGATTCATCAATATGGTGGTTCTATTATAGATAGGTTATTTGGGTTATTTCTTAACTTATTGTGTTTATTACGAAAACACTACATTCGGTAAGTTTACTTGATTGTTACATCTTTATAACAAAGTTAAGGGTGCTGATCGACGTTGTTTTTGGTTATTTACCACCATAGTTCTCGTGATAGTTGTAAACAATAAACACAACATAACCTCATTTATCTATCACAGACAAGTTCAGTTTTCTCCACTGCTGGGCGCCACCGTCGCTGGTTTTATGTCTATGGTTTTGCCGAATGCTTGTTTGGTTATCTTATTAATAGTAATAATTTTACTAGATTATTATTATTATTTGAACAAAAGGACATTTTTGTCATTTGTGTGTTTTAAATTTTAAACTGACATAATCAAATTGTAGACAAAAAAGTGCCTTTATAATTTAAAAATGGTTTTTTTGTGAGGATCCCAAATAAATAAGTTACGACCATAATTAAAATATAACGTAAAAAACAAAAAGGGTTTTAAAAATAACTTGGAAGCCATTGGCAATTCAACTGTTTTCTGAACAGATTATGAAAGAGCATATATCTCTAATAGTAACAAAAGTACGCATACAATCCAACGTCCCGTGGGACACACTGGATATTAAAAATACATTTAGCTGATAGCTACTTTAAAACAAAAAAAAAAACCTGTTGGAAAATTTAATTGTTTCGGCACAAATTTTGATTAATTGTTTACACCAACGGTTATGTTTACAACAGTGTTTTTAACATGTTTTAAAACAAATACTTTGTTTGAAGTATTTTGTTTTAAAAAAGAGTTTGTTGTGTTGTGTTTTAAACGTTTTTAAAACTACCGAAATTTGAACAGCTTTTGTTGTTTTTCAGAAAGTATAGTAATACAATACCAGTTGTTTTTTATTTTTTGTAAAATAAGGAATGGAAAGACGTCGATTAAAATGCCGACAATAAAATGTTTGCGTGATTTAAAATGTTTCGATCTCTGTTTTTTTTTTGTGTGTGATTTAAAACATGTTTTATTTCATGTTTAGAAGTTAGAACATTTTTTTGCGTAGTGTTTAAAAACATTGTTCCGTTTAAACGTTTTTAAAACTACCGAAATTTGAACAGCTTTTGTTGTTTTTCAGAAAGTATAGTAATACAATATCAGTTGTTTTTTATTTTTTGTAAAATAAGGAATGGAAAGACGTCGATTAAAATGCCGACAATAAAATGTTTGCGTGATTTAAAATGTTTCGATCTCTGTTTTATTTGTGTGTGATTTAAAACATGTTTTATTTCATGTTTAGAAGTTAGAACATTTTTTTGCGTAGTGTTTAAAAACATTGTTCCGTTAAAAAACATTTTATAAAAAACACAATTTTTTGTAGGTATTATTTTTAATAAAATTCGTTATTTTTTAATTATAAGCAAAACCCCAAATTAAGAATGTGTCTCCACATACATACAAATTTATTTTAATTTGGCAGTTTCAACATTAAATTTAATTCTATTTAATTTAATTTTTTTGTTTATTATTTTTTTAAATTTATAATTCGTTTGGTTAAAATGTAATTTCATGAGTTTTGATTAATTGCTTATAACTAAAAAATATGCAATTTTATAAAAAAATGATTACCATAAAAAATTCTTAGAATTGATCTTGGAATTAAAAAATGTAAAAATATACAGCGTGTTGTATTAGAAAAAAATGTTACCAAGTTTTTAATAAAAAAGAACACCGTATATATTATAAATATAATTACCTGATACCCTCTTTAAAACAAAAAAAAAAACTATTAGAATTTTTTTTGAAAATTCTTTCCCTTTAATTGTTTCTGCACTTTCTTCTGCACAAATTTTGATTAATTGTTTATACCAACAGTTGTTATGTTTAAAACAGTTTGTTTTCAGTTTCTTTAAAACGGTGTTTTAACATGTTTTAAAACAAATACTTTGTTTGAACTATTTTGTTTAAACATGTTTAAACAGTTTGATGAAAAGGATGCAGACAAATAAAATTTTTGCGTGATATTTTTATTCTGTTTTTTTTGTATGTCATTTAAAACATGTTTTATTTCATGTTTTGAACATGTTTTTTGCGTAGTGTTTAAAAACATCGTTCTGTTAAATACATCATTTTATAAAAAAAATTGTTTGTTTCCTTCAAAATAACAAAAAATGTTTGTCTAACATCCCTGTTTATAATTCAAAAATAAGGAGTTTATCCCCTGACAAAAGGGGTCACACATTTGTTTTACGCTTTGAATGAAAGCAAAAAACCATATGAAACTTTTTACTTGGTTGGTTTAAATTTGTGTTCTTTTATTTTTCAAACATTTTGAAAATCAATTATTCATTGTCAAAATGTTAAATAATTATTGCGAGCACTGTATACGGCAAAGTCGCGCTTGCGCGACTTTGCCCAGTAGGACAGATGGTGAGAACCTACAGATTTCGGCGTCGGCGATCTATCCGGATCGGCGATCTACCTGCATCAGGGAACTACCCGGATCGACGATCTACCCGGATCTGGGTTCTACCCGGATCGGAGATCTGCCCAGATCGGCGGTCTACCCGGATCGGCGATCTGCCCAGATCGGCGATCTGCCCAGATCGGCGATCTGCCCAGATCGGCGATCTGCCCAGATCGGCGATCTGTCCAGATCGGCGGTCTCCCCGGTTCAGCTATTTACCCGGATCGGCGATCTAGCCGGATCGGAGATCTACCGAGTCGGCAATCTACCCGGATCTGCGCTCTACCTGGTTCGGCGATCTACCCGTATCGGCGATCTACCCACATCGGCGTTCTACCCGCATCGCCGATCAACCCGAATCGGCGATCTACCCGTCTAGGCGATGCGCAGACCTATTAGGTCTGCCCCGTTTCTAGTTTAGTACTAAACAAGCAATTTAAAACCATAAAACACTTACTACACAAGTTTTGAAATAAAACAACAAACATTTTAGGGTATTATTTATTATTATCATGAAATAAATACAAAATACATAATAATATAGTAAAATAGATAAAATATTCTGTAATGAACAAACTAAACATTCTAATAAAATAAAACAAATAACATTTTGATTTTAACAAAAAGAACAGTAAATAAAATAAACATTCTAAACAAAAAATAATAATATAAAATCTTACAATAATAATCAATCAATACATCGGGTACATTTCTCACATCCATGATCCCAACAGCAGACACCTAAAACAAAAGAAAACAGAAGCAGTATTTGTTCAAAACTCAGTTTAACAACCGGTTTTTTTAAACTTCTTAACTTTTTCATTATGACCCGAACTGTAACTTCTGTTAGGTAATTTATCTCTTATGTATTTGTATATATCTAAGCAAATAATATTTTTCAATAATATTATTTATGTCCATATTCATCTAAATATGGATAAAGCAAATAGTGTACTTTATTTACAAGCTCCGCTACTTGGTCACTAGAGAACACGTCAAAAATGTTCTTCACAAATACGAAAATGTTTACAATCCTTATCTGGGTTAATATTAGAATGATCTTTCCAAATATTTAATTGTTGGTTATCTTTTAAGGGAATTTAAAGAAATGTTTATTTTTCTAGTTTTGATTTGAGGCGGAGACTAATAGCGTTTTCTCTTGGTAAAAGTCGAGCGTACCAGTTCGATCGCACTGGTGCAATTATTCACGAGTGTAGGGCAAGCGAGCGCGATCCCAACAGAACACGCATTGGAGCGATATTGCACTGGACAGCATGAGCAACGAGAGCGCGTGGAGTAAAATATGCACTAGTGCAGATTCCGTTGCACCGGTATTCCAATAGAACACGAAACACTCTGTGAAAACACTCGCTGCGTAGCCAACAGAACACAAAGTTGTGAACTGGTGCGAGTTTTGCCAAAACAAAACGCTATAAATATGAGTTGGTACATTTGGGATATAGACAGGCAAATTTCTTACGTTCCAGAGATACATATGCCATTCTCAAGAAAAAGCAATGGAACTTATGAAAATATTTAAAAATATACTCACCCGATAACATTCTTAACATAAAATGCTTCCTTTCCTCTTAACCCATATCAGCTATCTCGTCAGTTGTCCCTTTGTATAAACAATGATCCTAAAAGCAAGTAGTAGTTTATACGAGAGTATTAAATATGTAATTTGATTCATACCATAGCCTTTGAACGAAACTGACCCGCACAACTCTGCAAATCACTGCAAATATTGCAAATTATGACGCTTGTTATGTTAGGTAGTTGGGTTATGGCGGGACCGTACTTACAAGAGGTTAGCTATGGTTAGTTACCTAGTTAAAAACCAGTTTCAAACTTTAGGCTAACTTCACGTAAGAAAATTTGACGCAAGCTCCCCCTGGCGCGGCGGTAGGTTGGCAAACCAACGCAAAATGACGTCAGCGTGTTTCCATATCGGCCATTTAAACTTTCACCCGGGTGCGTGGCAGTTAACAGAATGCTTATATGCGACCCGCATACAAGTGCACATACTAACGCGATTGACTCGTCGTGGGCGGCAGTCAACGCGTCGATTGGTACCGGTCAGCGTAAAAAGAGCCACATTCCGAGATAGTTGGGTCGGTATATGTTTCAAAAAAGATATACCAAGTTAAATGCGGCCCAAATCTATAACCCGTTATTACCGCCCTGCGACATGCGATCACATCACACCGAGGACGAGGAGGAAGACGATCAGGATGAGGAAGGGGATGAGGCCGACTAGTGCTGAACCGGACAGTTAACTTCGAACGATGCTCGGGAGCACAGTCATCATCGATGGATGGCAATATGATGGATGACTTATTTTTCACTTTTTGGGTGGGTTGTTACGGGATTAGTGACAAATTATAAATTTTCGTTTTTTATCGGTAGGGGGCATTCTGTGTTTTGCGGGGTGGATTGGTATGGTAAGCATTCGACACAAAAAGGATACAAGTAAAAGTTAACAAAAAGTTAAAAGTAAAAGTTATTACATCTTCCAGGGGTGGTCGGCTGGTTTGGAGGTTGACCTGCTTTTCTCTTTTTTCGGATAAGGGTACCTTTTTTTAATGTCCTAAAACAATTTCCTACATTTTTCAAGGCGGGGTTGGTTGGTTGGTTTGGTGGGTTGGGTTGGTTGGTTGGGGTTTGATTGGACCATGTTTTTCTTATTTTTTGGGGGAATGGGTTATCGCTTGATATGGATTCGTAAAAAAATGTTTTAATAAAGAAATGGTTATGATGGTCCTTTTTCAAGTTGGGGTTCAAGGTTGGTTAGCAACGCTGCTTCTGTTGTTTTTTTTTGGGGCGAGGTTTCGCGATCTACATCACAAAACGTTGAAAAATGTTCAGTTAAGTGCCAATTTCAGAAAACAAATCTGAAAAAATTGTTTTTTTTTCCCAGTCCATTTTCTTTTCAAACTATTTTTTACTTTATCATACGCAGTATGTAAAGTATTGTAATCGTGCCGAAAAAAAAATTTGAGATTTTAGCGGAAATAGGTCTTTATGGGTCCCCTGAACATTTTTGACCAAGGTACAAAAAAATGTCTGTGTGTGTGTGTGTATGTGTGTGTGTGTGTGTGTGTGTGTGTGTGTGTGTACCCAATTTTTGTTAAGTCATTTCCGGAGAAACTACTAAAGGTATCGGCACGGAACTTCATATTTAGAAGTTTCATGACCAAACTTAGAGTTGAAAAGCTTTTGGTTCAAAAGGGTCCAAAGGAACTGGGTGTTTAATCCAAGCCTTTTTCAAGGATTTTAGAAATCAGCCGCCATTTCTGTAATTTCGTCAAAATAGTTAAATAATAAATTAAAGCAGAGGAAATTTTGAATAATTTATGCCTATGACATTTTTTGGTAAAATTAATAGTTTAGCTTTTTAGTTTATTCTAAGCCTTTTTCAAGGATTTTGGAAATGAGCCGCCATTTCTGTAATTTCGACAAAATAGTTAATTAATAAATTAAAGTTGTGGAAATTTTGAATAATTTATGCCTATAACATTTTTTGGTAAAATTAATAGTTTACCTTCAAGAGCAAATTCTATTTGATCGAGATCGGTCGCATTTGCATTGATATGAAATTACATAGTAGCCAGGATTTTGACAAATATTTTTTTGTGTTGTCACATTCGAAAACAGCTGATCTCATCAGAGGTTGGAGAACCACTATGGAACGTGCCGCTGTAGTGCGCAAAATTATAAAATACAAATTTCAAATAAGATAAGATCACCAATTTGATTGTTTGTTGATAAGAAATATCAACCCGTCTTTATATCTAATTCTAAAAATGATACAATGAGAAAATTATAAATAAAGTATAGCGATGAGTGTAGTTTTATTTTAGTATGTTGGTAGGGATGTGTCATGAACAAATATAAATCTGTCAGAATTTGAATTACCTTTTTAAGGTGCGTTTTCATTAGTGATAATGGCAGTGGTAGCAGACGCCGTTATAGTATTTCCAATAGAAAATTGCTAGTGACTCATGTTTATGTACATGCAAACTAATATGTGTCATTATCATGATATGTAAGAAATACTATAATTTCGTATTCTACCACCGCCATTAGCTACCATTACCTACCAATCGGAACGCACCTTTCGTCAAAGTGGTACCAACCTAGCATTTACTGTACAGAAATCATTTTTTTTTTTAAATACGTATTTCTTAAAAAGCAACACAATAAACGTTGATGTCGCTCCTGCCAAAAACTAGATAGCGCGACTCGCTCATATGCGACGGCTACACTCCGCCTTCGGTGACGCGCCGTAACACCGCTCGTCGCGCTATTCCGTACTTTCGGCATTTGTGACATAAATAACTATTATTCTAATGACGTAGTGTAGGTAGAGTCAAATGCTGATGCTTTGACAATACCTACGATTTATCTCTAAAGAATAGATTCTCATGCAGCTAAACTATTAATTTTATATATTGTATGATAAAGTCATGTGCCTGGCCACATCAGATTTTTTATGTTTTAAGGTCACTCAAAAAAACCCAGAAACGCTCATTTACTAAACTTCACATCATATATATGTGCATTTTCGATGGGCGCATTTAGTTTGTACAGCAGAGGTATTTGTTTGTAGATGTGTTTTGAATATTTGTATTTTACTATGTTTTAAATACTCGCGCCATGCACGACGTCCGACCATTCCCGAACGAGCACGACTCGTTGGTTCCGACGAGGTTCCGTCGTTCCGAGTTTCCGACACATTCCTCGCCCGGCCTGCATGGCGTGCGGTTGCTTGTACCAAGTGGTCTGTATAAAACTGCAATACAACGTCACACTCTCTTTTATTTTTATATAAGGGTTACGAAAGTGTACACAAAAACAGTATCACACTCCGTGATACATAACAGTATTTAAATAATGCCATTGCGTTCTAACTCACGTCAATTTATAGGAATGATCTGTAACGAATGCGGAAAATAACAGCAGAAATCGATGAGTAATTTCCATCACGCGTGAAATCTACTATATAGACCTACGCTGTTGCATCCAATAACTAAAGTATGTTTTGTGCAACGAATAGAAGGCGTGTGGTCAAAGCGTCCATCAGCACTGAATCGTTTGTTTATAATTCCCGCCATGTTTGGTCACCGTTTTAAAACATTCGTAGCCACGTAGCCATCCAAGCGTAGGTGCATTAAAAACTAGTACGACTAAAGGATAGAAGATATCTCTGCATTCTTCGACCTTCAATTTTGATCGCTTAGCTCCCTTCATGTATTAACATCTCTCTGGTTTCCACTATCCGCCGCTAGGGGTTTGCTACTGAAGCGCTACTTGGACACCCTTTCGCGAAATTTTTGGACATATCTCAATAAGTTTAACTCTGACGGGGATGAAAAAATATGCATTTCACCTCCATAAGTAAAGCTGATGTGAAATTCAAGAAAAATCCAGTTATAGGACAATAAAAAAATATTTTTGGTGTGATCAAGTAGGCCCCAGTTTGGAGCTATGTGAAGAAAATTAAACCATTATTTTTAACTGAATACAATTTTTTATTAATAATACTTTATAGTAAAAAATAAATGTTATTACTGTAATTACCAAGAAGCTCGCTTATTAATATAAAGAAAAGTCATTTATTGTGGAAAAAAATTGCCTTTGTTCTGATCAAATGGATTTTCAACATCTTCGCATTGCTCGCACTTAGAGTACGGATCCTTACTGTTTTTTATGCATGGTCCACAAAGAATACTGGTTATAATAGCATTAAATATTACGCAAACTGTTCCACTATTCGTCACCAGATGCTGGCTACTCAGAGGAGCAAAAGAGACTACTGTAGGTTCCAATATTCGCCGCTGGGGGTTAGCTAGTCGGTGGTGCACGATGAGGGAGGCTGGGTTGCTGGTCCAGAACCCGTATTAACATACTACTGATTACGAATATTTTGTTCAGAAAAGAAAGAAATTCATGTAGTAAAGGGTTAATTGTGAACCAGTGTAATGATGTCTTCAAATTCTTATTGAAGAAGCAAATAGATATCAGACAAATTCCGCAGGAAACGAGGTAGTTATTTCATAAAACACACGTTCTTGGGTTTTCTATTTATAAAATATAGTTCTATCAACCTTAAAAATATTCAGGACTGACACACCCTGTTTTTGTCCACTGTGTAAAAAACAGGATTTGAATAAACTTACCATGCGGTGGCGTTAGTGTTGACGAGGATATCCCGAAGAACTCGTCCTCTTCATCTTCCAGCTCTGTATCATCCTTGACACTGGCGTGTCCGTCTACCCGCAGCAACAAGAACAGACGTAAAAAAACTATTTAAGTTCAAAACAAAGTACACCGCTTACCGGCGCCATGAGAATCAAGAAAAAATCAATTCTATTCACCTTCTGGGCCATTCCGCGGTTGAAGGTGTAATACATTTATGCATTTATTGTGAGTACTAAGTACACGGGCTCGATTTGCCTTGATCGAAAATATGGAACTGTAAATCTGGTTTACGTTCTTGTGATTCGATATGCGTCCCTACAGACGAAATAAATCGAGAATTCCCTCTCATACACTGCGCTGATTCGTGTGTATTTATTTATATGGATGATAGAGATGCTCTATGGTGGTAGTGTTTCTTTAACAGTGAAATTGTCAAGATGATTTGATCAAGAGATAAATATAAAATATTGTGTCATCAAAATAATAGGGTAACTTTATATGTTTTTGAAGATTCCAAAGTCAGGACTACATTGAACAATTATGTAATCGTGCACAAATTATGTGACAAATCTCTAACAAATGAAGGAATACAATAACTTTTTATTAAACATGATAGCGATGAAAGTGAACGCAGAAATGTTGTGAATGCTGTCGCGAAAGAGTTTCGGTGCTATAAAGATCTTGAGTGAATGCGTAAAATGAATGCAAGACAGCAAAGTGTAAAGGATTGATTCGGAAGAAAACAAAGTATTGTTAAGTCACCAGCCGGGTAAATTAGTTTTTTGCGATGTTTGAACGTTCATAACTCATGAACTTCATAACATTGAAACACCGCTGACAGTTGAACGTGTGAGAACGGGAAACTGGCTATGCCTGCCAACCACAACGTGGTTTTCCTCCTTTTTGATGCTGCCTAATTAGCCAGTGCCGGCGAGTGTTTGATTCGCTTTCTGTTTTTGGCCGACCCTGTTTGTTTTTTACCGTTTTTTACTTTTTTATCTTATTTTGCCACCCAGCTAAAGCCAGGGCACAACCATTTTTTCCACGTTTTATGCGTATATACGCTATGTGAAATTCGTGACCTTTCATAAAAGAAGAACATTTTCATGGAGATTGTAACTGTGTCATACATTGTATTTTTAATTTTATTTATTATTTTTTTTTGTGCTGGTTTATTTTACGTCGGTCTAGTTCCGCAACTTAGGCCAATCACCGACGCTGAGGGCAGGCTACACACACCCAGGAATTTTGTCCTACTGAAGGAATTCCAACCTCCAGTAAGAGTTCTTTAACGTGCACGTCGCATAATGACAGCACACGGGGCCACCGGCTTTACTTCCTCATCCGATGGAAGGCGGCATGCAAAGGTATTTGTTCCCTGCCTAAAATACCAGGACAGTCGATTTTAGCCCGAGCCGGGATTCGATCCCGGGCCTCCAGCGTAGATAGCAGCCGCTCTATCCTATACGCCATCGACCCCCCCTTAATTTTAAATTGTGTTACTTATCACGACACTTTTAGGTTATCTATTTAGTTACTAAATAACTTTATGGTTAGCTACATGGATATATTTGTTTATTGCATGATCTCTTTTCCAGCTCACCTGATGATGGTTGATAACAACCGAAATCGATCGTGTAGATTTTTAACTATCGACAATAAAGTGCTGTGGAGTTTGTTTTCTTCCGAATCAATGCCGTCGATAATGGAGACATTCATCGAAGATATAACTTTAATTATTAGGATTTAGAAGTTCACTTTTGGGCCATTTCACGTGAAGCGGACAACAACAAAAAAGCGAAGTTTTTAAATTCGATCATAATCGGCCCAATTGTACGTCTAGAAGATATAAATGTGCATACAGAATATTATTTTGAAATTGAATTTTTTTTTCTTGTATGAAACCAGAAGTAATTTTTTTAAATTAAATTATTAATAGTACTGTGCGGGTACTAGGTGCTTGCTGAGCTCGCATTGTTTGCGCGAAAATGGATTAAAACAAAAAGACGCATTAAATCAATGTTACGTGACACTTTCCTATTATGAGAGTAAAATATTTTTTTTAAAAGGGGCGAAATTATTCAAAATTTAATTTTAGAAATTTGCTTCTTGTTTTACACAAGAAAAAAATTTCAACTTCGAATTTGATTTCATAATTAAAAAGATCAACCGCCACGTTAAATATTTTATTGTAAATTTATTTAATTTGAAAAATTGCGTCCAAAAAGTACGTATTTTCATCATATCAATTCGTCGGATGGCCATAACTTGGCAACTAAACCTCACATTAAAAAATATTCTGTATGCACATTTATATCTTCTAGACGTACTATCGTGGCCATATATTATGTCCCCTCTTTTGAAGTCCATTTTCTCGCAAATTTAGGGGCGAAAAAATTTTAAAAAATTCTGATGCTGTCCTTGGTTAATATGCTACAACTCATAAAAATTAGAAAGCTGTATATGTTGGCGTTATTCCGATTTTTCCAAATTAAGACGAATTGGCGCTGTTTTTGCCCCGTAAATTTTATTCGTTTAACTTTAGCAATTAATTACTCCGGAAATAATCTATAGATTTTAACGAACTAAAAAGTAAAATCACCTGCGGAATGCTAGCTTCCAATGTGCATTTTTGTAAAATCATTGGATTAGTGCTTGACCCACAAAAAGCTATATTATGCAATGCCAGCAATTCCTTTATTAGAAGAGCTAAAATAATGAAATATAGACTATAGGCATATTACATAATCATGTTTATCTTGCAACTTCAAAAGATCGAGTTGAAGCATCTCATGGTTGCTGCAATTGACGCGGCGCTCTTCGGTCTTTCGGGCGAGTGGGGGAAGGGATGTACAGCGACGCTGCAAGTATATAGTGGCGGATCGCACGTGCATTAGTTACTAGGTACTAGTTACTAGGTACTAGTTACTAGTTACTAGGTACTAGGTACTAGGTACTAGTTACACTGGAGAACAGTGTTTACGGACACAATACATATAACGACACGGCGATTATACCTCGCCAAAGAAATTTGGATATCCGGCGACAGATTACCGAATTAAAAAATAATGGTAAAATGAGTCAATAAGATAACAGAACCACGAACAGGCATTTGGAAGTCCCATGGAAATTCTTGGCAATTTAAATCGGGTTTCGGGATTAGCATTTAAAATTAATGAACGATCTGCAAAATAATCTATGTGTCTACAAATTTACGAAGCTAATTCGTAAAAGTTTTTTTTATATTTCTAATTTTTATACGCTCAGAGCTGACGTTTGTAATATATGTAATATATCAAGAGTTGTATTTATTATATATTGTTTGTGCATGTATTTAAATTTAAGGGAAGCGAAAAGCAATAATTGTGTTCCGATGATATCTTTTATTTAGAACTTGCGGCTACCAGGTTTCGAATTAATCAATTCGTCTTCGGGCCGTGCGTCAGTTACAACTCATTAGATTCAACGGCGTAATCTAATGAGTTGTAACTGACGCACGGCCCGAAGACGAATTGATTAATTCGAAACCTGGTAGCCGCAAGTTCTAAATAAAAGATATCATCGGAACACAATTATTGCTTTTCGCTTCCCTTAAATCTAAACCTACCGATGACGATGGAGAGATTCATTACTGAGATACATGTATTTAAATATTATTAATAAATAAACTGTTCAAACTGTTATAATAGTTTGAATATTTATATAACAAAATCGGGCATACTTTTTAAATAATTTTTGGGTTTATCAAGCAAACTTAATTTAGTATTCACCACTAATCGGAAAATCTGTAAACTCCATATTATTAGATCTATCCGCTTCCATCAAAATCTTGTTTACAACCTTATTGTATAAAACTGAAGAAAACATAAACGTCAATCGATAGAAGAGATTTCTCTCGTACCGGGTCACATATTATAATCAAAATTATGCAAAAATTAAGAAGTTAATTGTTAGTTAAAATTGCTACCTTGACAAGTTATCGTTCTTTTTGTGTATTGATAATAAGCTGCCCCGGTTCTCTCAGCTGTCGGTTCTCTCCGACATGACAGCACCGCTAACGCCTCCCTTCCCCGTAGCACCCCAAAGACCGTAGAGCGTCGGAATTCACGCGGAGTTTCAGCACGATCTTTTGTATGAAAAATGCAAGATAAACAATGGTTATGTAATAAACTTTAAACCTATGAATTATTGGGTAGCGTATAGTCTATATTTCATTATTCTAGCTCTTCTAATAACGGAATTGCTGGCATTGCATAATATAGCTTTTTGTGGGTCACTCACCAATCCAATGATTTTACAAAAATCGCAGTCAAAAGAATACACATAATATATGGCCACGATAGTACAATTGGGCCGATTATGAACGAATTTAAAAAGTTCAGTTTTTTTTCGTTGTCCGCTTCACGTGAATTGCCACTTTTGTTATAATATTATTATATAAGAATGTTAACTAATTCGCAAAATTATCTTTGTTGTTGAATAGGTTATTAAAATACTTTCTAGGAGTGATTTTTATAATATGTATGTATGTATAAGAGATTATTGCATATCAAAAAGTAAACACGACGTCTGCAGAATGAATCTCGTAAATTTGTGTGGTGTCTAATGGCAATGTGTGATTCGATTTGCGTTGTTTCGATGTGCGTCGCACTTTCCCAGAACGTAACCCCGACGCATGTTGAGACCCCAGTGTACTATAAAAATTTGCTTGGTGAAGCCGTGCTTTTAATTTAATATGATTATTTACATTCAAATGGCTCACCCTGTGTAGAGAGTGTAATTATTATGACTGTAGATGTAGTTAAAACATGATCTGGAGGAGAAAAGAGCAAAATCAATGATGTTTTACATTTTATATGTTTTAACTCTGTTTTAGTGTACGTTTTATATTTATTTAAATGTCTTTAAGATGTGACGTGTTGGATTTGATTTGACACCACATCTAGATTTAGTGTTTGTAAAACTGGTGTTTATATAATTTATAAATTTAAACCTACCATCAATCCCGTCCCTAGTGAGGCAATCAGACCACTCCTGCCTACCAATTAACTGGTCCCTGTTCATATCACATGCTTTGGCAAAACTTTTAGCACATCGTTTCGGTTTTACAGCTTTCTTGACAATTCTCTTCAAATCCCTATACTCCGACTTATCCAACTGATTGTCATTGTTTTTGTCCATTTGGTTGAACTTCCAATCGAGGACTAATCTGAACGTATCGTCCTCAGTTACTGTGGCTGTACCGCCTTCTCTATTCCACTCAGTTTGAAATATTTTTACCAGGTTTATATTGAATTTGGCCTTGTCCTCCCTCTTACATGGCCTTGTTGGTTTCTTCCCGTTCCTTGGTGAGGACCGCCTCTTGTTGTTCTTTTTAATCCTGCCGCATTTTTGCTTTTTGAGATCTGGAGAGTACTGTGACATTGTGTAGTCAATTGGTACACCTTGGTTATTTACACACCAGCAGTATCCAAGAGTGCTACTGCATTGACTGGTAGCATAGTTGCCATTTTTGCGGCATTCCAATTGTAGTATGCTTCTGGAAAATGTTTTTTTGTAGTTGGTGCACGAAGTCTGTCTCGAACAGGCACCCCCGTGTCGTTGTGTTAAACTTGAGTTATAACACTGTGCCAATTCTAATATGCATTTGTTTGGGTAAGAGAATCCGTCTGACCCACAGACTGGTCTGATGCTTTGAATGCTGGCACGACAAGACTTTGCGGTGCAGCTCAATCCCTGAAATATTTTAGAAATATCAGTCATTAAACTATATCTCGGGTAAACAAATTCAACTAAATGCAACTAACTTAATTCATTGCTTCGTTAGCTGATGAAGTAAAAAAATTAAAAAAGCAATAGTGCAAGATTGCACAATAGGCAGAGTGGTCGTTCGCCTATATTTCCCAATTGACAGGCTCCTGATTGGGATGGGTTGGTTAATTTATTACTGCGTTTTCTTCTTCTAAATTACCTTCACCCCCACTCATCGGTAATTTTAGTATATTTAGTATGTAATTTTAGTATGTTGTTCAGGACAACTTCCCCTACAACTGTGACAAAATTGGCTTCTACACGATTTTTTTCAACTATATTCATTTGTTGCTTGGACTATAGTATATAAATTGTAAGTGTTTTTTATAGCGTGTATATAATTATTATTATATTTGGGAGTAATTTTTTTACAAGGGTTTTCCTGAAACTTGTGCTGTACCACAGTTGCAGTACCAGTGTACCACTTACGGTATACAATATAAGACATTAATTGGAGACCCTGCAGCAACAATGTAGATTGTTTCATTTGAAGGTAGCTGAATATTTCATATCTAATATGAATACTTGTTAATAACCTCTACCCTCTAGTACTGCTACTGTGAAAAGGTTGTAGCCTTTACTGCTTTTATTGATGCAGGTTTTGTAAAGACAGATAATTTGGATGGCTTACGAAACTGTGTGGCCAGACGAAGTAATAGACAACCCGAAGATGATAAAAAAGATCGCCTCCATTCACTCACGGTAGACCTAGACACGGTATGTTGAAGCGCAGATTACTGGCCCCCACCGCTTGAACTCAAGTGACGTTTTTACTTTTTATACACTAACGCCTCCATTTGAATGCGAACTCACGTGACGTCATGCGCTAGGAGAACGCGTTTAAGAATCTTGCCCAGCATACCGTGTTGTAGGTTTACCGTGAATTCACTATTGGAAAATATGTTGAAGATCGTTATTTTGAAGTACTACCGGAATCAGTAAATAAATAATACTGTAAGTACTGAAATAAGTAAATAATACTGTAAAGAATTACCGGAAACATGCCAAGCACATCTTTCACTGTAAACAACAAAATCTGATGTGGCCACGCATATGACGATGATACTATATATAAAATTAATAGTTTAGCTGCATGAGCATGTATGAGATTCTATTTGATCAAAATCGATCGTGTCGGCATTAAAATAAAACTAGTTACCCAGGATATGACAGATATATCGATTCCATTGACAGTAGGCATTGACGAAACGTCAGCGTTTGACACTACCTACTGTCATTAGAATGAAAATATCAGTCAAATCCTGGCTAACTAGTTTTATATTAATGCAGACATGACCGACCTCAATCAAATACAATTTTCACACGCAGCTAAACTATTAATTTTACCACTGCCGATGGATGGCCGGCAACCATAATTAATCTAAGGTAACGTTTTACTCAGTATGATATTTAGTATTTGAAAAAAAGATTTGCTGGAAATGGGATACCACAAAGGTACAACATTTACCTTTGTAGTGTCCCATTGCCGGTATTTTTTTTTCAAATAGTAAAATCGTACTGACTGAATCGTTTCATATGTACTTTTTCCAAATCGTTAAAAAGTTACAGCCGTTTAAAATATTAACCAATCGTATGGCAAACGGTGTTCGATCTTCTTAAGAAATTGCAAACTTCAATAAGCCTGTATATGAATTACTTTATACTCAGAATGACGTTTACTGTTTAAAAAATCATATACGCATATACTACATAGAATGGTAGTGATATGTACTATAACAATAGCAATGTTCGCCGTAGTCTACAGGTTGTTTTTTATCCGTAAAAACAAATTAGATTGATGATTTAAGTAAATCATCATGATATGAGGTCTAATAAGTATTAGACTTATAATATCTGTCGTTAATCAACGAGAGCGAGAGCGAGCTGCGGGAGCCAGCGGAACCTTTTCGGTCCGGTGTGCACCGAAAAGACGTTCAGACTAATAATAACATATAAATATGAGACGGTCGCATCAGTCCTAACGCGCGCCGGTCGTGCGCGCCCGCCGCAATTTCGGCACTCATCGGGAATCATCGTTTGCCCATTCAAAAGTAGCATTTGTCCATCTTCTATAGTGTATGTTTAGCATCTACGGTTGGCATGCCCTGAATTTTTAAGGTTATGTTCAGTATGTTTGATGCAAGTTTGATGCAGGTAAAAGCATAACAGTTTTATCATTATTTCAAATAACAGTCAGGGAAAAATTGGAAAATATACGACTATGTATTATCTGTTATGAATATGCGCATTGTTGTTTGGGTAAGTTTACGATTATTGTTTGGTTGTATACTCATCATTATTCTTTGCAGATTATACCATAATAGTATGACAGTCCAGGATACAGCTTACGATATGAATGGCATTGTCTCCGGTAGCCCTTCAAAATAAGTTCCTAGCCTACGTTATATTGAACTAGACGTGTCAAGGAAGGAGAATCTTAGAAAGACATTGCAAAGCTATTTGTATAACCATACACGATGCGGGCTGGACTCTCATAGCAGTGTAAACTTGGACAAACTGACCATTGGAAACAGAAAGCCTGAGAGATTATTCTTTTAATAACACCTGTATAGCGTATAGTGCCACGCTTCTGTTGTTATATATCAATATCGAAAGACAACGAAGGAATAGTTATGCAACCCAAGTTACTGGAATCAAAGAGTGGCTCACCTGCCTATGCTGTTATCCACTTATGTGCAAATCAAAACATATCAAAATGTGTGTCTAAGCTACCCCCCAATAGACACTGTATATTGGCAAAGAAACCTATCGTTGAGATGATATCGATTGTCGGAACAAATAACTAAAATAATTTGTTAAATTGGCGTGAGACGTAACAGAAAACCTTATTCATTTTTAACACCTTGACTTCTTACTTTGAGATAATTTGTACGATGTTGAATTCCTACAAAAATAACTATAAAAACCATTTTTTTATGTAGATATTCAAATTTTTTAATTTGTTAGAATACTTTTACATTTAACATTTTTTATTTAGTTTCATTGATAAAATTATTGTACATTTAATTATAATTATATTCAATAAATCTATCGTGTAAACATTTTAAATTGTATTTTCTTTCTCATACTTATATAGTAATATTTTTGGAGCTTTGATAGTCCTGCGGAAGACTATTATCGGAGAACAATAATTGTTCTTCGATAATAGTCTTCCGCAGGACCATCATTCCGACATTTATTGTCGGAATGATTTCTAAATAGTGATAATAAACTATATGATAATAAACTTTGTTGCATACTAATGTACAAACGGTAAATATAACACTAAGCAGTGATTTAAAATACTACCCTTCAATAAATTAAAATGAAATTAAATATTAATATTGCAAAGATTGATAGTGTACGTTTCAATGATCTCATGATTACTGAAACCTATCGAATTCAGAATGATGTTTATTAGATATGTGGCAAAGTAAGTGAAAGATCTTCGCAGGAGGACAGGTGATGCTCCGGTACAGATGCCATGAGGGACACGTGTCGAAGATCTCCATCATAGGTTATCCCTTATCCCAAGTTAGGTACCAACATAATCACCACGGTAAAAATAGTTTACTGAAAATAGTATCAACTAGATTTGAATTTAATATTCTGCAATATGAAAATTAATGTTAAAAAAATAAGCTTGCATACAATGAGTTAAAATGAGAAAATAATGCATTTTCAGATACCAAAGACAGATTAATTCAGGCCAGTTGTTGCAATGTTAGCTAATGATTTTTTCCTCAAAACTATCAATTCATTTCAAATTAACTAGTACGTAGCTTCTCAAGCACACTTCGTCAAAATTACTTCCTCATTTTCTTTTAGAACGTTGCATTGAATAACAGTACACAACGCAGTACCTAATCTATTTTTATTCTATCACGTTGTAAGTATGTGGTATTATTTCATAAAAATGTATTTCTTTAGGTTAATATATAATCCCTTGGGCAACCTAAAATTTGTGGGCTAAAATAAACTCAATAAATTATAAAGAAACACCATACGGTGTACACACAAGTATCTACAGTATGTTGTTATCGGCAAAGATACATATTTATTTAACTTTGGTATCGGTATGTTATTCATTCCACTATGTGATGGATGTGTAGGTTAGAGAATGACGTATAATTTCCTCCAACCATTTCAATTCATTTTTACTTCCTCATGTTCATATTATGATAGAAAAACATACCATATAAAATGTCAATACATAATTTAGTATCATTGACATTTCACTGTACACATAACCTAAATGATAAATAGTGACTTAAGTAAGTAACCAGATTTACGCGTCCGTTTACTACGCAACCCCGCCCACAAAATTATGAATGACATTTCCAACGTTACGAAGCTGCCCGAATGTCTCCGAGTTGTTCGGTTTAGGACTCGTGAGACGGTCCCATAAAGATGTGGTAAGTTTACTAAAACGACACGTGACATGGCCTATTTGTCTATCAAAATGTCTCTTTATCAGGAGAAGGAAATCAAACATACATACATATGTACATTTGAAGCGCATTGGAAGAATAAATAACACCTGCGGCAACTGACGATTATTGAATTAAAATAGGACTAGGAACGCAGATGAACAATAAAGCCGACCCGGAAAGTATATTTTGCTTATATTAGAAGTAATCGGTAATTGAAAGTATGAAGGTTAGGTTAAGTGCACCTTTATGATTCTTTTTTCGTTTCCCTGTTCAAAATGGTTTAAGATTGCTTTTTATGGCAATTTAAGCGACGATTCTACAAACGTAAGAGTAGATTGTCGCATTAGTTGTAGGGAAATGAGTGCAAAAGTTATTTTGGCAATTTTCAAATAATATTTAAGCGGGATTTCACATTTCATTCCATTAGTCGTATATAACGCCCCGTAGCTGCGCGGCTTAGTGGGGAAATTCACAGCCGTACGGATTTTTTGGAATTCGTGGCGGTACTGGGGCGATGGTTCAATGCCGGACGAAGGCAAGATTTTTTAATATAATTGTTTAAATATTTTACTTAAGCCCTGTTTTATACAAGGTATTGTTAATTTTACACCGTTGTCAAGTTAGCCCCCCAACTTTTGAATTTTAAGTAAATTTTTATGCAAATCGTTTGGGCATCGTTAGGGAGGGTTTGGGAGTACATTTTTTTCGTTTGGGAGTACATGGTTTTTGACAAAATGAAAATTGCTTTTTGTACCGTCAAGTTGGCCCCCCAACTTTCACATTTTATGATGTTTTTTATTGGAATGGTTTGGAAATCGTTAGGGAGGATTAGGGAGTGTAGTTTCGTCGTTTGGGAGTAATTAGTTTAACTGCAAAGTAATATAAATGTCTAGTACATAACCTCACTTTTTTGTTTACCTTCGTAAAGTTACGCTAACGGCTTTGTTTTGCTATACATTTTACTCATTTCTTCATAGTCGGTTAGAATATGGTTAGGGAGGATTAAAAATGCTACTTCTTTTATCAGAGAGTGCATTATTTGACCGCAAATCAATAAAAAACTTTGAGTACAGAAGCAGTCATAGCTAATGTATTTATCTGTTTTGTTCTACAAAAATTGGTCATATTTCTGTAATAAACAGTTAAAGAATCGTTAGGGAGGAATAAAAAGGCCACTTTTGATGTAAGGGAGTGTATAGTTTGGCCGCAAATCAAAATTAAAGATTGAGGTTAGGTACATAGTCAACTATTGCGTTTAACGCTTATCGGCGCTTTCCCTTCGATAAATTGCGCCTATTTCGTCATAAGTCATTAGAAAATCGTTAGGGAGAATTAAAAAGTTCACTTTTGATGTACGGGAGTAGATAATTGTACCGCAAATCAATATCTAAGGTCGCGCTTATGTGCCTTCTGAATTAACCTATTTAAAGACTTCTCTTTCCATAAATGGGACGTATTTTGTACATAGTCTTGCAATATTAAATTTGTAAATTTAATGTATTTATTTATTTATTGTATTTTTTTATTATTATTATTTGCTGCTTTTATTTTTATATTACTACCTATTACGCTTATTTTCGATTGTCATAAGCGCCATCTATGAACACTCGTAAGAATTATACTGTGAACCACGGATACCACAAACAATTCGAAATTGTGGCAAGGTATGCAGCCAAATATACTTGCATACATACCCATTGGTTTCGGATTTTTTTTTTAAATACACCTGTCTAATAAACTTTCTTCGAACGCCCGAAGAAGCAAAGTTTTATTTAAGATCACAATTTAGCAGACAAAGACAAATGCTTACATTTTGGTGGAATAGGGTTACAATATGCTTTTATGCTTGTTATTACATATGTTGTCTTTATGACTATTTTGTGAACAAACGAAAGATTCATACTCGTGATAAGTTAACACGATGTTCCTCCAAACAAAGCCAATATTCCCAACATTCCGCGGGCAAACAAAATAAAGGTTTTTATCTAAACTTTTACGTTCATTTACGATGCAACTCAGTATGTTCTTCTAAACATTAAAGTAAACTCCATGACCGTCCCCAGGTATATTGCAAGACAATGAACAAAATACGTCCCATTTATGGAAAGAGAAGTCTTTAAATAGGTTAATTCAGAAGGTACATAAGCGCGACCTTAGATATTGTTTTGCGGTGCAATTATCTACTCCCTTACATCAAAAGTGAACTTTTTCTACTTTGCATTCACAATGCACACATTGTAACACTGTTTTCGGTGTTACAATTAACAAATTGTAATATCGTTTTTAGTAACTTTTTTCTAAGATTGGTACACACTGATACAGTACACATTGATTGATTTGATTGTTGATATCAAATGCCATATGTCAAACGTACAACACATAACCACACACTCCCTCTTTTTAAGCGCTTGCTATCGCATAAACTGCGAAATATCAATCTTCTATACATATATAAACATATGTGTAGCCTGCTATAGTATGTCCAAAGGATTGGGGCTTTCTTAGTTTTGCTGTGTTCATCAAAATACGCCAGCATGACATTTCGGTGATGTTTTGCAACTCGGGTAAGTGATTGTCATAATTCTTTTCAACTAAACATCAAATCCCCTTTTCAGATATAATTCAAGGACCACATTTACTTTATACTAAGGTATTATACGAAGATCAAACCTACATCGTAGATATGAACGATTTTAATTCCTGCTGCGGGATTGTATATGTGCAAGAAATGGTTTATTGTATATCAGCATACACGTAGGAAGCTATAGTACATTTAAAGTGTTGAGGATTTCTTAGTTTATGTAACGTATAAGTTTTCGGTAACATTTGGACCGAATTCTGCTCGGTTCAATACCGTACTTGTTTTTGTCCGTCGCTTTTGACTACGTCTTAAGTCTGGTTGTGTGCAACGAACTTGTATTACCTCTATCACATGTAATTTTACTAAGTGCAACTCATTCTAATACATTATTACACCGAAATTACAATTTAGTTTCAATTATATGTGCGTGTAAACTGGTATAAGCCAGTGGTACTAGGTAGAAACTGCTAGTAAACGTTAACTATTAACTATTCTTTGAAGTAACTAATCAGTTACCGCCAAACACGTCTATTCTGATTATTATAATATGAAACCACTATTTTAAAGGTAACCTTTTAGGTTATGTTTCATGATTTTATCACAGTTGGGTTTACACTGTTGCCCCAAGCTCCATTATGATCAAAGTTGCGACCTCACTGATTATTTATTAAAACTTGTAGACTAAAGTAGAGTAAAATTATTCACAATTAGATTTTGTCATGATTTTATCCAAACCTTACGCATTTGACAGTTAGTACAGTACTGCCACCTGGTAGTGTGGAACCTGCAAAATACCCTAGATTCTAATTTAGCGCAAAATAGTAACCAAAAGTACTAAATTTGTATAAAATTAATGACGCAAAGTAGAAAAAATAGTATATTACACTCGTTTTATAAGACGTATTGGCGCACTCGTTCCATTTGGGCACTCCTCGCTACGCTCGTCGTGGCCAAAACATCTCGTGCGCCAATATGACGTCTTATAAAACTTGTATAATAATATACTATTTTAATTCTCCCTAACGATTTTCTAATGACTTATGACGAAATAGGCGCAATTTATCGAAGGGAAAGCGCCGATAAGCGATAAACGCAATAGTTGACTATGTACGTAACCTCAATCTTATATTTTGATTTGCGGCCAAACTATACACTCCCTCACATCAAAAGTGGACTTTTTATTCCTCCCTAACGATTCTTTAACTGTTTATTGCAGAAATATGACCAGTTTTTGTAAAACAAAGGAGATAAATACATTAGCTATGACGGCTTCTGTACTCAAAGTTTTTTATTGATTTGCGGTCAAATAATGCACTCTCTGATATAAAAGTAGCATTATTAATCCTCCCTAACCATATTCTAACCGTCTGTGATGAAATGAGTAAAATGTATAGCAAAACAAAGCCGTTAGCGTAACTTTACGACGGTAAACAAAAAAAGTGAGGTTATGTACTAAACATTTATATTACTTTGCAGTTAAACTAATTACTCCCAAACGTCGAAACTACACTCCCTAATCCTCCCTAACGATTTCCAAACCATTCCAATAAAAAAAATCACAAAATGTGGAAGTTGGGGGGCCAACTTGACGGTACAAAAAACAATTTTCATTTTCTCAAAAACCATGTACTCCCAAACGAAAAAACAGAACTCCCAAACCCTCCCTAACGATTCCCAAACGATTTGCATAAAAATTTACCAAAAATTCAAACTTGACAACGGTTAATTTTACTCACAATTTACCCGTAATATACAGGGTGTTTTTTTTTATCCGCAAATACGAATTAGAATGATGATTTACATATTAGAATTATGATATCTATTGTGAATGAACTTATGTTATTAGGAAGTATATGTCATTACACTTTGTTATTGTTAGTCATATAACGTACAGGATGTTGCGAGAAATGAGTAAATGTGAGGTAAATTAGTAGGATTTGCGACATTTAATTGGGTAAGCAAGATTCTTATGCAAAGTACAAATTTGGATAGGCAAGTAATTATTGGATGTACCTATTCTTTTTCATAATTTTGGACTATATACAGGCTATACAGACTATATACGTTGTAAGTTTTTATTACCGACTTTCTGATTCTTTATGAGCGTAATCTCAAAATGATGATGTTTATACACGAACCGCAAAAGAGGTAATTATTCTGAAAATTTCAAGTTGATAATAAAATGTTGTCTTTATGGACCCACATATTTTTTGTTTTTTCAGGTCATTATATATTTACAAAAAATCCTATTTTTACTTTATCATACGCAGTATGGTAAAGTATTGTAATCATGCCGAAAAAAAAATTGAGATTTTAGCGGAAATAGGTCTTTTTGGGTCCCCTGAACATTTTTGACCAAGGTACAAAAAAATGTCTGTGTGTGTGTGTGTGTGTATGTGTGTGCGTATGTGTGTACTCGATTTTTGTGGCGACGATTCCGGAGAAACTACTAAAGGTATCGGGACGGACGTACGAACGTATCGGAACGTACATTTTTCAAGGCGGGGTTGGTTGGTTGGTTTGGTGGGTTGGGTTGGTTGGTTGGGGTTTGATTGGACCATGTTTTTCTTATCTTTTGGGGGAATGGGTTATCGCTTGATATGGATTCGTAAAAAAATGTTTTAATAAAGAAATGGTTATGATGGTCCTTTTTCAAGGTGGGGTTCAAGGTTGGTTAGCAGCGCTGCTTCTGTTGTTTTTTTTTTGGGGGCGAGGTTTCGCGATCTACATCACAAAACGTTGAAAAATGTCAGTTAAGTGCCAATTTAACAAAACAAATCTGAAAAAAATTGTTTTTTTTCCCAGTCCATTTTCTTTTCAAACTATTACTTTATCATACGCAGTATGGTAAAGTATTGTAATCATGCCGAAAAAAAAAATTGAGATTTTAGCGGAAATAGGTCTTTTTGGGTCCCCTGAACACTTTTGACCAAGGTACAAAAAAATGTCTGTGTGTGTGTGTGTGTATGTGTGTGTGTGCGTATGTGTGTCCTCGATTTTTGTGGCGACGATTCCGGAGAAACTACTAAAGGTATCGGGACGAAAGTTCATATTTAGAAGTTTTATGACCAAACTTAGAGCTGAAAAGCTTTTGGTTCAAAAGGGTCCAAAGGAACTGGTAGTTTATTCTAAGCCTTTTTCAAGAATTTTGCAGATGAGCCGCCATTTCTGTAATTTCGTCAAAATAGTTAAATAATAAATTAAAGCAGAGGAAATTTTGAATAATTTATGCCTATGACATTTTTTGGTAAAATTAATAGTTTAGCTGCAAGAGCAAATCCTATTTGATCGAGATCGGTCGCGTCTGCATTGATATGAAACTACATAGTAGCCAGGATTTTGACAAATATTTTTTTGTGCTGTCACCACAGAAATGTCTATGGCTGTCACCACGCTGTCACACTCGGAGAACCGCTATGGAACATCATCTACAGTGTCATGAACGAATATAAATCTGTCAGAATTTGAATTAGCTTTTTAAACTTGACATTTCGTAGAAGTGGTATCAACCTAACATTTTCTAAACCGAAATATAACCATTTTTGAATTTTTTTAAAAATAGGTATTTCTCAAAAAGCAATACAAAAAACGTTGATGTAACTCCTGCCGAAAACTACACAGCGCGACTCGCTCACATGCGACGACGACGCCCCGCCATCGGTGACGCGCCGCATCACCGCTCGTTGTGCTATTCCGTACTTTCGGCACTTGTGAGATAAACAACTATTATTCTGATGACAGTAGGTAGTGTCAAATGCTGATGCTTTGACAATACCTTCGATTGATACTATTGACTATCAAAATATCTGTCAAATCCTGGCTAACTAGTTTAATTTTAATGCAGACACGATTTATCTCAGTCAATTAGATTCTCATGCAGCTAAACTATTAATTTTATATATTGTATGATAAAGTCATGTGCCTGGCCACATCAGATTTTTACTTTATCATACGCAGTATGTAAAGTATTGTAATCGTGCCGAAAAAAAAATTTGAGATTTTAGCGGAAATAGGTCTTTATGGGTCCCCTGAACATTTTTGACCAAGGTACAAAAAAATGTCTGTGTGTGTGTGTGTGTATGTGTGTGTGTGTGTGTGTGTGTGTGTGTGTGTGTGTGTGTGTGTGTGTGTACCCAATTTTTGTTAATTCATTTCCGGAGAAACTACTAAAGGTATCGGCACGGAACTTCATATTTAGAAGTTTCATGACCAAACTTAGAGTTGAAAAGCTTTTGGTTCAAAAGGGTCCAAAGGAACTGGGTGTTTACTCCAAGCCTTTTTCAAGGATTTTAGAAATCAGCCGCCATTTCTGTAATTTCGTCAAAATAGTTAAATAATAAATTAAAGAAGAGGAAATTTTGAATAATTTATGCCTATGACATTTTTTGGTAAAATTAATAGTTTAGCTTTTTAGTTTATTCTAAGCCTTTTTCAAGGATTTTGGAAATGAGCCGCCATTTCTGTAATTTCGACAAAATAGTTAATTAATAAATTAAAGTTGTGGAAATTTGGAATAATTTATGCCTATAACATTTTTTGGTAAAATTAATAGTTTACCTTCAAGAGCAAATTCTATTTGATCGAGATCGGTCGCATTTGCATTGATATGAAATTACATAGTAGCCAGGATTTTGACAAATATTTTTTTGTGTTGTCACATTCGAAAACAGCTGATCTCATCAGAGGTTGGAGAACCACTATGGAACGTGCCGCTGTAGTGCGCAAAATTATAAAATACAAATTTCAAATAAAATAAGATCACCAATTTGATTGTTTGTTGATAAGAAATATCAACCCGTCTTTATATCTAATTCTAAAAATGATACAATGAGAAAATTATAAATAAAGTATAGCGATGAGTGTAGTTTTATTTTAGTATGTTGGTAGGGATGTGTCATGAACAAATATAAATCTGTCAGAATTTGAATTACCTTTTTAAGGTGCGTTTTCATTAGTGATAATGGCAGTGGTAGCAGACGCCGTTATAGTATTTCCAATAGAAAATTGCTAGTGACTCATGTTTATGTACATGCAAACTAATATGTGTCATTATCATGATATGTAAGAAATACTATAATTTCGTATTCTACCACCGCCATTAGCTACCATTACCTACCAATCGGAACGCACCTTTCGTCAAAGTGGTACCAACCTAGCATTTACTGTACAGAAATCATTTTTTTTTTAAATACGTATTTCTTAAAAAGCAACACAATAAACGTTGATGTCGCTCCTGCCAAAAACTAGATAGCGCGACTCGCTCATATGCGACGGCTACACTCCGCCTTCGGTGACGCGCCGTAACACCGCTCGTCGCGCTATTCCGTACTTTCGGCATTTGTGACATAAATAACTATTATTCTAATGACGTAGTGTAGGTAGAGTCAAATGCTGATGCTTTGACAATACCTACGATTTATCTCTAAAGAATAGATTCTCATGCAGCTAAACTATTAATTTTATATATTGTATGATAAAGTCATGTGCCTGGCCACATCAGATTTTTTTGATTGCTTTAGATTAAGTTTTCCGATCACATTAAAGATTGTTTACCTAACTTTAGGCATTTTGAGGAAGACGTAAGTTTCTCTTCAATTTAGCCAATTTTTAGTGGTATAGAGACAACTTATCATAGAGACAACTTATGAATTTGAATTAGGTAAATTATGGTTTTCTAACAAGAGTTTTTTGATGCATTCTTTCAATACTTTACAATGACCAAGTAATATCACCTATTACATATGAGAATGATATTTGCAACGTGAGGCACGAGCCGAAGGCGAGTGTTACAAATTGTTGGAGTTAGTATTTTCAATTAATTTTGGTTTAGCGCAGCGAGAAGTGCTCCCAAATGAACCAATTCATCCCTACTGGAAATTGTAGGATATTGAAATTGTGGATAGATGATGTAGTCGTTGTAGATTATGTTAGAATATGTTACTTACGAGTTCATTATGAAACTGAAAGTAGTGTCCTAATTACTTCATTATGAATCCATAGTAGCAAATAATAAACACAACGAGCGCAGCGACAGAAGCGTTACAATAAGTCTATTATGAAAACAGAACTTCAGTTTGAGTATTAGTTCTTTGGAGCACGACGAGCGCAGCGAGGAGTGCCCACATAAATGAATGTGAATATGATTGGGTGTAGCCCCAATAGAGAGCACGGTCCGATTATTTAGGACTAGGCTGGATAACACGATCAGCTTATATTAGAGCAGGCAACAGCGATTCTTGTGTGACAAAAATACTAGCAGGAAGCCGACGGTCCCAAGTCACGTGGAACAGTCCGTAGATGTATTGTGATATGCTTCCTACTCACAAATATCATTTCTTAATTTGTTATAAACAAAAAACCTCAAAAAACGTGTTTTTTTTTTCGTTTTTTCGCTTGTAAAAACAACCGATGGAGGAATCTTGTTGCTGTCAACAGACGAATTGTGGAGAACGAAAAGACGAAAAAATAAACCTTACACGGACTTGATCGCATTAAAACTAACGCAGGAAATTCAGAAAAACCGGAAAAATCTGTTTTTTTTTTCAAAATTTCAGAACTCCGCTATTTTTAAAGTAGTAGCAGAGGTAGCGATTGATGGGTACTTTGAGTGTGCACAACCCAGGCGTTGTCCGATGATTACTTTTTGCACTATTGCGATTTGATTGTTTTTTATGCAATATGGTTCGGCAAGCCTGGATGCGTCGGTGGTGGTCCTATTTTAATTTTTTTTTATGCATTTCGAAAGTAGAAGTATTATACTACAAAACGCCTATTCTGATTTTGCTTTAAAATGTTGAAAAATAGGCGAAATATGCTTTCAAATAAGACCGAAACTGCACCGCGCTTCAAAACGGTCGAGTAGTGGGGTAGGCGGCCTACCCCCACTACTCAACCATTTTGGAGCGCGATACAGTTTTCGGTCTTATTTGAAAGCATTTTTTGCCTATTTTGGAACATTTTAACGCCAAATCAGAATATACGTTTTGTAGCACAATATTTCTACTTTCGAAATACGTTACAACAATTAAAATCGGACCACCTCAGACGCATCCAGGCTCGCCGAATCATATTACATAAAAAACAATCAAATCGTAATAGTGCAAAAAGTAATCATCGGACAACGCCTGGGTTGTGCACACTTAAAGTACCCATCAATCACTACTTTGTCGCGAAAAGCCTCCGCTACTACTTTAAAAATCGCGGAGTTCTGAAATTTTGTAAAAAGCAGATTTTTTCGGTTTTTCAAAATTTCCTCCGTTACTATTAATGCGATTAAGTCCGTGTACGGTTTATTTCTTTCGTCTTTTCATTCTCTACAATTGGTCTGTTGACAGCAACAAGATTCCTCCATCGGTTCAGTTTTTATAAGCGAAAAACGAAAAAAACGCGTTTTTTTGAGGTTTTTTGTTTATAACAAATTAAGAAATGATATTTGTGAGTAGGAAACATATCACAATACATCTACAGGCTGTTTCGCGTGACCTGGGACCGTCGGCTTCCTGCTAGTATTTTTGTCACGAACTTCAAGACTTCAGCAATTTAGAAACATCGGCAATCTAACTTCAAAGATAATCTAACTACATCACAAAACTACTGACGTCGGCGATCTACTTATTTAGGCGATCTACTTATTTAGGCGATCTATACCTATTGCGGCGATCAACCTAATTCAGCGGTCTACCAAATCGGCGATCTACAGACCCCAGCGATTTACGAGTCACTAGTCTATAATACTAAACCTAACGCTACCGTTTTGTAACGGATGTCTGTCGGATTATAGATTTAGACCGGCTCCGCCGGATTACCCTACGGTCTGTTAGCTATTACGAAAACGTTTACGCGAACCCGCTGTTTGAGAAGCGGGTCTATGAAATTCTTGCGCTCTTTGATAGAACGCGCTTAAGGGCCCGGAACCGCACTCCCGTTATTCGCGGCAAAAAACTTTCCATAAAGATCAAAATAAATAACAAACAATCTCAACATACGGTAAGGCCGCTTATAGCGATTTAGACCATGTCGCGTTCGCGTACGATCCAATTTGTATATTTTGCAGGAGAAGGAGACGCAAACATACAGGCCGCACAATGCGCGTCAGCGTTGTGCGGTCCATTAGCAAAATGTTAGAATGTAATTACATATGTTTGCATTTACATGATATTACCAAAACTATGAAAAACTCTTAAGAGTAAAGTACCTTTATGTGGAAAGCTATGCAAAAAGAAATTTGAAAAAGAAATTAGAAATATTAGAGGTCATCAAATACGAAATTATAATTACCTACTCCGTTGCAGTACATTTCATAGGTTAAGTGACGTTTATGGGTGAATGTGTACGTGTATGTAAACGGGCCTTTTCCTGGATATTATGACAAAGAAAAGAGAAAATACGAAAATTGCGAGATATTTCAAGGATAGCTGGTTAATGTGCTTTATGTGCTACCAATTGCAAAGTGGTGAAACGCCAAAGTGGCCTCTAAAGAGTTGAGATCGTTGCATCGAATGTGACGCGATTGCGCGTTTATAACGTTTTAAAACGGAATAAAATAATTTAACTTAAATCAACAGACCACAATTTGCGATACGATATCAATCCTACCAAGAATCGTAAAGTGACCAAACGGGTTATACCTTTGGAGACAGCACAAATATTTGACCGGCTGGGTTTATTGAGTCCATGCACAATGAATAATAGAGGCTTTATTGGTCATAATTACGCAGACGACCTGGTTGTAATTGTAACGGGCATGCACGATGACGTCTTGTCAAATCGGATGCACGATGACGTCTTGTCAAATCGGATGCAAAGGGCCCTGCGATTAACAACTGGTGCTCTGATAAAGGACTGGCCTTTAACCCAAATAAAACCACAATAATCCCATTCACAAAAAGGAGGAAGCTTCACTTAACCCACTATGAAAGGGAGGATTATTAACTTTTCTACAGAGGTCAAATACCTGGGGGTCGCCCTGGATCACAAACTCAGCTGGAAAGCACACATTGACAGGACCATAACTAGAGCCACCAGGGTGACATGGTCATGTAACAAACTGGTCGGTAGAAGTTGGGGCTTTGCCCGGAGGATGCTTTACTGGCTCTACACCACGGTGAGCAGACCAGTCATCACCTACGGATCGATAGTCTGGTGGAACAAGACATCGGAAGGGCAACCCAGACGAAACTGACAAAGATGCAACGGTATATATGTTTGGGCATTACACGGGCAATGCGAACATGCCCTACTGGCGCAATGGAGGCAATGCTAAATCTCACACCTCTGCACGTGCATATTAAAAGAGAGGCTGCTCTCGACGCCATAAGAATAATCCAGGCAGAGAACGTTAAGGCAAACCAGGCCTACGCTCCCTTAAGCATTGCCAACACGATATGTAGCAATACCGTGGAAATGTCAAAGGACATGATGTCACCTGCCTATGCCCTTGATGGGGCAGTAGAAATGGTAATTAATGACCGCGCGAATGAATCTGAGAGGCTCAGACAAATCAGAGATTCCGCATCACTGTGGTTCACAGACGGATCAAAGACCAATTAAGGTGTTGGAGTCGGCATTAGTGGAGCGGATTTCTCCCTATCCAAAGCCATGGGCAATTCTCCAACCATCTTCCAGGCGAAAGTTCACGCAATTGACTTATGTGCCCAGGAATGTTCCCATACGAACTTACAAAGGGCAAACATCTACTCAGACAATCAGGCGACTTTGAAAGCGCTGCAATCAAAAGTCCACAGATCCAAAACTGTCTAGGACTGCAAAATTTCCCTGGTAAAACTAGCAAAAAAGAACAAGGTTTCACTGATGTGGGTTCCAGGACATTCAGGGATCGAAGGCAATGAAGAAGCCGACATCCTAGCCAGAGAAGGACCTGATCCCTGATCCTGATCCTTGATCCCCTTTGTTGTTCACAAAGAGCCACATCAGGAAGATGGTGCAAAACTGGGAAGATAAAGCTAAACGAGCTTATTGGGAAACATCACCTGGAATGCAGCAAGCTGGCTACCATAACCATCTCCGCCCCCAAGGCCAGACAGTATCTCCAGTTACAAAAAAAACAGATCTCCTTACAGGACATTGTCCACTGAGATATCATCTCACAAAGATTGGACGGACGACAAATAATGCAGACTGTAGATTCTGCGGGGTGTCCCCCGAGACAGCGGTACACCTATTGTGCGAATGTGACGGTCTAATGCGCACAAGACAAAACCACTTGGGAGCCGCTATCATGGAACCAGCAGAGCTGACACAACTTACTCCTCGAACAATAACTGACGTGAAAAGGCTCAATATCGAAAGACTGTAATGTATGAGGAAAATACAAAAGATTTTTTAGGTCAAAGTATATCGAAAGGCACAGATGCCAAACCACCCAACTCTAGCATACCATACCATACCAATACTCAACCCCGTCACCTAAGACTACAGAAAACAAAAGTATTAATTAACAAAATAGAGACAAAAAGAAACTATAATAATACTATATGTCTGAATTCTAATAAAAATCTTTTCAAGTCGTACTTAATACAAAATAAAAAACAAACATTCTAAAAGTTTAGCATAATAGAAACAAAATCATGAAACTAAAGTTATATTCTCTCCAGTTCAGCAAAAATGCAAAAATAATTATGCAAAAGCTCTGGCAGCGCAAACTAGCTTGGGATGAATCCATTTCATTACAACTCCATACTCGCGGGTTAGCCTTCAGGCCCCATTAGATATCTTAAACGAAATGTCGCAAACCTAAAACCATACAATTACACGGCTTCTCGGACGCCTCAGAATCGGCATACGGTGCTGCCATATATCTGCATTAGATAGACTGACGATGATGCTACACAATATGTAAACCTCCTATGTTAAAAACTCCGCGTTGCGCTACTGAAAGCAGCAACAATATCTTGCCTCGAACTCAGCGCAGCAGCTTTATTTCTTACTCGGTTATAAAACAATATTTTTTTCTAGACGCTTACTGCGACTCTTCTGGATAGTCGAGCTTGGATACGAACTTCGTCGTCGCAGTGAAAAATATTTGTCTTACATAGAGTTCTTGAGAGATCCAAGCTTCTACAAATCCACAACAGTGGCACCACGTGAACACAAACAAAAATCTTGCCGATCAGCTAACAAGAGGAATCGAACCTGCAACCCTGAAGGATAATCAGATTGGTGGCATGGTCCAAAATGGCCTCATAATATTGATCTAACAAGAAATATTCACCGAAAATATGGAAATGGAAAGACGAAACGGAAAGTTTTGTAATGTGTTATAATAAAACAACAGGGACCCAATTCTCGTCATCTTTTTGAAGCGAATGCGTGACTTTTCGAATGGAGTAGAGATATCACCGGTTGCCCGTATCTATGAGAAAGTTTGCTTGTTGCTAAGAACAATAACACACGCGCCACGCCCATACGTTCCCATACGTTTGATTGAAAACTATGGGCGTAGCGCGTGCGTTATTGATCTTAGCAACAACCTAAATACGAACGAGAGGGCAACCGGTGATATCCCTACTGTTTAATCTTAAACAATGTTTATTTCTTAATATACACAATTACCCAGCGCAAGGTAGCAAAATAGTAAACTTGACATTGTATCGTAATATCCACACCTAAGCATAACACAAGTTGACTTACATACACAATTGTTTCGCTAACTAACCTTGCAAGTTCAGCAATAATCGTTCGATCCAATAAGTATGACATATTTGTTATTGCATTTGTTATCATAACCATTACTATATATACTCAACCAATTTATTAATAAAATCAGTATTCAACGAATGCTCGTTTCCTTTCTTCCTTTTAGGTCTTCTCTCCCCTTTCCCTCCCTTATCAAACGTCTGGCATGTCCGGAGTTTGTGCATGGTCCGTCGATCCTTTTTTAGAACTAGTTCCCTTTTAGGTAAACCTGTTACTACGGTCCAAGCCTAATTAGAGAGTGAGGCTGCTCTCAGTAGTAACTTCTTTCCTTATACGAGTAAAAAATAGTAGTAGTTCTATCCACACTACATACTAAGTCTAGCAAAGCTATCCTAATCAAGTAAAGTGAACAAGTTGTGTTGTTGTTACGGTTCGGCTAACTGTAAAGTTATCTCTGAGTAAAATGGAGCAAGTAAACGAGTACGCACGTAAACAAGAAAGCTATGGTCAAGAGATCAAGAAGCTATACTCAAATATGACCAAAGACGCTCCAGAGAGGAAGACGCCAGACTACATCCGTCGTCGCACTGAGAAGCTACAAGAACTATGGAAAAATGTGGAAATTGTTCATGCAAAGATGGAAGCAATAAAAATACCAACGCACGAGTATTTCACGGCATGCTATCTAGAGCAACTAAACAAAGCATACCAGGATGCTCTACAGTACATAAAAGACTGTAAAAAGGCGATAGTTCCAAGCCAAAGCGAAGAGGCAGAAATAGATGATCCAGAGCAAGCAAAGAGGATCAAGAGGCAAGAAGTGCGGTTGAAGAAATTATATGACCTTCTGGACAAAGTAAGATTGTTACTAACCCAGGCAGAATCTAAGAAATCTTTCGACTACCTTCAAAGTCAACTTCAAGCCCAGATGGAAAACATCCGCAGTCTGGAAGAAGACATCCAAGTCAACGAATTACAGTTTCAATCCAAGTATTTCACTGAGGACAAATACCAAATGTGTGAAAAAGAATTTGAACTGGTAATGGAAGAGTTGATAAACTTATCAAATGAACAACGCTCTGCACCAAGTTTCAACCAACATTCAACAATCCCGCTTCCAAAGTTGACACTTCCCACGTTTGATGGCACATATGAGAATTGGATCAGCTTCCACGACTTATTCAACAAAATAATTCATTTAAACCAGTCCATAACCAACGTCGAAAAGATGCAATATTTGAAAACCCATTTGCAGGGGGAACCCAGCCGAATCATTCAACACCTCCATGTTGCCGATAACAACTATGTAACAGCATGGACAATACTAAAAAATCGATATGACAACAAACGATTGATATTGGCAAAGCTACTAGACAAAATACTTGATTTACCATCAATAAATACGGAGAGCGCAGAGAAGATCAAAACCTATCACGACACTACAACTGAGTGTCTTCAAGCTATAAATAATCTCGGTATTCCCACCGATTCGTGGGGAGCGATCGTAGGCAGAATTCTCGTAAAGAAATGGGACAACGAAACCAACAAACTTTACGAGCTGACGCTGAAACAACCAAATAATATTCAAGAATTTAAATCATTAATGGACTTCCTTAAGATGAGATTTCAATCGCTAGAAGCAATTAGCGACTCACAGAAGATCTATCAACCTTCCCCTACCAGTATGGACCAGCATCAACATCGATGCAGATACTGTCAAGATATGAATCATTCAGTGATGAACTGCCTGGATTTTCGAAGTCTGCCCGTCTCAGCAAGGGTAGAATTTATCAGTTCTAGGTCACTGTGCCCTATTTGTTTGAATCATGACATAGCAAAAGGGTGCATGTCTAGATACCAGTGCACAATCTGCAGCGAACCACATAGTTACTGGCTGCATCAACAAGAAAATAAAAATTTCGCAAGTCCAAGATCCACCCAGAAGATCGCACTTGTATCCACATCAAAGTACATATCTCTCAAAGAGAAAAACTACGCTATGAAGACAGATGACACTGTCTTATTAGCAACCGCCCTGGTAAGAGCCAAAACCGCATCAGGAAGATTCGAGTACATTCGAGTACTCATTGATCCAGGGTCTCAAGCGTCATTTATGACCGAAGAAGCAGCCCAAATGTTAGCGTACCCAAGACAAAAAATTCATGTTAAAATATTAGGATTAGAAGATGAACAACCGAGGATATCAAACTGGAAAGTGGAAACTGCAATTTATCCGCACTTTCCCAGCAAATACTCTCTCAACATAAACTTCTTTATCCTATCAAAACTCACAACGTTCCTTCCAAATGAAACGTTACCGGAATCAAATTCCAAGAACTGGCTTAACAAGATCCTAGCCGACCCCACGTACTCTACATCTGGACCAATCGATGCCATCATTGGAGCAGAAGAATTCGGAAACATACTACAAGGAGGTATACACAGGACGGAAGAAGGACTGTTGGGACAGAAAACCGAATTTGGATGGATTCTATCCGGTAATATCAAGACTAAAATACAGGCTGCATCTCCTCAAATAACCAGCCTTGTCAACCGAGTGAAAGAAGATGCCCAATTAACAAAAAAATTGGAACTAGAAGATGTAAGCGTGCCCAGACTTCTAAATCCAGCAGATGATTCATGTGAGAAACATGATGAGGAAACAACACTGAAAACTAATGATGGAACATACACCATACAGATACCATTTAAACAGCTGTCAGCATTAGGATCTTCCAAACCCCGCGCGATAGGGCGGTTACATCAACTAGAGAAACGTCTTAACAAAAATATAGAACAAAAAACCCAATATGATGAACTCATTGAACAGTATTTAAAATTCGGACACATGAAGAAAATCACACATGATGACAATCCAGGCAAATACTACATCCCACATCAAGCGGTAATTAGGCCATCAAGCACTACCACAAAATTTCGTGTCGTATTCGACGCCTCCAGTAAAACTTCAAACGGCAGGAACTTGAACGAATTTATACATACAGGACCGAGACTTCAGCGAGAATTAGCAGATATACTATTGCGATGGAGAAAACATCCAATAGTATTTTCAGCAGACGTAGAAAAAATGTACCGTCAGATACGACACAACGAAGATGATCAGGATTATCATCGAATCCTATGGACGTTCAATCCATTGCGGCCAATACTGGAAAACAAACTAAGAACTGTCACGTATGGAACGACAGCAGCACCATATCTTGCGGTAAAAAATTTGAAAAAACTGGCTCTAGATGAAGCAGAAAACTTTTCCGCAGCATCGCAAGTGAACTTACGAGACTTCTACGTGGACGACGTAGTCTCGGGAGCTGATTCCATTTCCGAAGCACGTCACCTGCATCAACAATTGTTTTTGTGCCTTTCCACAAAAGCGATCCATGTTGAAGCTGTCAGCGACAGCACTACACAAGCATTCATAGCCGCGTTCCAGAGGTTCACTGCCCGAAGAGGACATTGCAGGCACATGTACAGCGACAATGCGGTAAACAACCAGTCATCGGTACGAGATGCAATACTTACCTGCGGGGCGCAATTCCGTTTCATCCCACCCGCAGCTCTTCACTTCGGAGGAATATGGGAAGCGGGAGTGCAGTCTGTGAAGCATCACTTAAAACGTATTGTTGGAGATACAACATTGACGTTCGAAGAGCTAACAACACTCCTCTACCGAATTGAAGCGGCTCTCAACTCCTGGCCTCTATGTCCGTTAAGCAGGGATCCCAGCGATGACGCAGTGTTCGCCCCTGTTCATTTCCTGATTGGAAGGCCGTTACTCTTACCCACGGATCCAATATCAACCATTATCAACAAGGATCTATCGACAAGATGGAAACTAATAACGAGAATGGCAAATGACTTCTGGCATGCATGGCCCACAGAATACCTCGCCCGCTTGCAGCAAAGATTCAAATGGAAACGCAAAGAAGAAAACATACAATCTGGAGACTTCACCCTCAATCTAATTGGCGTGGTCCAAATATCTCAGGACTGCATCATAAAAGCCAAACAGAACATTCTGGCTCCAAAGCAGGACAACAACGTCACTGTAGTTGTCAGTTTCAACAACCCGATCTACCTAAGCAACCACTCTACCCAAAAGAAACCACGAGAACCCAAACACCTCCAAGAAGAGTTTGTAATCAGGGCAGCCGATGACTTGTCTACATTAGTGTCCAGAAAAGAAACATTACACGAGCACCTTCAGGAGATATTCTGGCACAAGATAGCACACCATTCGTCCATCACTAGCGGGCTAACCACAGGATTAATTCTTCTCCTTGTCATCTGCCTATGGATCATATATCAATGGATTCAGAACAGAAATGGAAAGAAAAACAAATCCAAGGTCTCCACCACACGACAAGGAAAGCATGCCTCTCCAGAAGATTTCTCCACAGCGCAGCGGTCCGAAATAGATGGATGCATCACCTTACAACCCCTCTTTGCAGAGATTCACAACCGAATGAACAATCAGTGAACTGTACATATGACAAGTGTAGAAACTTAAGTATTTTTAAATTATTTTTTGTTTGTTTTTGCTATCATCAGGTCCATCTCTTGCAGGCCGCAGCTTGTTTAATCTTAAACAATGTTTATTTCTTAATATACACAATTACCCAGCGCAAGGTAGCAAAATAGCAAACTTGACATTGTATCGTAATATCCACACCTAAGCATAACACAAGTTGACTTACATACACAATTGTTTCGCTAACTAACCTTGCAAGTTCAGCAATAATCGTTCGATCCAATAAGTATGACATATTTGTTATTGCATTTGTTATCATAACCATTACTATATATACTCAACCAATTTATTAATAAAATCAGTATTCAACGAATGCTCGTTTCCTTTCTTCCTTTTAGGTCTTCTCTCCCCTTTCCCTCCCTTATCAAACGTCTGGCATGTCCGGAGTTTGTGCACCTACTCCATTCAAAAAGTCGCGCATTCGCTTCAAAAAGATGACGAGAATTGGGTCCCAGTTCTCATTTAGATATTTTTATTGTTGACTACCGGTTTCGTGCGCGGCGCACCTTCAGGTCAAACTAGAAATTAAATTAAACATTTTAGGTAGCCAAAGCGCAGGAAAAGGTTATTTTTTCCGCTATTTCGTAAACATTGTAATAAGCGTGCTCACTGTGATGTAATCAAATCAAAACATATATCTCCATGCTGTTATTGGTCATAATCAGCTCTATAATGTACACACAAATACGTTAAATGAAACCAGTTCACCAGACTACAGATCACAAGTACAATTGTGTATATCAACCAGCAAAACGTTGACAAATATCATAGAATACTGAGTTCATAGAAGGTGTTGAAAAATGTGTTGGCTATAACAGAATTCCGTGGTATTGTTTACGAGGTTTTCAGTTTTGCTCTTTATGCTTTTGTTTCCTGTTATTAAACATAATGTAGTTGGTTTTTTGATCACTGATTGTTAGAAGGTTGCTCTTGGACCACTGTGTTAGCTTTTGCATGTCTTGATTGATATCTTGTTGTTGTGACTCGTGATTGGTGTTATGGTAGTGCTATGTCATCGGCGTAGATGAATAGATTTTCCTTTAGATCGGTGTTTTTGATGTCATTGGTATATAGTATATTACATTACGGGAGGAAGATTTCCGCTCTGTGGCACGCCACATTCGGAAGTCAGAGTATTACTCCGGACTTTTCCAACCTCCGTAGTCTGTTGTCTGTTCCGAAGAAAGGTCTCAATCGTCTGCAACTCCTTATTCTGCATACCTATGTCTTCCAATTTTTGTAACAACTTTGTTTTGGAAACAGTGTCGAACGCTTTACGCATATCAATAAATACTCCGGTAACTGCCTTTCTCTTGTAGCAAGCCAACAGTGTCCACTGCACAGGTTCACCGTCAGACCAACGTATATAGAGGTATATGTAGGTATGTTTATTGAACACCAGCTCCAAACTATACAATTAAAAATGATTACTATGTGCTAATTTATCGTATCAAAACAAAGTAAACGCGTACTACTTCGCTCCTTTTAATAATAATAGTAATAAATGTCTTTATTTTAATGGAATGTAGTAATCATACAAAAAGGTAACAACTATTAAGAAAAAGGCCGAAGTTCAGTCAGCTCCTGGAGGGAAGCCTCTGCTCTTCCACTTAGCCCTTTCAAAAACAGATAATTGAACCAAAATAAATTTAAATTTAGGCGGTATACATACAAACTTTTAGCTCGTAGCAAATAGCTGGCAAAAGTGATAAACATACACATAATAAACACTGCAACAATGACACTATATCCCACTCATTATATTCTCCCTCAACCGATCCCTGAAAGAGGCCAACCGCAGGGACCTGAAAGATACCGGTATTTCATTATAAAAATGGACCAATTGGTAAGAAAACGCGCGGTGGGAAACACGGTTGGGTATGGTCAGGACTATGGTCAGGGATGCCTTTCGTCTTATGTTGACATGATGGACATCGGTACGATATGAAACTCTTTCCCTCAGACAAGGCGGACACCCCGTTGTTAGAATCTTGTGAAAAAGACACGCGCCATGCAAATAACGGCGATCACGCATATCAAGGCAACCGGTTTCCTTCAATTTGTGTGAGATGTGATCATACGTCCTGATGCCGTGTATAAACCTCAGACATGAGTTCTGGAGTTTTTGAACTTTGTATTGATCAGCGACAGTAGCATTAGGGCCGTATACCACGTCACAATGATTCAATTGACTCAACACCAAAGAGTCGCAGAGAATAGTTTTAACTTTAGGTCTGAGAAAATTTCTGTGAGTGTATAATTGACGTAGTCCACCGTAGCCCCTCTGAAAGCACAGGTTAATGTGCTTCTCAAATCGAAGCTGCGAGTCGATGATCACTCCGAAGCTCTTGACGGAGTTGGAGACACTTAGCGGAACGGATTCAACGACCACAGCACCCTGCACATCAGCAACCAGAGCATCTCTGCTATTCCTGCTACAGAAGAGCGTCATCGACTACTTACCGGGATTGAGGCGGAGCTCATGACGCTTCGCAATCGACGCTAAGGAATTTAGGTCTTCGTTGAGATTTTTGCAACTTTCATGAATTTCTGATGGCTTAAAATGTAAATAGACCTGATTGTCATCCGCGTAAAGATGAGCTCGGCTGTAGACCAATACGTTTGAAACGTCAGAGGTATAGATCGCTAACAGACTCAGAGACAATATTGACCCCTGCGGAACTCCCCGGTCAACCGGCAGACACCTCGACGCCAACCCATTGACAGAGACCGATAGCGATCGACCATTCAAGTAAGACCTCTGAAGGTCGATGGTTGAACCCGCGAGACCGACATAATGCAATTTGGAGAGCAAAATTTGATGGTTCACCGTGTCGAATGCCCGAGAAAGGTCTAGTGTCACAAAGGCCGTGGCTAATCCACACTCCCTCGTCAACAACACATCGTCCGTTATATTCAAAAGAGTCGTAGCACAACTATAACCCCTTCTAAACCCGGACTGGTGCTTCGGAAGGATGTCATTGGTCTCGCAATGGGCCCGTAGCAGGTTCTGAAGCACTCTTTCCAAAATTTTAGACACATCACTGGAGGAATGCTTATTGGTCGATAATCATTTACGCTTATCGGTCATGAGCTCTTGGGAATAGGGATCACCAACGAATGCTTCCAGGGGTCCGGGAACTTAGATTGCTGAGTGGAAAAGTTTACGATGTGCGGTAAGAAAGGAGCAAGTAAGGAATGCAGAGGTTGATGATGGTAATATTTATTCCATCTGAGCCAGTTGCTCCGGACCCGATAGAACAGATCATACGGATAATCTCAGCTTTGTCGACCGAACGGAACTCCAAAGTCGACCGAATGCCGTCCTTAACGGAGGAAAAGTCAGTCAGCTCGCGATCCGTGCCACCGAAAGTAGACAGCCCATGCACAAAATGGTTATTCAGGTCAGAAGGACTCAAGCCACATTGCAGATTCCCCCCCCCCCCCCCCCGCCTAACACCAACTCACAACAACCTCAAATTCCTCCATAGACCCCGCCTGTCAACACGAGAAAAACTTCGATCACAGAAGGCCCTCTTCTCGGCTCGCACTGCATGAATCACCATATTTCACAATTCCTTCTATGAGCTCCAGTCTTCGACAAGCTTAGTGCTTTTAAATTTCTCAAGGGCAATGTCTCTGGGGGAGATCATATATCTAATATTATCAGTGAGCCACGGACTTGGGGCTCTTGTGAATCTTTTAGTAAGAATGGGAGCGACTGTTGGGCATTAGTCGACTAAATTTTCAATCTAACTAATACTGACGACTAAAATATCCACAACTAAATTAGTTATGACTAATTTAATCATGACTAATTTAGTCATAGTTTAATATTAGTCGGTGAATAAAAAGTAAAAACTAGTCGACTAATTTTGTCAATCATGAATAACAGTTATGACTAAACTGATGAGTAACTTAAGTCTCGTGAAACATGGCCGGTAGGCGCCAGGAGGCAAGCAATCGTACGGCAGCGGCGCGGCGCTGGCGGGGCGTCGTGTTTTCCCGCTCGGCGGTGTGGCGGGCCGGACCTACCCTAAAGCCATCGCTGTTATCGGCCGAGTATGCTTTGCGGCTGTCAAAATCGCAATACAAACACGGAGACGTAACTTTACATATCGTTCCTTGTAAAAAGTAGTTCATGTACCAATTTTATAAGTGAAATATTAAAAAAATCCTCTACGTGGTAACTATATTTATTATCTAATAGTTAAAGTATAAACACTCTGAACAATTATTTATTAGGATTCACTAACGCCAACTTGATGATTCGTTTAAGAGCGGATTTGTATTCAATGCAAAAAGCTACCAAACAATATCTACTATGATTTAAAATCTGTTATTTTTCTGGAGAGACAATTCAAAATTGTGGTAATATTAATGAGTGGGGTAATATGTGGGTTATTTGGAGATATTTTTGATAGATCTTTGTTCTGATAAAAATCCGAATCTAAATAATGCCTATATTAGCTTGCTTTTTTGCATATTTGTTTTTTGTGTGTGAGCTCATAAATCAAATGTTTAACACCTTCAGAAGTCAACAAATTTATATATATATATATATATATATATATATATATATATATATATACAGGGTTAGCCAAAATTACCGGAACACCTAAATAACTCTCCAACGAAAAGAAATTTCAAAAAAGAATTCAGTCAAAAGTTTTTTGACTTTAAACAATCCATCAAATATATTTTTAATACGGATAATCTTCATCATTTTCATTTTATTATAGAAATTTCGTAAACTTTTTTTTTCAAATGGAACACCCTGTATATTTTTACATTTTGTGATTTTAGGACTAATTCTAAACATCTTTTATTAAAATATTATTTTTATAAAATACACCATTTTTGAATTTTAAGCAATTACTTAAAATTAGTCAGAATTACCAGAACACCCACATAACTCTCCAAACGCAAAAAAAAAAAACATTTAAGCAAAAGTTTTTTTACTTTAAACAAGCTATCGTTCAAATATATTTCTAATATACAGGGTGTTCATTTTATTATGGAAGTTTCGTAAACACTTTTTAAAAATGGAACACCTTGTATATTTTTACATTTTGTAATTCTAAGACAAATTCAAAACATTTTTTATTGATATAATTTTCTTGTAGAATGCATTACTTTTGAGTTGTAAGAAATTAATTTAAATTAGTCATAATTATATTACCGGAACACCTACATAGTTCTCCAACCGTAAAAAAACACATTTCTAAACAAGCTCTGCTTAAATATACTTTTAATATAGGGGTGTTTATTTTATTATGGCAGTATGGAACATCCTGTACATCGCATCATCTGCATCATCTTTTAGTTATCGGCAATTAATTAAAACTCCAAAACATTTATTTTGACCGAACGGATAAATTATAACAAATTCAAGAAAAAGAAACAAAGTAATTAAATTAAATTTTCAAACAGCCATCCGTGAGCGGCTTGACAATGCCGCAACCTATTAACAAATTCCCGTAAACAGTTTTCCAAATGTTCGACAGTAATACTTTGAACTTCGTCCACTATCCACTGCTTCAAAGCATCAATATTTTGCAGCCTATTGATGTAAACCTTGGACTTTAGGTGTCCCCAAATAGAAAAATACAATATTTGCAAATCCGGCAACCTAGGTGGCCATTCAATGGATCCTCTCCTTCCAATCCACCTCTGCGGAAAAATTTAATTTAAATAATTTCGCACTTGGACACCGTACTGCGGCGGGGCACCATCTTGTTGAAATCAAATGTTATTTAGTTGTAAAACAGTTTCCAGTAGTTTCCAAAACAGTGGTATGATAAAATAAATTTATTGAAAGCAGTTTTTGGTAACTTTCAGTTTTGTCGATTGGCTATATCGCTTGCAAAATAAGTAAATGTCAAGTAAAAATACATAACCACAATGTGGCTACAGTAGACATTTGAGTAGAGACCAACTGTCGCAGGCAAACATTGTCCAATACGTGATGTAACATGTCCAAAGTCTCCAAATTTAATAAAATTAATGTACCAAACGAGAAAAAATAGTTTATCCGTTTGATTAAGATAAATTAATTAATTAAATAAGGTGTGTATGTGGGAAAATATTCTTAATTTGAAGTTCAGGAGTTTTGATTAATTGCTTATAAGTAAAAAATTATGAAACTTATACAAAAATGATTCCAATAAAAATATTTAGAATTAGTCTTAGCATTATAAATGTAAAGATATACAGGGTTTTCCATTTGAAAAAGAAAAGGTTACCAAATTTTCATAATAAAATGAACATCCTGTACATTAAAAGCATATTTTAATAATAGCTTCTTTAATGTCAAAAAGCGTTTGTTTGAATGAATTTTGAAATTTTTTACGGTTGGGGAGTTATGTAGGTGTTTTGGTAATTATGACTGATTTTAATTAATTGCTTAAAACTCAAAAATGAAGCATTTTATAAAAATATTATTTTAATAAAAGATGTTTAGAATTAGTCCTAAAATCTCAAAATGTAAAAATATACAAGGTGTTCCATTAGAAAAAAAAAAGTTTACGAAATTTATATTAAAAAATTATATTAAAAATATATTTGAACGATGGATTGTTTAAAGTCAAAAAACTTTTGTTTGAATTCTTTTTTGAAATTTCTTTTCGTTTGGAGAGTTATTTAGGTGTTCCGGTAATTTTGGCTAACCCTGTATATATATATATATATATATATATATATATATATATAAAATCTGATGTGGCCAGGCACATGACTTTATCATACAATATATAAAATTAATAGTTTAGCTGCATGAGAATCTATTCTTTAGAGATAAATCGTAGGTATTGTCAAAGCATCAGCATTTGACTCTACCTACACTACGTCATTAGAATAATAGTTATTTATGTCACAAATGCCGAAAGTACGGAATAGCGCGACGAGCGGTGTTACGGCGCGTCACCGAAGGCGGAGTGTAGCCGTCGCATATGAGCGAGTCGCGCTATCTAGTTTTTGGCAGGAGCGACAAAACGTTTATTGTGTTGCTTTTTAAGAAATACGTATTTAAAAAAAAAAATTATTTCTGTACAGTAAATGCTAGGTTGGTACCACTTTGACGAAAGGTGCGTTCCGATTGGTAGGTAATGGTAGCTAATGGCGGTGGTAGAATACGAAATTATAGTATTTCTTACATATCATGATAATGACACATATTAGTTTGCATGTACATAAACATGAGTCACTAGCAATTTTCTATTGGAAATACTATAACGGCGTCTGCTACCACTGCCATTATCACTAATGAAAACGCACCTTAAAAAGGTAATTCAAATTCTGACAGATTTATATTTGTTCATGACACATCCCTACCAACATACTAAAATAAAACTACACTCATCGCTATACTTTATTTATAATTTTCTCATTGTATCATTTTTAGAATTAGATATAAAGACGGGTTGATATTTCTTATCAACAAACAATCAAATTGGTGATCTTATTTTATTTGAAATTTGTATTTTATAATTTTGCGCACTACAGCGGCACGTTCCATAGTGGTTCTCCAACCTCTGATGAGATCAGCTGTTTTCGAATGTGACAACACAAAAAAATATTTGTCAAAATCCTGGCTACTATGTAATTTCATATCAATGCAAATGCGACCGATCTCGATCAAATAGAATTTGCTCTTGAAGGTAAACTATTAATTTTACCAAAAAATGTTATAGGCATAAATTATTCAAAATTTCCACAACTTTAATTTATTAATTAACTATTTTGTCGAAATTACAGAAATGGCGGCTCATTTCCAAAATCCTTGAAAAAGGCTTAGAATAAACTAAAAAGCTAAACTATTAATTTTACCAAAAAATGTCATAGGCATAAATTATTCAAAATTTCCTCTTCTTTAATTTATTATTTAACTATTTTGACGAAATTACAGAAATGGCGGCTGATTTCTAAAATCCTTGAAAAAGGCTTGGAGTAAACACCCAGTTCCTTTGGACCCTTTTGAACCAAAAGCTTTTCAACTCTAAGTTTGGTCATGAAACTTCTAAATATGAAGTTCCGTGCCGATACCTTTAGTAGTTTCTCCGGAAATGAATTAACAAAAATTGGGTACACACACACACACACACACACACACACACACACACACACACACACACACATACACACACACACACACAGACATTTTTTTGTACCTTGGTCAAAAATGTTCAGGGGACCCATAAAGACCTATTTCCGCTAAAATCTCAAATTTTTTTTTCGGCACGATTACAATACTTTACATACTGCGTATGATAAAGTAAAAAAGGAGAAAGGTAATTTGTCGGGCAATTCCGTATATATATATATATATATAGATATATTTATTATTTGGGTATTCGACCAATCAAAGAAAAGAACAGAACTCTCTTTTGTAAACTGCTATATTTCGGACCTGATTGGGTCCTTCATCAGGCAATTGGCTCTACAAATCAATTAAAACAGAACATTGGGCGAAATTTTCATTTGTCACAACTTACATGGAGTTCAATGAGGCGGCAAGCGACGAGCAACGAGAGACATCACTAAATACGACGAATTACAACAACATTTAACATACTGGGGGTGTAAATAAGTTATCTCTATTAGACATGCACATTTTAAGACATCATGTGCGTACGGATCAACGAACAATTATAAACAATCAAAGGTCGCTAGGCGGCCACAGCGCAAAGCCGGCATATTAAGCCCATCGAGTCAAGCAACCTAACTTACACAAATTTTCAGAAAATGAGACTCGAGTCTATGTTTGAATTTAAATTTCTATTACTGCGTATTTTGTCGTGGTGTATAATGTTGGAGTAAATGCTGCTCAGGTTTTCAACATCTTGTTTGAAATTAATGGTGTTATGGATAAAATTTATATTGTACATTTCTAGAAACATTCTGTTACGGTAGTTGGAATCTGTATCAAGAATTTCGACGGTCTTAAAATCAAAGGAATGATTGTTGGTAATAGCATGGCATGCCAAGGCACATCTGGTTTTTTTGGTGTTGCAGTCGCTCCTATGCAAAGCAATTCTATTGCGTAACCATTGGGTGGTTACCCCGACATACTTACTATCACAGTCGTTGCAAGACAAGCAATAAATTATGTTAGACCTATACATTAACGGTGTGGTGTCCTTGATGTTACTGAAGGCTCTGGCTAGTTTAAAAGGGTAGTGGTGAACTATTTTTACCTTATCCGTTAAAAGTGGTTGGAATATTTTTTTTCAGTTTACCAGTGACAGTGGGTAGGGACATTAACTTGACATATGTGCGGGGTTCTTCATTTATTGGTTCAAAAATACTAGTAAGATTGTTGGTATTTGTTGAAAATAATAACTTATTAATCAACCTCAGTGGGAAAGCATTGTTCAAGAAAACAGCTTGGAGCCTTTTTAGGGCCAAAGGTTGGAATTCTGGATCACATATTTTTATGATTCTGTTTTTCATGGCACTAATAGTATTAATTTTATGGCTGAACGAGTGCCCGGAGTGGTAATTTATGTAGCGGCCGGAGTATGTCGGCTTAGTGTACCAATCAGTGACAACCGTACCATTATCACGCCTTATAACTCTGCAATCCAGAAATGGCAAACCGTCCTCACCCTCCAGCTCAACCGTAAACTGAATATTACCATTGAAGCTATTTAGGACCGCCAAGGTGCCCTCAACCCTATCACTGGGAACAGCAGTAATAATGTCGTCCACGAACTTATAAATGAATGGAATATCAAAACCCAACTGAGGCAACACGTTGTCAAGGACATAGTCCATCACGATGACCGCTAAAACAGAGCTTATGGGTGAACCCATGGGAGTTCCAAACGTTTGCAAGTAACATTGGCCCTCGAAAGTGAAGTACAAGTTGGAGAACAAGAACCGCAAACTATCTAAAAAGGCCTCCAACGAGAAGCTGCAGTGCTCCTTCACCATGTCCCACCTCTCAGTAACAATGTCGGTAACCAGGCTAAGAGGTACATTTGTAAAGAGGCTGATGACATCAAACGACACCAGTGTGTGGTTAGGAGGAATAGTTATGTTACGTATCCTACTTACAAAATCAAAAGAGTCTGTAACGTTGTAGTTGGTGTGATCAAGGACAGATGCAGACAGAATGTTGGCTAGATATTTTGATAGTTGATAAGTAGCTGAACCGGATGATGAAATGATAGGCCTGAGTGGAGTGCCATCTTTGTGTATTTTAGGGAGGAAATACGCCTTGCATAAAGTCGAGTTATTTATTTTGAGTGTTTTGTACTCGTCATTGCTTATATGTTCACGGTTCTTTAAGTTAGTTAATAATTTATTTAGTTTGTTTTGAACGGACACTAAAGGATTTGTGTCTGTTTTTTTGTAAGTAGCATTATCTTGAAGCATTGTAGTAGCTTTAGCCAAGTATTCCGTCTTATCCAAGACCACGGTGGTCGCCCCCTTGTCGGCACGTGTCACGATCACACCAGGATTGTGTTTAAGAAAAGCCCTAGTCCTCCTATACGCATCGGTTAGCTGCGAGTCAATAACTGAAGTGTTGGTGGGGTTGTTTAAAAAATTCGTAACAATGTTAGTAGCTTGAGCTCTCATTACATCCCGATCATGTGGCGGACAAAGTGTCACGACACAGGTCAGAGACATGCTACCTTTCCATGTTTTTACTAGTTTCCAGGATTCATTAAAATTGATTTATAAAAAAGTTTTCAATAATGTCAAAAATATAAACAAAAATAAATTCGAAAAGTTACGTAGTCAATATTGCAATACTAGAAACAGTCTGTTCAGAGACAACAATAGATGGATCGTCAATCTGTCCTCGGCGAATGTCCCTACGGAGGTGCTCAATCTGCTATCATTGGGGCCTAAATTTTGCCTCCCTAGTGATCGAGGTAATGTTGACATCAGACGGCTGCTGATGGAGGTTGAAGGTGTCGTGACACTTTGTCCGCCACATGATCGGGATGTAATGAGAGCTCAAGCTACTAACATTGTTACGAATTTTTTAAACAACCCCACCAACACTTCAGTTATTGACTCGCAGCTAACCGGTGCGTATAGGAGGACTAGGGCTTTCCTTAAACACAATCCTGGTGTGATCGTGACACGTGCCGACAAGGGGGCGACCACCGTGGTTTTGGATAAGACGGAATACTTGGCTAAAGCTACTACAATGCTTCAAGATAATGCTACTTACAAAAAAACAGACACAAATCCTTTAGGTCCGTTCAAAACAAACTAAATAAATTATTAACTAACTTAAAGAACCGTGAACATATAAGCAATGACGAGTACAAAACACTCAAAATAAATAACTCGACTTTATGCAAGGCGTATTTCCTCCCTAAAATACACAAAGATGGCACTCCACTCAGGCCTATCATTTCATCATCCGGTTCAGCTACTTATCAACTATCAAAATATCTAGCCAACATTCTGTCTGCATCTGTCCTTGATCACACCAACTACAACGTTACAGACTCTTTTGATTTTGTAAGTAGGATACGTAACATAACTATTCCTCCTAACCACACACTGGTGTCGTTTGATGTCATCAGCCTCTTTACAAATGTACCTCTTAGCCTGGTTACCGACATTGTTACTGAGAGGTGGGACATGGTGAAGGAGCACTGCAGCTTCTCGTTGGAGGCCTTTTTAGATAGTTTGCGGTTCTTGTTCTCCAACTTGTACTTCACTTTCGAGGGCCAATGTTACTTGCAAACGTTTGGAACTCCCATGGGTTCACCCATAAGCTCTGTTTTAGCGGTCATCGTGATGGACTATGTCCTTGACAACGTGTTGCCTCAGTTGGGTTTTGATATTCCATTCATTTATAAGTTCGTGGACGACATTATTACTGCTGTTCCCAGTGATAGGGTTGAGGGCACCTTGGCGGTCCTAAATAGCTTCAATGGTAATATTCAGTTTACGGTTGAGCTGGAGGGTGAGGACGGTTTGCCATTTCTGGATTGCAGAGTTATAAGGCGTGATAATGGTACGGTTGTCACTGATTGGTACACTAAGCCGACATACTCCGGCCGCTACATAAATTACCACTCCGGGCACTCGTTCAGCCATAAAATTAATACTATTAGTGCCATGAAAAACAGAATCATACAAATATGTGATCCAGAATTCCAACCTTTGGCCCTAAAAAGGCTCCAAGCTGTTTTCTTGAACAATGCTTTCCCACTGAGGTTGATTAATAAGTTATTATTTTCAACAAATACCAACAATTTTACTAGTATTTTTGAACCAATAAATGAAGAACCCCGCACATATGTCAAGTTAATGTCCCTACCCACTGTCACTGGTAAACTGAAAAAAAATATTCCAACCACTTTTAACGGATAAGGTAAAAATAGTTCACCACTACCCTTTTAAACTAGCCAGAGCCTTCAGTAACATCAAGGACACCACACCGTTAATGTATAGGTCTAACATAATTTATTGCTTGTCTTGCAACGACTGTGATAGTAAGTATGTCGGGGTAACCACCCAATGGTTACGCAATAGAATTGCTTTGCATAGGAGCGACTGCAACACCAAAAAAACCAGATGTGCCTTGGCATGCCATGCTATTACCAACAATCATTCCTTTGATTTTAAGACCGTCGAAATTCTTGATACAGATTCCAACTACCGTAACAGAATGTTTCTAGAAATGTACAATATAAATTTTATCCATAACACCATTAATTTCAAACAAGATGTTGAAAACCTGAGCAGCATTTACTCCAACATTATACACCACGACAAAATACGCAGTAATAGAAATTTAAATTCAAACATAGACTCGAGTCTCATTTTCTGAAAATTTGTGTAAGTTAGGTTGCTTGACTCGATGGGCTTAATATGCCGGCTTTGCGCTGTGGCCGCCTAGCGACCTTTGATTGTTTATAATTGTTCGTTGATCCGTACGCACATGATGTCTTAAAATGTGCATGTCTAATAGAGATAACTTATTTACACCCCCAGTATGTTAAATGTTGTTGTAATTCGTCGTATTTAGTTATGTCTCTCGTTGCTCGTCGCTTGCCGCCTCATTGAACTCCATGTAAGTTGTGACAAATGAAAATTTCGCCCAATGTTCTGTTTTAATTGATTTGTAGAGCCAATTGCCTGATGAAGGACCCAATCAGGTCCGAAATATAGCAGTTTACAAAAGAGAGTTCTGTTCTTTTCTTTGATTGGTCGAATACCCAAATAATAAATATATCTTGATACCCACGACCGAATAACCACAATTTCTTGCTATATATATATATATATATATATATATATATATATATATATATATATATATATATATATATATATATATATATATATATATATATATATGGAAAACTGGTTTATTGACGGTTTATTGACCTTCAGAAGTCAACAAATTTATATATATATACTATATAGGGAATATGACGTAAATAGAATCCAAGTGAGAAGTAATTTTTAAAATTGATTATAAGGATACGGTTCGAATCCGGGCTGAGACCGTATCCTTTTAATTAATTTTAAAAATTACTTCTCACTTGGATTCTATTTACGTCATATTCCCTATATAGTATATTTAAACCGATTAAACCAGTTTCCTACTTTCCACTAGCAAGATTTGCGATAAACCTTGACATACCATGAACCAATTTCCACCAGTGTCCAACAGATGTCATATAATAGTAGTTAGACAGCAACCCGTACTGTTACTATCGTTTGAAATGACGAATTAAATCTATATCCTGTACGGGGCTCAGTAGTTCAGCGGTAGAGCAATTCCCCGGCAAGGAAGAAGGCCCCGGTTCGAATCCGGGCTGAGACCGTATCCTTTTAATTAATTTTAAAAATTACTTCTCACTTGGATTCTATTTACGTCATATTCCCTATATAGTATATATATATATATATAAACATTGGAAATAGTTAATACAAGATGGCGGTAATTTTTAAGTTAAAAATTACTTCCAATGTTCATATTAATGTATGCAGATTTCTGCGAGAATTCACTTCCTTTATATATATATATATATATATATATATATATATATATATTGGTTAAGGAATAAAAACTTAAAAACCAAAAATCTTTGAGTGAATTCCCACTATAAGTTTCCTCATGACCGTAATACCCTATTAGAGGCAGCAACGACCATATATGTATGTATATTCAATATAAAATAAATTCAAGTATTAGGAATTTTTGGTCTAGGGCGAAATAAGGTAACTCCTTTTTTCTATGTTCTAATTTTCGCTTTATTATAAAAGCTTCATCAGGAACAGGCTAAAAGAAACAAAAGTCCTGACTTCTAACAGTAATGAACAATGATATAAAAATATCAAGCAGAGTTCTGCGAAGTTGGCACGTACAAAGAAATCATTTTCACCGACGAAGAGGCCCAGCACAAAACACATTTACACGCTCACACGGCAAAAACATCTCCACAATTACATCAAAATAATTTAACACTAAACAGATCGACATGTCTCCATTTTTACAAGGAACAGCTATGACAACACACATGAAGTTTCAGCGAAATCTCATCAATGCAAACCAGCAGGGGTGCCAACGTCAGCTGACGGTACCGTACTGATGAGGACTACCCGTACTGATGAGGACTAATAGTCCGAAACACGTGTCTAATATATATATATATAGACACGTCTATATATATATATATATATATATATATATATATATATATATATATATATATATATATATATATATATATATATATATATATATATATATATATATATATATATATATATAAGGAGAAAGGTAATTTGTCGGGCAATTCCGTCATACGAAGAAGCAACCGTAGACACGTGTTTCGGACTATTAGTCCTCATCAGTACGGTATAGCCAAGGAGTAAGATGGACACTCAATGGAAAAACTCTCAAATGGAGACCATAAGGGTATGACGGAATTGCCCGACAAATTACCTTTCTCCTTTAGTATCTTACCGTCGATAAACCAGTTTTCCATATATATATATATATATATATATATATATATATATATATATATAACACTGTGGGGATATCCCGGAAAAGGTCAAAGCAATTGAAACAACTGTTAACTCAGGTCGACGTTTCGCTTTATTAGTGTTAAAGCTTATTCATGACCTAATCTACAAACAAGAATGAACAAAATGTCACAACAATTGAAATTTAAGGTATTAAACTACTTACAATCGTTGTCTGTGAGATAAGCCAAAATTGCAACACATGGAACGAATATTATTACTGAGACATAACCTCCAAATCCAGCCACCCAAACACACACGGCAAGCTGCTGTATGGTTAGCTTAATAAATACTACACTCACGGTTAAATTTACCTATTAAAATCGTCAAAACAATACGTGAAATGGTAGCCAAAACAATGGCGTGTTAAACTTATAAAATGAATGTTTTTATATTAAGGACGCTAGTCGGTATAGAAGTGAACTATAATAAGGGGCGTGGCTATAAAATGGCGGCGATTATTTGAAATTTGAACTTGAAAAGATACAATCAATAATTGAATTTAAACAAAGGTTTACAACTGGGGAGGGGTTATCTTTCTAGTCTTATATAATTCAACTAAATTTGCATAGACATTACTCATGCCTGCAACGTCGGTGCGATGGTTAACAGTATTTTCACCCGCTTTTATGAAAAACATTTCAAGAAAACTCCGGCCATAGTAACCTCTCTCAGAAGCCAAGATCTTGACATCATTAAAATTAAATTGATGGTCATTATGAATGGTATGTGCTGCTAAAGCACATGATACCTTATTCACCCTTATGTCACTCCGGTGTCCGCATAACCTACTTGACAACCACTGCTTGGTCTGGCCGATGTACCCTCCCTCACATTGACTGCATTTAATATGATAAACGACACAACTCTTTTGAAGGAGTGGCGTGGTTGACTTTAATTTGGTCATGAGTTTACCAGCCAGATTAGGCTGGTAGCAACCCAGTCTAATGGACGGATCTTTGAAAATTAATTTGATGTTGCTGGTCAAACCCTCAATGTAAGGGAACCGGAAGAATCTAGCCTGAGGGGCTGGATTTTCCAAAGTGGTAAGAATTGCAGTGCTGTTGGTTGCGGGTTCGGCTAAGCCGACACCTACGGGGACAGGAGAGCAAAAAATAACAGATCTGACTAACCGAGGGGGGTAACCATTGTTTATAAAAATATTTGACAATTTATGCAAATTAATACTAAGTTTTGACTGATGGCAAATTTTCTTGATACGGTGTGACATACATTTAATCACATCGACCTTCTGTCCGAATGTGTGAGCAGAGTGGAAATTTAGATATCTCCCGGAGAATGTGGGTTTAGTGTACCAATCAAAGGTGAGGGTGTTGTTGGCTTCCCTGATGACACGAGTGTCCAAAAAGGGGACAGATCTGTTTGATTCCTCCTCCAGAGTGAACTGGAGGCGAGGGTGAAAGCCGTTAAAACTGTTCAAGAGTGTCTGTTTCATGTCAGCAGGGAAGGCAAGTAACAAGTCATCAACATATTTAACAATGAAAGGAAGTTGAAAAGGAAGGGTAGGGATAACTAAATCCAGGAGATCATCCAGAACCAACTGGGCAAGGATTGGGGAAAGGGGAGACCCCATCGGACTGCCAAACAATTGTTTATAAAATTTTTCCCCATAAGCAAAGAAACAATTCTCATACATGAAGGAGAGAGCACGCTTGAGATCAACTTTTTTGAACCTACTGTTTTCATCTATGAGTGTCCAGTGCCTATCGATGGCAACCATGATCGTGTCCAAAGGGAGGTTTGTGAACAGGGAGACAACGTCTAATGAAGCAATGACATACCCAGTGGGAATTTGAAATATATTAAATTTTTCAACAAAATCGAATACATTTTTAATATTATATTGAGTTCTGTCACCTATTGAAAAGGTGAGAACCTGGGAGATGTGTTTGGCCAGTTCATAGTCAGCTGACCCAACAGATGAAACAATCGGTCTAACAGGGTTACCCGGCTTGTGAACTTTTGGTAGGCAATAAAGCTTGGGGAGGGTGGAACTGTGTGAAACCAGCCTAGTACCCAGTTCAGCCTCAACACTACCACCATCCACCAAGGATTTTACAAGGGAGTTAGTACGACGTTGAAGGGATGATAGAGGGTCTTTGGGGACCACTTTGTAAGTAGTATTGTCATATAAAAGATTACTAACCCTTTCGTGGTACATCTGTTTTGTTACAATAACCGTGGTAGCACCCTTGTCAGCCCGAGTGACGATAATATTGGGGTTATCTTTCAAAAATAACTTAACCTCATTAGCTCTTTTTTTGAGATCTTTTTGGAGATAACTAGAGTGGGACGGGGTGGATAGGAAGTTGGTTATGGCGTGAACGGATCTAGTGCGAAGGAGATCATGGCTGCCTTTGTCAAAAGCTTTTATGAGATTCTCCACACTCATCAACAGTCTCGGAATGTCCAGATCTACAGGATTAGCCTGAAGGGCAAATTTGGGTCCTAAGGACAGGAATTCGGAGACTGAGGGAGGTAACTCAACCTCTGTAAGATTCACTATCCAACCCTCATTATTTAAAAACAATTTATTACTATTACGAGACAGATCAAGAAGTCTATTAAATTTATTAACATTAGAGAAACGTATCTGACTGAAAGTCTTTTTATATTTATGTTTAATGTGATCAATACAAATTTGGAAAATATTATGGGGCAATCTCTGTTTCACACTCTCGGACAGAAGGTCAATATCCCTTTGAAGGGTAATAATAGCATCAATAGTTATTTGAATTTCTATGGTAAGAAGCTTGTTTGCCAACCTGCATCTAAAGTCTTCGATCTTGTTAGCCATCCTTCGTGCACACCGGCTAACGAGGGACAAGACATTCTTGGAGCCGTCGGTGATGTGGTTTGGGAGCAATCCTATGGTTCGACATCTCAGCAGAAAAATCCTCCTGTTGCAAAGTTTAGCCATCTTGATGTTGAGACGTTCAAGTTTGCCGATATTGGCGGAGGTGGCACGGCCGTACCTTCTCTTAATATCAGAGTAGAAACCGGTAGCACCTGTAAACATGTCTGGCAGAAGTATCGACCTACTTGTTGGCAAACACTGTGGGGATATCCCGGAAAAGGTCAAAGCAATTGAAACAACTGTTAACTCAGGTCGACGTTTCGCTTTATTAGTGTTAAAGCTTATTCATGACCTAATCTACAAACAAGAATGAACAAAATGTCACAACAATTGAAATTTAAGGTATTAAACTACTTACAATCGTTGTCTGTGAGATAAGCCAAAATTGCAACACATGGAACGAATATTATTACTGAGACATAACCTCCAAATCCAGCCACCCAAACACACACGGCAAGCTGCTGTATGGTTAGCTTAATAAATACTACACTCACGGTTAAATTTACATATTAAAATCGTCAAAACAATACGTGAAATGGTAGCCAAAACAATGGCGTGTTAAACTTATAAAATGAATGTTTTTATATTAAGGACGCTAGTCGGTATAGAAGTGAACTATAATAAGGGGCGTGGCTATAAAATGGCGGCGATTATTTGAAATTTGAACTTGAAAAGATACAATCAACAATTGAATTTAAACAAAGGTTTACAACTGGGGAGGGGTTATCTTTCTAGTCTTATATAATTCAGCTAAATTTGCATAGACATTACTCATGCCTGCAACGTCGGTGCGATGGTTAACAGTATTTTCACCCGCTTTTATGAAAAACATTTCAAGAAAACTCCGGCCATAGTAACCTCTCTCAGAAGCCAAGATCTTGACATCATTAAAATTAAATTGATGGTCATTATGAATGGTATGTGCTGCTAAAGCACATGATACCTTATTCACCCTTATGTCACTCCGGTGTCCGCATAACCTACTTGACAACCACTGCTTGGTCTGGCCGATGTACCCTCCCTCACATTGACTGCATTTAATATGATAAACGACACAACTCTTTTGAAGGAGTGGCGTGGTTGACTTTAATTTGGTCATGAGTTTACCAGCCAGATTAGGCTGGTAGCAACCCAGTCTAATGGAGGGATCTTTGAAAATTAATTTGATGTTGCTGGTCAAACCCTCAATGTAAGGGAACCGGGAGAATCTAGCCTGAGGGGCTGGATTTTCCAAAGTGGTAAGAATTGCAGTGCTGTTGGTTGCGGGTTCGGCTAAGCCGACACCTACGGGGACAGGAGAGCAAAAAATAACAGATCTGACTAACCGAGGGGGGTAACCATTGTTTATAAAAATATTTGACAATTTATGCAAATTAATACTAAGTTTTGACTGATGGCAAATTTTCTTGATACGGTGTGACATACATTTAATCACATCGACCTTCTGTCCGAATGTGTGAGCAGAGTGGAAATTTAGATATCTCCCGGAGAATGTGGGTTTAGTGTACCAATCAAAGGTGAGGGTGTTGTTGGCTTCCCTGATGACACGAGTGTCCAAAAAGGGGACAGATCTGTTTGATTCCTCCTCCAGAGTGAACTGGAGGCGAGGGTGAAAGCCGTTAAAACTGTTCAAGAGTGTCTGTTTCATGTCAGCAGGGAAGGCAAGTAACAAGTCATCAACATATTTAACAATGAAAGGAAGTTGAAAAGGGAGGGTAGGGATAACTAAATCCAGGAGATCATCCAGAACCAACTGGGCAAGGATTGGGGAAAGGGGAGACCCCATCGGACTGCCAAACAATTGTTTATAAAATTTTTCCCCATAAGCAAAGAAACAATTCTCATACATGAAGGAGAGAGCACGCTTGAGATCAACTTTTTTGAACCTACTGTTTTCATCTATGAGTGTCCAGTGCCTATCGATGGCAACCATGATCGTGTCCAAAGGGAGGTTTGTGAACAGGGAGACAACGTCTAATGAAGCAATGACATACCCAGTGGGAATTTGAAAATTATTAAATTTTTCAACAAAATCGAATACAATAAGTTTAACACGCCATTGTTTTGGCTACCATTTCACGTATTGTTTTGACGATTTTAATATGTAAATTTAACCGTGAGTGTAGTATTTATTAAGCTAACCATACAGCAGCTTGCCGTGTGTGTTTGGGTGGCTGGATTTGGAGGTTATGTCTCAGTAATAATATTCGTTCCATGTGTTGCAATTTTGGCTTATCTCACAGACAACGATTGTAAGTAGTTTAATACCTTAAATTTCAATTGTTGTGACATTTTGTTCATTCTTGTTTGTAGATTAGGTCATGAATAAGCTTTAACACTAATAAAGCGAAACGTCGACCTGAGTTAACAGTTGTTTCAATTGCTTTGACCTTTTCCGGGATATCCCCACAGTGTTTGCCAACAAGTAGGTCGATACTTCTGCCAGACATGTTTACAGGTGCTACCGGTTTCTACTCTGATATTAAGAGAAGGTACGGCCGTGCCACCTCCGCCAATATCGGCAAACTTGAACGTCTCAACATCAAGATGGCTAAACTTTGCAACAGGAGGATTTTTCTGCTGAGATGTCGAACCATAGGATTGCTCCCAAACCACATCACCGACGGCTCCAAGAATGTCTTGTCCCTCGTTAGCCGGTGTCCACGAAGGATGGCTAACAAGATCGAAGACTTTAGATGCAGGTTGGCAAACAAGCTTCTTACCATAGAAATTCAAATAACTATTGATGCTATTATTACCCTTCAAAGGGATATTGACCTTCTGTCCGAGAGTGTGAAACAGAGATTGCCCCATAATATTTTCCAAATTTGTATTGATCACATTAAACATAAATATAAAAAGACTTTCAGTCAGATACGTTTCTCTAATGTTAATAAATTTAATAGACTTCTTGATCTGTCTTGTAATAGTAATAAATTGTTTTTAAATAATGAGGGTTGGATAGTGAATCTTACAGAGGTTGAGTTACCTCCCTCAGTCTCCGAATTCCTGTCCTTAGGACCCAAATTTGCCCTTCAGGCTAATCCTGTAGATCTGGACATTCCGAGACTGTTGATGAGTGTGGAGAATCTCATAAAAGCTTTTGACAACGGCAGCCATGATCTCCTTCGCACTAGATCCGTTCACGCCATAACCAACTTCCTATCCACCCCGTCCCACTCTAGTTATCTCCAAAAAGATCTCAAAAAAAGAGCTAATGAGGTTAAGTTATTTTTGAAAGATAACCCCAATATTATCGTCACTCGGGCTGACAAGGGTGCTACCACGGTTATTGTAACAAAACAGATGTACCACGAAAGGGTTAGTAATCTTTTATATGACAATACTACTTACAAAGTGGTCCCCAAAGACCCTCTATCATCCCTTCAACGTCGTACTAACTCCCTTGTAAAATCCTTGGTGGATGGTGGTAGTGTTGAGGCTGAACTGGGTACTAGGCTGGTTTCACACAGTTCCAACCTCCCCAAGCTTTATTGCCTACCAAAAGTTCACAAGCCGGGTAACCCTGTTAGACCGATTGTTTCATCTGTTGGGTCAGCTGACTATGAACTGGCCAAACACATCTCCCAGGTTCTCACCTTTTCAATAGGTGACAGAACTCAATATAATATTAAAAATGTATTCGATTTTGTTGAAAAATTTAATAATTTTCAAATTCCCACTGGGTATGTCATTGCTTCATTAGACGTTGTCTCCCTGTTCACAAACCTCCCTTTGGACACGATCATGGTTGCCATCGATAGGCACTGGACACTCATAGATGAAAACAGTAGGTTCAAAAAAGTTGATCTCAAGCGTGCTCTCTCCTTCATGTATGAGAATTGTTTCTTTGCTTATGGGGAAAAATTTTATAAACAATTGTTTGGCAGTCCGATGGGGTCTCCCCTTTCCCCAATCCTTGCCCAGTTGGTTCTGGATGATCTCCTGGATTTAGTTATCCCTACCCTCCCTTTTCAACTTCCTTTCATTGTTAAATATGTTGATGACTTGTTACTTGCCTTCCCTGCTGACATGAAACAGACACTCTTGAACAGTTTTAACGGCTTTCACCCTCGCCTCCAGTTCACTCTGGAGGAGGAATCAAACAGATCTGTCCCCTTTTTGGACACTCGTGTCATCAGGGAAGCCAACAACACCCTCACCTTTGATTGGTACACTAAACCCACATTCTCCGGGAGATATCTAAATTTCCACTCTGCTCACACATTCGGACAGAAGGTCGATGTGATTAAATGTATGTCACACCGTATCAAGAAAATTTGCCATCAGTCAAAACTTAGTATTAATTTGCATAAATTGTCAAATATTTTTATAAACAATGGTTACCCCCCTCGGTTAGTCAGATCTGTTATTTTTTGCTCTCCTGTCCCCGTAGGTGTCGGCTTAGCCGAACCCGCAACCAACAGCACTGCAATTCTTACCACTTTGGAAAATCCAGCCCCTCAGGCTAGATTCTTCCGGTTCCCTTACATTGAGGGTTTGACCAGCAACATCAAATTAATTTTCAAAGATCCCTCCATTAGACTGGGTTGCTACCAGCCTAATCTGGCTGGTAAACTCATGACCAAATTAAAGTCAACCACGCCACTCCTTCAAAAGAGTTGTGTCGTTTATCATATTAAATGCAGTCAATGTGAGGGAGGGTACATCGGCCAGACCAAGCAGTGGTTGTCAAGTAGGTTATGCGGACACCGGAGTGACATAAGGGTGAATAAGGTATCATGTGCTTTAGCAGCACATACCATTCATAATGACCATCAATTTAATTTTAATGATGTCAAGATCTTGGCTTCTGAGAGAGGTTACTATGGCCGGAGTTTTCTTGAAATGTTTTTCATAAAAGCGGGTGAAAATACTGTTAACCATCGCACCGACGTTGCAGGCATGAGTAATGTCTATGCAAATTTAGTTGAATTATATAAGACTAGAAAGATAACCCCTCCCCAGTTGTAAACCTTTGTTTAAATTCAATTATTGATTGTATCTTTTCAAGTTCAAATTTCAAATAATCGCCGCCATTTTATAGCCACGCCCCTTATTATAGTTCACTTCTATACCGACTAGCGTCCTTAATATAAAAACATTCATTTTATAAGTTTAACACGCCATTGTTTTGGCTACCATTTCACGTATTGTTTTGACGATTTTAATATGTAAATTTAACCGTGAGTGTAGTATTTATTAAGCTAACCATACAGCAGCTTGCCGTGTGTGTTTGGGTGGCTGGATTTGGAGGTTATGTCTCAGTAATAATATTCGTTCCATGTGTTGCAATTTTGGCTTATCTCACAGACAACGATTGTAAGTAGTTTAATACCTTAAATTTCAATTGTTGTGACATTTTGTTCATTCTTGTTTGTAGATTAGGTCATGAATAAGCTTTAACACTAATAAAGCGAAACGTCGACCTGAGTTAACAGTTGTTTCAATTGCTTTGACCTTTTCCGGGATATCCCCACAGTGTTTGCCAACAAGTAGGTCGATACTTCTGCCAGATATATATATATATATATATATATATATACGGAATTGCCCGACAAATTACCTTTCTCCTTATATATATATATATATATATATATATATATATATATATATATATAGGGAATATGACGTAAATAGAATCCAAGAGAGAAGTAATTTTTAAATCCGGGCTGAGACTGTATCCTTTTAATTAATTTTAAAAATTACTTCTCTCTTGGATTCTATTTACGTCATATTCCCTATATAGCATATTTAAACCGATTAAACCAGTTTCCTATATATATATATATATATATATATATATATATATATATAATTTGTTGACTTCTGAAGGTGTTAAACATTTGATTTATGAGCTCACACACAAAAAACAAATATGCAAAAAGCAAGCTAATATAGGCATTATTTAGATTCGGATTTTTATCAGAGCAAAGATCTATCAAAAATATCTCCAAATAACCCACATATTACCCCACTCATTAATATTACCACAATTTTGAATTGTCTCTCCAGAAAAATAACACATTTTAAATCATAGTAGATATTGTTTGGTAGCTTTTTGCATTGAATACAAATCCGCTCTTAAACGAATCATCAAGTTGGCGTTAGTGAATCCTAATAAATAATTGTTCAGAGTGTTTATACTTTAATTATTAGATAATAAATATAGTTACCACGTAGAGAATTTTTTTAATATTTCACTTATAAAATTGGTACATGAACTACTTTTTACAAGGAACGATATGTAAAGTTAGGTCTCCGTGTTTGTATTGCGATTTTGACAGCCGCAAAGCACACTCGGCCGATAACAGCGATGGCTTTAGGGTAGGTCTGGCCCGCCACACCGCCGAGCGGGAAAACACGACGCCCCGCCAGCGCCGCTGCCGTACGATTGCTTACCTCCTGGCGCCTACCGGCTATGTTTCACGAGACTTAAGTTACTCATCAGTTTAGTCATAACTGTTATTCATGATTGACAAAATTAGTCGACTAATTTTTACTTTTTATTCACCGACTAATATTAAACTATGACTAAATTAGTCATGATTAAATTAGTCATAACTAATTTAGTTGTGGATATTTTAGTCGTCAGTATTAGTTAGATTGAAAATTTAGTCGACTAATGCCCAACAGTCGCTCCCATTCTTACTAAAAGATTCACAAGAGCCCCAAGTCCGTGGCTCACTGATAATATTAGATATATGATCTCCCCCAGAGACATTGCCCTTGAGAAATTTAAAAGCACTAAGCTTGTCGAAGACTGGAGCTCATATAAGGAATTGTGAAATATGGTGATTCATGCAGTGCGAGCCGAGAAGAGGGCCTTCTGTGATCGAAGTTTTTCTCGTGTTGACAGGCGGGGTCTATGGAGGAATTTGAGGTTGTTGTGAGTTGGTGTTAGGCGGGGGGGGGGGGGGAATCTGCAATGTGGCTTGAGTCCTTCTGACCTGAATAACCATTTTGTGCATGGGCTGCCTACTTTCGGTGGCACGGATCGCGAGCTGACTGACTTTTCCTCCGTTAAGGACGGCATTCGGTCGACTTTGGAGTTCCGTTCGGTCGACAAAGCTGAGATTATCCGTATGATCTGTTCTATCGGGTCCGGAGCAACTGGCTCAGATGGAATAAATATTACCATCATCAACCTCTGCATTCCTTACTTGCTCCTTTCTTACCGCACATCGTAAACTTTTCCACTCAGCAATCTAAGTTCCCGGACCCCTGGAAGCATTCGTTGGTGATCCCTATTCCCAAGAGCTCATCACCGATAAGCGTAAATGATTATCGACCAATAAGCATTCCTCCAGTGATGTGTCTAAAATTTTGGAAAGAGTGCTTCAGAACCTGCTACGGGCCCATTGCGAGACCAATGACATCCTTCCGAAGCACCAGTCCGGGTTTAGAAGGGGTTATAGTTGTGCTACGACTCTTTTGAATATAACGGACGATGTGTTGATGACGAGGGAGTGTGGATTAGCCACGGCCTTTGTGACACTAGACCTTTCTCGGGCATTCGACACGGTGAACCATCAAATTTTGCTCTCCAAATTGCATTATGTCGGTCTCGCGGGTTCAACCATCGACCTTCAGAGGTCTTACTTGAATGGTCGATCGCAATCGGTCTCTGTCAATGGGTTGGCGTCGAGGTGTCTGCCGGTTGACCGGGGTGTTCCGCAGGGGTCAATATTGTCTCTGAGTCTGTTCGCGATCTATACCTCTGACGTTTCAAACGTATTGGTCTACAGCCGAGCTCATCTTTACGCGGATGACAATCAGGTCTATTTACATTTTAAGCCATCAGAAATTCATGAAAGTTGCAAAAATCTCAACGAAGACCTAAATTCCTTAGCGTCGATTGCGAAGCGTCATGAGCTCCGCCTCAATCCCGGTAAGTAGTCGATGACGCTCTTCTGTAGCAAGAATAGCAGAGATGCTCTGGTTGCTGATGTGCAGGGTGCTGTGGTCGTTGAATCCGTTCCGCTAAGTGTCTCCAACTCCGTCAAGAGCTTCGGAGTGATCATCGACTCGCAGCTTCGATTTGAGAAGCACATTAACCTGTGCTTTCAGAGGGGCTACGGTGGACTACGTCAATTATACACTCACAGAAATTTTCTCAGACCTAAAGTTAAAACTATTCTCTGCGACTCTTTGGTGTTGAGTCAATTGAATCATTGTGACGTGGTATACGGCCCTAATGCTACTGTCGCTGATCAATACAAAGTTCAAAAACTCCAGAACTCATGTCTGAGGTTTATACACGGCATCAGGACGTATGATCACATCTCACACAAATTGAAGGAAACCGGTTGCCTTGATATGCGTGATCGCCGTTATTTGCATGGCGCGTGTCTTTTTCACAAGATTCTAACAACGGGGTGTCCGCCTTGTCTGAGGGAAAGAGTTTCATATCGAGAAGAGGGCCTTCTGTGATCGAAGTTTTTCTCGTGTTGACAGGCGGGGTCTATGGAGGAATTTGAGGTTGTTGGGAGTTGGTGTTAGGCGCGGGGGGGGGGGGGAATCTGCAATGTGGCTTGAGTCCTTCTGACCTGAATAACCATTTTGTGCATGGGGTGCCTACTTTCGGTGGCACGGATCGCGAGCTGACTGACTTTTCCTCCGTTAAGGACGGCATTCGGTCGACTTTGGAGTTCCATTCGGTCGACAAAGCTGAGATTCTCCGTATGATCTGTTCTATCGGGTCCGGAGCAACTGGCTCAGATGGAATAAATATTACCATCATCAACCTCTGCATTCCTTACTTGCTCCTTTCTTACCGCACATCGTAAACTTTTCCACTGAGCAATAACACTAACATTATAAGATTGCACAAATTGCAAAATATTCCGAACAATTTCATATAAAATTGTTAGTATATTGATAACCGTAATAGTTTGTATAAGGATAAAAATGCAAATATCACAGAAACTAGTAACATTCGGTGTATAACTAGATATAAATTTGAGTGAAGTAAAGGGTTATCACAGCTAACACACATTATACAGAGCCATTTGAAATTCTTCATGCATTGTCACCGGAAATCTGTCCACATAAAAAATTTCAACTTGATTCGGCAAATTTTCCAAATTCTGAAATTTTTTAATCCTATGGCCAATTTTCCGAAATTGTTTTATTCATTGTCACCGGAAATCTGCCCACATGCCCCACATGGAAAATTTCAACTCGATTGGACATTGGCAAATATGTAAAATATCGATTACAAGATTTTTCAAGTGAAGTGAAAAATTATAATTTTTCTTTCACGCCTAAATGAAACATCCTGTATAAGTGACAACAATTTTCCGATTCTAAGATAAATCTCTAAGGTATATGCATTATCGACCACCGCAACTATAGTGACCTATCCTGTATAAGTGCGATCTGAAGGAATTTTGGAATGCTGTCAAAATTCCACAAAACAATTCTATAGAACTGTAGAATTCAACAAAATATGTACATTTTGTCCGAAATTCATAACCTGCCACAGGTTATGAAAATATTGCATTTTTAAAATGTTGAGAATATTAAGTCAGATTTAGATCACATTCAATCAGTGATGACTAACGAATAAATCAATCATCAGGCTAGAGTACGACTAAATCAATCGTCAATCGGATAATTCAAGACTAATCACTAAGTAATTAGTCATTAGTCATGACTAACATTTGGAAGATTAGTCGCTATTCATCAAGCAGTTAGTCGACTAAATAATGCCCATCAATTTATTAATTGGAGTAGGCTGCTGTTTAAGTAGTCAACCTTCTCATTGATCGTGTTGATGCAGAACATATCGCGCCAGGGAATTGATCGCAAATCATCTTGAAATTGTTGATGATTGATATTTCGAAAATCACGATAGGTTCGATACCTTGGCAACCGCTTTCCCTCTATATACAGGGTCCTGCAACTAAGCTCCCGTCTTCTGTAGCTCACTTACTCATTAAGCTAACAGTTTGACATTTTGCAGGCTTACCCTGTACTTCAAGGTACAATTCACGAAATTATTTTTTATTATACAGGGTGTTCCAAAAATGTGCAACGCCATGGTAATATATTTTTTGCATGCTTTTCATTTTTCTACACATTTGGAAGCCTTTTATGGTTGCCTACATATCACCGAAATTTTATTGAAATCGGTTGAGTGACCGCAGCGGAAAAAAATAAAAACCAAAAAAAATTGATTTTGCATCGTAGGCTTTAAAAATCAATAAAAACCACAAAATTCAGCTCGTTAATAAAATTTTGCGACTTGCTTATTAAGTTAGATGTAATAGTCTCGTTAACCAAGTGACATTGATTCAAATTATACAGGGTGACCAAAATCGAGTGTCAAACTTGTCAAACTTCAAAGCGCGCTATTGTTCTTATTTTAAATTGGAACCCATATTTTTTTTTAGGTGAAATGATGCGAAATTAAAGAATAAATATTGTTTCTGAATACAACCCCATCACAATTCCCAATATTTTAAAAGTTATTCGCCAAAAACTCATTTTTCAACGTTTCCAACGGCAATGTTAGGTAATAAATATCGTACGTGGCGTTGAAAAACAATTTATTACATAAAATATAACGCAGAGAGGTATTTTAGATTTTACTGTACTTAATTAAGTAGTTATTCAATTGCTAAATTTACTGAAAAATTTACCTATAGCCACATTTCCGTCCTTACCGCTATAGGTAAATTATGCAGTAAATTTAGCATTTGAATAACTACTTAATTAAGTACACTCAAATCTAAAATACGTCTATTATTTTTTATGAAATAAATTGTTTTTCAAAGCCACGTACGATATTTATTATCTAAAATTGCCGTTGGAAACGTTGAAAAATGAGTTTTTGGGGAATAAGTTTTAAAATATTGGGAATTGTTATGGGGTTGTATTTAGAAACAATGTTTATTTTATAATTCTGCATCATTTCACATAAAAAAAAATATGGGTTCCAATTTAAAATAAGACGTATAATAGACGTATTTTAGATTTGAGTGTATTTAGTGTTGTTCAAATGCTAAATTTACTGCATAATTTACCTATAGCGGTAAGGACGCAAATGTGGCTATAGGTAAATTTTTCAGTAAATTAAGCAATTGAATAACTTCTTAATTAAGTACAGCAAAATCTAAAATACCTCTCTGCGTTATATTTTATGTAATAAATAGTTTTTCAAATCCACGTGCGATATTTATTACCTAAAATTGCCGTTGGAAACGTTGAAAAATGAGTTTTTGGCGAATAACTTTTAAAATATTGGGAATTGTGATGGGGTTGTATTCAGAAACAATATTTATTCTTTAATTTCGCATCGTTTCACCTAAAAAAAAATATGGGTTCCAATTTAAAATAACAACAATAGCGCTCTTTGAAGTTTGACAAGTTTGACACTCGATTTTGGTCACCTTGTATAATTTGGATCAATGTCACTTGGTTAACGAGACTATTACATCTAACTTAATAAGCACGTCGCAAAATTTTATTAATGAGGTGCATTTTGTGGTTTTTATTGATTTTTAAAGCCTACGATGCAAAATCAATTTTTTTTGGTTTTTATTTTTTTCCGCTGCGGTCACTCAAACGATTTCAATAAAATTTTGGTGATATGTAGGCAACCATAAAAGGCTTCCAAATGTGCAGCAAAATGTATAGCATGCAATTTAAAAAAATATATTACCATGGCGTTGCACATTTTTGGAACACCCTGTATAATAAAAAATAATTTCTTGAATTGTACCTTGAAGTAAAGGGTAACCTTGCAAAATGTCAAACTCTTAGCTTAATGAGTAAGTGAGCTACAGAAGACGGGAGCTTAGTTGCAGGACCCTGTATATAACCCGAGATTACAAAAGTTGAGCTCATGATCAGAAATACCCGGGACATGCAAAGTTCCCGCCGAGGTGATAGGATCAGCTGCATTTGTAAATATGGGGTCGCTCAGAGTCTGAAAAGTAGCCGTAATCCTGGTGGGATCCTCAATCAACTTTCTTTACGCACCGAAAACTGCAAAGCTTATATTTTCAGTTCGTTTTGTTGCCGACATATGATGGATATGCGGTAGGAACGACGTCCAATGCGCATGACACGTCCAGAAATTGTGTAGAAATTGAACAGGATAAACAGCTTCGAATACTAGACAGTATTTAACGCAATCTCTGTATGAGAATACCCAATTTTCGATTGCTTCAAGTTTTGAGCAACTTGTCACGCTGTTAATAGAATAGTGTAGAACGGCTATAAAACTCGAGTGGAGTGAGCCCCGCTAGACTTTTTCTAAATCGTTGCGTGTATTATGCTGTCTCGACTTTAAGCGCCACAGAATTACCTGAAATTACAAAACTATTATGGTTTATGTTTTCCTATTTGTTTGCTTGGCCACCAGAGCTTTCTGACAATTTATTGCAAGACGCGGAAAATATGCAAACGTGTTTTCAGACAAAGGCACGACTTTTGTGGGTCGTATAACGAGTTCAATAAATTCATTACTTCCGAAACTACTCCTGCTGAATTAGGTCAGAAAGGCGTCACCTGGCATTTCATCCCTCCGCGCGCTCCACATTTTGGCTGACTATGGGAAGCCAGTGTCAAATCTGTCAAATAGTACTTAAAGAGACACGTACCTAATTCAAAACTCACTTTCGAAGAATTAACAACAGTTTTGACGCAGATAGTCATGTCTAAATTCTAGACCACTTTACCCCATATCCTTTGATCTAAACGACACAACTCCACTTACTCCTGGGCATCGCAGAAACATTCAACACGTTTTCCGAACCCAACTTGATGGATGTTAGGAAAAGCTGCATGACAAGGTTCCAAAGTCTACAATAAATACTCCAGAACTTCTGGAAAAGCTTCACTTGCCGCCTTTGACTGTGAGAGTGTCGGTAAGTCGGCAGTAGACAGGAGTCTCACCATTCATTTGGATGTCCATTTGAATCTCGTCGGTGCACCCTATTTGGTTTATGTTCTTCGCGATTAAGTCCTAGTATTCATCCAATAAATTCTTCACGTTTTTCTTATCTTTACAGTCAATTTCAAAGTTGATGGAATCTTCTTTTATTTCTTCTTTGTTGACTTCTTTAGCCAGCGTAGACTCAATGCACCCCTGTGAGCTGGTCAAGTTTGTTCTCCTAATAATGAAATCTTCATTGAAAATATTCAATGCGGGTAAAATCGACTTGCCTCCGTAATCAGTCTGGATCCACCATCTTGGAATAGCTTGTCCGTCTTCTTGGATGCCACATTCCACACGCAAATCCCGATTTGTTAAGTTACCCATGACATTCACCGGATATTCGCCTTTACAGTACTCAATTTTCAGTTCGTTACACTTACTTGTTATCTGAATATGCGGTTATTCTGTGTATGGATGTTCAAGAATTAAAGATATTTTTGACAAGTTTTTAAGAAGCCATTATTAATCCCAATACTAACGTACAGACGATTTAGAGACGTACGCCAGCAATTTGGACCTAATATACTAAACCACTATTATTACAATTACAGCTAATACAGGCTGTCTCATGGAACTGGACATAAGAAGTTTGTTATGTTCTACTATTTCTGGAAACTCGAAATTTTGGATTTTTAATTCACTCGATCTGAGCTCTTCAGCTAAAATATTCTCAAGTTAACTGTCACGTACGGTCACCGGAAGTCGGTAACAAATTTGTTATTTTAAATGGAGTGATATAAGTTTAATTTTATTTGTGCTTTCTACGTATCAAAATACATCTTTTTTACTTTATCGTACGCAGTATGATGAAGTATTGTAATCGTGCCGAAAAAAAAATTTGAGATTTTAGCGGAAATAGGTCTTTATGGGTCCCCTGAACATTTTTGACCAAGGTACAAAAAAATTTCTGTATGTGTGTGTGTAATGTGTATGTATGTGTGTACCCCATTTTTGTGACGACGATTCCGGAGAAACTACTAAAGGTATCGGCACGAAAGTGCGTATTTAGAAGTTTTACGGCCAAACTTAGAGCTGCAAAGCTTGTGGTTCAAAAGGGTCCAAAGGAACTGGCTGTTTCCTCTAAGCATTTTTCCAGGATTTTGCAAATGAGCTGCCATTTCTGTAATTTCGTCAAAATAGTTAAATAATAAATTAAAGTAGAGGAAATTTTGAATAATTTATGCCTATGATATTTTTTGGTAAAATTAATAGTTTAGCTTCAAGAGCAAATTCTATTTGATCGAGATCGGTCGCATCTGCATGATATGAAACTACATAGTAGCCTGGATTTGACAAATATTTTTTTGTGCAGTCACCACAGAAATGTCTATGGCTGTCACACTCAAAACAAGTTGATTTCATCAGAGGTTGGACAACCCGCTATGGAACGTTGCCGCTCTAGTGCAGCAAAGTACAAAATACAAAATTCAAATAAAATAAGATCACCAATTTGATTGTTTGTTGATAAGAAATATCAATCCGTTGTTATATCTAATTGTAAAAACGATAAATTGAGAAAATTGTAAATAAATTATAGCGATGAGTGTAGTTATATTTTAGTATGTTGGTACGGATGTGACATCTACAGTGTCATGAACGAATATAAAACTGTCAGAATTTGAATTAGCTTTTTAAACTTGACGTTTCGTAGAAGTGGTATCAACCTAACACTTCCTGTACAGAAATATAACCATTTTTGATTTTTTTTTTAAATACGTATTTCTCAAAGAGCAACACATAAAACGTTGATGTCAGTCCTGCCAAAAACTACATAGCGCGAGTCGCTCACATTCGACGGCGACGCTCCGCCATCAGTGATGCGCCACATCAGCGCTCGTCGCGTTATTCCGTACTTTCAGCACAAAGACCCACCCACGCTAACAGTCTGACGCCTGTCCTTCAAGTATGACTCCAAGAGTTTCATCGCAACGCCCCTGATTCATCTTGGTCAACAATCTCTCATGCACCACAGTGTCAAACGCACCTGAGAGGTCAAAAAATATGGCCGCTACACATCGCCTCTGGTCGATACCGTTCAGAATCCTACCAATCGGCTCAACAGAGCCGATTCACAGGACAATCCCGGCAAGCACCCAAATTGACTGGGCGATATGACACTGTGACGGTCAAAAAACACACAAAAAACGACTATAAATAATTTATTAAAAAAATTTTTAAAATGCAGAGAGTGTTGAAATTGGCCTATAATTGTCAACTCTGTCTTTTAGACCTTTCTTATGAATAGGCAGTTTAGACCTTTCTTATGAATAGGCAGTATTATGGCCGGCTTCAGCCCACCAGGAAAAAGACCCTGCGATAGCAAAGAATTGACCAAGACCATCACCTACGCTGTACAGTCGGCCGACATCCTCACAACAAATGGCGGGATTAACAGTTTAGCTGTACTGTAGGAGCAAATTCTATTTGTTCGAGATCGTGTCTGCATTAATATAGGATTTGCCAGATATTTTTATTCTAATGACAGTGTCAAAGGCTGATTTTTGACATTACCTACTGTCAATATCTGTCAAATCCCGGCTAATTCGTTTAATTTTAATGCAAACACGATCGATCTCGATCAAATAGAATCTCATGCAGCTAAACTATTAATTTTATATATTGTATGATAAAGTCATGTGCCTGGCCACATCAGATTTTTGTTTCCCTATACCTAAATATCAACAATTTTGAGTTTTTTGAATTTACTAATTTTTTGGTGATATTTGCATAATCGAATAAGACTATGTTTAGTTCATCATGATATCTTAGACAGGGTGTTCAAAATTTACAACACAATAATTGAATGTTCAACCATAAACGGCTCATTTTGTTAAATGGAACACCGAGTATACCGATACGCTATTCGATAGGAAATTTTCCTATCAAACAATATTACGGTTCCCTGTATCTATCTTTAATAGTTTTTAAGATATTGTCCGTTTTTCATTAAATTCATTTTTAATACTCCCATTTAATAGTAGGGGACGAAATTAGATACGAAATTTACAATGAAAATTTAAAAGTAATAGAAATTTAGCGTGGATGTGTGAAAAAATTTTGCGAAACTCTTCCCCTCAATATTTTATGCGACTGCTTCAAATGGACACATTCTTCGCATGTGGTATCCATTCAACTTACTCAGTTGTTTGACGATAGGTATTGTTCTGAAATAGGGGGCCCTTGTGGTGGCCACCAAGCTCACCAGAATTAACCCCATTAGACTTTTATTTCTGGGGTCGTGTGAAAAGCTAAGTCTATTCCAGACTAGTTAATACTCGAGAAGAATTGACTAACACAGTAGTAGCCGTCATTAATGGACTTCAGCGACAAAAAATCCGAAGAACGACGATGCCAGATATACAGCGAAGAGTTTTAAAATGTTTGGAGTAGAACGGGCAGCATTTTTGAACAACATAATAAGTTTAATTTAAGTTACATATCCCAAATATATGATTTTAGTTTTAACAAACCTTTCCAATAATTTTGTTTGCCTGCTGTTCAAAAGTTTTTATATTCCCATATTTAGTTTGCATATTTAGTTTGTAGTTAGTTTGCAATCTTTCATACTGACAACATCTCAAAAACTATTAAAGATAGATATAGGGAACCCTAATCTTGATTGATAGGGAAGAAGATTTCCTATCGAATGGCGTATCGGTATACAGGGGGTTGCATTTGAAAAAAAAAGTTTTTTACGTTTGAAAATTGAATTATTGTGTTGTAAAGTTTTAACACCCGGTGTAAATATCATGATGAACTAAACATCGTCTTATTTGGTTATGCCGGACTGTGGCCGAGTGGTAGCGCGCTTGGCTATCAGTCTGGAGGACGTGGGTTCGAACCCCACGCCCTGCTTTCAGAGTAAAGGTTTTTCTGTGGTTTTCCTTTACTCCACGGCGAATGCTGAAAGCCAAACCACTTAAGACGTGCCACAGACGCGGGCCATAATAATGACAATACGGGCCTGCCGATGCACCCGTAGTGGCGAAAGCTGTTGGGGGTGTTAAGGCGTGGATTATTGTTATTATTATGTTTCTAGTATTGGACCACCAACATGAAAGTTCTAGTTTCAATAATAACCGAGATATTCAATTTTAATCGTAACCGCGAAAATCACCAAAAAATTAGTAAAATCAAAAACTCAAAAATGGTGATATTTAGGTATTGGGAAACATTATCAACAACGATGTATTTTGATTTTTGATACGTAGAAACCAAAAACAAAATAAAAATTATATCATTCCATTTAAAGTAACAAAGCTGATACCAACTTCCGGTGACCGGACGTGATAATTAGCTTGAGAATATTTTAGCTGAAGAGCTCAGATTGAGTAAATTCTAGGTCCAAAATTTCAAGTTTCCAGAAATAGTAGAAAGACGTCTAATGTACCAGTTGCGTGAGACACCTTGTATACTATTGATTATGAGGCGTAAGCATGTCAGCATAATTTGTGATGGGTATCGACTGGGCGATCTGGAAGTGTCGGGTGAAACGATGCTTTAGAATGTACTATAAATACCGTTTCGGTACTTCCAATTGTAATTCAATTATTGTTTTTAATTTTTGGATTTTTTATGCTAAAACGTTTTGAATTGAATGTAGCTAGCGGAGAAAACGTCGCATAACGATAATTGAAAAGGGAATATTTTTTGTAACTTACGATTTTATTTTTAGATATATAAATCATTGATTTTTTCCCACGCACACAAAAATCACCTACCTATATATGCAATAAAATCTCCATAAAATCACCTTCGTTTGGAAATTACTTGGACGGAGAAAAACTATGATTTTTGTGCGGATTGCATTGTTTGAACGAAGAGTGAGATTTCCTGTAGTTCACCGCTTTTCATATAAATGGCGCCACCGCTGTTTATAACAAACTGATTCAAAATAAAATTCGCAGTTTCTGTATTATTTCCATCTCAAGGGTTTTATCTTATTATTCATTATTATGTGTATTGTTATTTTTATATTATTATTATTATTACACATAATGTGCAGTGGGAAATATGCATTTGTGTAGATATTAATATTCAAAACTGGTCATTGTTAATAAATGTCATTAATTTAATTATCGTTTTGATTAAAACGAATATTATGTGTGTACTACTTACTCATCAGGTCTCAAACTATTTAATGTAAACCTCTATACATATAATTTGATGAAGCAGGAACACTGAGGCTGCAGTTAGTGTGGCGGTTAATAAATTAAACCATTTTCTCTGCAAGGCCCTAAGCCTTCGACAACTTATTTAAGTCTTCATCAGAGGGAAATCTAAAAACATAACATGCACAATTTTTACAATGACCAATGTTAAACAAGTCAAGTGACAGCCAGAAGCAAACACCAAGACAACCAACGATGACATCGGAGAGAGGTCTGAGCCCGGTGAGCATTCTCTCTAGCTACATACAGTGCGACACATCGAGCTCTACACGAATCGGTTACTACTCTACAAAACAAACATAAGCAACCATGTGAAAAACGGATATGAAAGAGTTGTAGTTCTTTTGCCTAATGAGAGAATGCTCACCGGGTTCAGACCTCTGCCCGATGTCATCGATAGTTGACCTGCTGTTCGCTTCCGGCTATTAGTTGACTCGTTTAACATTAGTCATTGTGAAAATTGTGCACGTTGTGTTTTTCAGATTCCCCTCTGATGTAGACTTATATAAATTTCTGAAAGGTTAGATTGTCGAAAGTTTAGGGCCTTTGCAAAGTAAAATGATTAATTTATTAACCGTCCTACTAGCTGCACCCCCATTGGTCTTCCTTCCTGGTCCGATTAGCCGTCCCAGTCCCAGCTCTAAAGAACGGTTTGATATCTATCTTATCGGTTTTACGACAAATAACATATTTATAATTCGGCATTATCAAAATTTGCGAAAAAGCATTCAGAGGAACTCATTAACTTTAACAATTATCGAAAGATAAATCGTGAATTATAAACATCTCCAACATTAAGTCAAAACAATATTAAGATTGACAAAATTATCAAAGATTAATATGCAAAAATGTATACCGGGTAGTCGTAATTATGGTCTTCTTTTATTGTAAGTTATGTCCGTTCTATGGAGACATATCGGATTTTTTCTTTCTAGTGCTTCTTCTACATTTCCGTGTAGTGTATACAAACATTTCTTCCTTCGATTTTGTCATCTCCAAAAAAATATTATTGGTATTTGAGTGTACACTACAATTGACTTATAAACGTGTTCTCTTTCCCTCTGGCCAGGCGGCAAGAGGGAAAGAGACCACGTAAAAGCGCGACTCGTTCCGTGAAATTGAAATGTATGTATTGGTAAAAAGCGGAAAAATAAGAATGTATGGTGGGTGGCGGCATCATGCGGCCGATGCTAAAAGTCGCCCGGTTTCCTTTATATATATATATATATATATATATATATATATATATATATATATATATATATATATATATATATATATATATAAATAATGTATATAAATGTATATAAATGTATAAATGCATATAAATAAATATATATATATATATATATATATACATATTTATTTATATACAACGCAATTACCAAACGGCGATATATATATATATATATATATATATATATATATACGAAATGGTGTGGTTATTCGGGTATTCGATCACTTAGTACGAAGAAAAAGCTGTATACATAAAGCTAATGTCTTTGCCTCTTGTTACAAATAAATTAAAAAAAGTTTTTCAACCGTTCATCTCTGACATCAAATTGATTCATCATTACCCCATGAAGCTGGCTAGGGTTTTCACTAAAATCAAAGATGCAACGCCTCTACTATTCAGATCCAACGTAATTTATAGTATCGGTTGTAACGACTGTGAAGGCAAGTATGTTGGTGTAACTACCCAATGGCTGAAAAACAGAATCGCTCTGCACAGGAGTGATTGTAACACAAAAAAATCTAGATGTGCTCTGGCATGCCATACTAATGATCATGACCATACTTTTAACTTTGATGGAGTGAAGATTCTGGACACTGAGTCTAATTATCGTAACCTGATGTTTTTGGAGATGTACGGTATAAATTTCAATAATAATACGGTTAATTTTAGACAGGACGTCGAGAATCTTAGCGTCATTTACTCCAACTTTATTCGAATTGATAGGGCTCGGCGTAGTGTGGGTGAAATCAGTGATTCAACTTTTAACTAACCTTAAAAGTAAAGATCACATTAATGATGAAGTTTTCAAGAAACTGAAAATTAGGAATTCAACCCTGTGTAAAGCATATTTTCTCCCCAAGATACATAAAGATGGGACGCCACTCAGGCCTATAATTTCGGCGTCAGGTTCGGCAACCTTTGAGCTCTCTAAACATCTGGCTAGCATTTTGTCTGCTTCAATCATGAACTGCACTAATTACAATGTCACTGACTCGTTTGATTTTGTGACCAGAATAAAAGATGTGGCTATTCCCCCTGGTTATACTCTGGTGTCATTTGATGTAGTCAGTCTGTTCACTAATATACCACTGGATCTGGTCACCGGCATTGTAAGGGAGAAGTGGGAACTCATAGAACAAAATTGTAATTTTACTGTCGACTCGTTTATTGATGCTTTGACCTTTTTGTTTTCTAATGTTTATTTTACTTTTAACGCCCAGTGTTATCTGCAAACATTTGGCACACCCATGGGGTCCCCCATAAGTCCCATCTTGGCGCTCATGACTATGGATTTTGTGCTTGATAATGTTTTACCACTCCTGGACTTTGAACTCCCTTTCATATATAAGTTCGTTGATGACATTATAACTTGCGTTCCATCGGACATGGTGGGGGACACTTTGACGATTCTAAACGGTTTTAGTAGCCATATACAGTTCACGTTTGAAGGCGAGAACGGTGGCTTTGTTCCGTTTTTGGACTGTAAGGTGATGAGGTGTGCAGACGGTTCGGTGGCAGTCGACTGGTACACTAAGGCCAGTTATTCGGGTCGTTACATTAATTATTATTCTAGTCACACGTTTGGTCATAAGATCAACACCATCAGTGTTATGAAAAATCGTGTTTTAAAAATTTGTGATCCGCAATTTCAGCCTTCAGCACTCAAGAAACTTCAAGGGGTTTTTGTGAACAATGGTTTTCCTCTTAAGTTAGTCAATAAAATATTATTTTCTATTAACACGAATAATTCAGCCCTCAGCATTTTTGACCCACCTAATGACCAACCACCTGTATACATAAAGCTAATGTCTTTGCCTCTTGTTACAAATAAATTAAAAAAAGTTTTTCAACCGTTCATCTCTGACAACATCAAATTGATTCATCATTACCCCATGAAGCTGGCTAGGGTTTTCACTAAAATCAAAGATGCAACGCCTCTACTATTCAGATCCAACGTAATTTATAGTATCGGTTGTAACGACTGTGAAGGCAAGTATGTTGGTGTAACTACCCAATGGCTGAAAAACAGAATCGCTCTGCACAGGAGTGATTGTAACACAAAAAAATCTAGATGTGCCATACTAATGATCATGACCATACTTTTAACTTTGATGGAGTGAAGATTCTGGACACTGAGTCTATCGTAACCTGATGTTTTTGGAGATGTACGGTATAAATTTCAATAATAATACGGTTAATTTTAGACAGGACGTCGAGAATCTTAGCGTCATTTACTCCAACATTATTCGAATTGATAGGGCTCGGCGTAGTGTGGGTGAAATCAGTGATTCAACTCTCACATTTTAATTGTTGGTACAAGTGCCTCGGTGGGTGTTGTGTTTTGAGTTGGAGGGGTTGATTGTGCCGCCACGGCTATCGGTGTTTGACACCTGTGAAGGTCGCACTAGTACTCTCCGTTCGTCACTGTGTACACATGTCTATTGTAATGTGTCTTGTAGCGTGTTAATAAGTTATGTCTTGCGTTTATATTGTATGATGTTAATTGTGTCTGAGCCTCGCCTCCTTAACAAACTCCGAGTAAGTTTTATATAACGAATTGTGCGCTGACCTTATTGTTGTTTTGATTTTATTTATTGTAGATGTAATTTTTGCCTGAAGAAGAACCTATACCGGTTCGAAATATAGCATATTGCATAAAGCGAGTTCTCGTTTTTCTTCGTACTAAGTGATCGAATACCCGAATAACCACACCATTTCGTTTTTTACCTCCGATCAAAAAATTATCTCCTATATATATATATATTGTAGCGTTTTTCGTTCGTTAAGGTGTGAATTCAAACACTCGGTGTATTAAAATAGTCAACTAATTTATTTAACACTAATACAGTCTTATTAACTAATTATTAAACACGAACACTAAACACAAACTGTCACTTAAGGCTACTATAAACATTTATCTTCACTGTATTTATTTTGAACTATTTATGTCGATCAATAATCGCGCCGACGCTCCGACTGCACTCCGAATAACACTCGAATAATACTGGCCTAGCGAGTGACGGCTCGCTCTTATATACCCGTATCGATCGTTGTGCGGGAATGTTCTACGGTCGCCCAGAACGGTCGCGACTCGCTGCCTCAATGGAACTCTCCGGAATGAGTTGCCTCGAGAACAACCCAGAACTTCTGGCGTCTTCGCGGCTGTTAAGATCGGCACACTGCCCCCCTCCTAAGCTCGTTTCGTCCCGAAATGATTCCAAAGGTGGTGGATGTCGATATCGGCAGAAAGCTCCCTTCTTGCAGCAGGACCTCTTGTGGAAGTAACAGTCCACGGTTCTCTCCAGGGGACGACGTTGAGGGCAATAACAGCACACCAGAATTTGTACGCCCGTCAACCTGAAGAGTGCTTCCAACATGCTGCGAATCATCCTCCAGTCCAAGCCATCGAGTCCGCATGCCAGCTTGGGAATTGCCAGGCTTCTCAGGTCCTCGGCTAGCAATTGTTCCTTTAGAGAACACAAAGTGTCCCAAAAATCTCTATAGGTTGGCTTCTGACCGGACGTCTCTTTGGTAACTTTGGTAACTCTTTGGTAACCAAGTGGAAGATCTTTCTGCCGGCCTTTTCGTCGGTTGCCTTGAGTGCTTGTCCGACTCTGAGATTAGACCGACGCAGCTCTGGAATATTTCCAAACTTCCCGCGGAAAACCTTGGCTATCCCTCTAGACATTTCCAAGTCCTTAGCCGCACAATGTGCCAGTGCGTACCCAGCTGGAGCAGTAAACAGGTCCCGCTGCACTTCACAGGTCACACCGAATCGACTCTTTTGACCATTAGAATGACGGGCCATGAATTCGTCGAATGTCAAATCAGGCTCTGGTTGGATTTGCCGCAGCTCCGCGTCTTCGTGGTCTCCGTAGTAAGGAGCCAGTCGGTTGAAGTGAATGACTCGAGCTTTACCCCGCGGTGGCTTTTGTATCCGGTAAAGGACGTCGTTGATAGCTCCCAGAACTTTGTATGGGCCATCCCAGGATGTTTGAAGTTTTGGTGACGGTCCTTTCGTCTCTTAGGGTCGTAGAGCCAAACCTTATCATCGGCATTGTACCTGTGGTCCTTGGCATTGACATCGTATGTATCCTTCATCCGAGTACTGGCATCTTGAATGGAAATGCGAACTTGGCTATGAATGGTATCCATTCTTCTTCGCAGTTCACTGACGTAGTCCTCCCCGGCGACATCAGTTCCTGAAAATCTATTGCGACAAAGTAAACTGTGGTGCAAGTGAAATTTTATTTAAAGAACTCGCCGCTGAAGATGCATTCGAATATTTTAATGCTTTGCGAATGTCTGAAGAATCATTCAATTATTTACTAGGAAAAGTTCAACCCATGATACAAAAGGCAGACAAAACGCAACTAACATGAGAAGTTCGTTACCGGCAAAGTTAAAATTACGGTCCAGCGAACTTATAAACTTGACTAAACTGAGCGCGTTTACACGGGTCAAGACTCAAGTGACAAGTGCCCGGCCTTGGTGTGGGAAGCGCTGCGCGCGCATTACAGTTACTTGCACGAAAAATAGAATATTTTTTATTCCGCTTACTAAATTTCAACTTATTCAGCAACTTGTCACTTACTACTTAACGCACCGTCCACACACGTTCAAGTGGCTTAAAATTTAGTTAAAATTTAGTTGACTGTCCTCGTGTAAACGGGCCATTAGCTCCGCGCTCACATACTTTCTCTCGCGTTCATGTAAGCGTTGGTACAATAGTCACGGTAATATCTGTGTTAAAGTCACGTGTGTGATTTACAGTCGGTGTGCGTCAGTTTTGAGGTTATCGTATGATTTATCGTTCATTTCAGTGCAATGGAAAGCAAGTTTTATTGAATTCCAGCAAAATTGTTGTGGAGGTAACGTATTATCGACACATCTGTAGAACTCTTCTAAAAGTTATACAGGGTGTTCAAATTATAAGATGAAAGTTGAATTCGAGAACAGTACTAAAAGTCAATTTTTTCAAAAGGCAACCCTAACATATGAACTCATTTCTCAATGCTATGGAAAGTTTTAGATCAACTTTGTATACAATGACCTATACCTAAAATGTACGTATATATACTGAAATCTAATTTTAACCATCACAGTAGATATTATGATGTGTTGTTTTCACTATTTCTACAAAAATATGGGTTATAAACGGTGTATAAATCCACAATGCAAATATACGTTAATAAAAACTCCGGATAAACTATTTGTAGCTGTTCCGCAAAATTTGAAGCTGCGAAGAAAGTGGTTGAGACTGGCTCGTAGAAATCCACATGAAATGAATAGCGGCCAATACAAGTGTTTTTTGTTGTGAAGATTACTTCGACATAAGTAAAACTGACTAGAATAAGTTATATGTCGTTATTTCGATCCAGGTATTATCTGACAGTTTAAGGTTAGGTCTAGCTTAGTTCCGGAGGGTAAAAATAAGATTTATGTTTCAAGAAGAATCCCACCATCAAAGTGTTAACCTACGGTAGATTACCACTAACCGCTTTAACAAAGTTGTTGTATTTTTTCTTAATTAATGTAGTAAATTCAAACGGCAGATTCATAAGCGTATCTACCAATTACAGAGCGTTTTCAATCACGGGATAAAACGTGAATAAAATTCAAATTTAATGTTGGTTTTTAATAGAAATAAAGCATATTTTTTTAAGTATTAACAAATAACTTCCTTAAACTGTAATCTATTAGGATGACTATATGACTGGGTATTTGATAAGGGTCTTGTTCTTTACAGTGTCGGTAAATGATCGGGGGACTTTTGGACTGTTTCGGACTTAACTATAATTTAAACTCACTTTGGTGTGCAAATGTTTGTGTCGTTCAGTACCACAGATATGGAGAATATATGTAGATTGCATATAGGCGGGGGTGGATCATTTGAAATCCGCCATATTGCTTTGATACCAGTTTCTTTTTTGGTGATTTTTAGGGAGTTTAGTTCATGTTTCGTGATTTCGATAAGTTCCAACCTGGAGCATGCACCTACGATGTAAACAAACATTTTCTAACCTAACAATTTTGTAACCTGTATTTCAATAAATTTGTTATGATACTAAATACTGCATTGTTTCCATTTATATTTACCGATTTTTTGAAAAATTGATCTTCAAGTAAATTTCGTAGAAATATAGTGATGTGTTTTACAATGTTTAGAAGAATTAAGAAAACATGGATTTAGTTGTGGCAATTAGTGCATTTAATAGATCCATTCTCATCTTGTAAAACTAAACTATTTCATTACTTGTGCAATATACAATAGACATGTGATATTTTCTATGCATTTTGGCAAATAAAGTACAGAACTAATACGACTGTAATTATACATATTAGCGTTATCGTGTATTCTGCAAGTCATATGCATTGACACTCTTTCCATATACAATTTTGTAATAACCTGTTCAACATACACACTTTTAAATTTTCGCGGAATATTAGTTAGCTCACGCGCTATTTCACGCTAATTAATAACAGTGTCGCAGTATGACAACTTTACGGACTGATTTTTACTACAAAAGTTACTGGTCCTCTAACATGTCAGCCCCTGTTCTGATACTGCATTGTAGAATGCACAGACTGCCTATTATCGCTCTATCCATCTCTGTTCAGTACATTCGTTTGTCATAGTGCTAATAGATACACTATAAATACACACAAATATCCCACGTTATACGAGTAGTGTATGGCAAGTATTTATTAAAACTCAGTTGGGTGGAAGGTACAAACTTTGCCACGTTGAGGTTAAAAGTGTGGAGGGTACGACAAACCTAAAACCACACCTTCAGCGGCGGCATCCATCAAACCACTTAGAAGAAAATTAAACACTTGAGGTAAGATAGTTTACAAATTTGTATAGGTACTTTTGGACGGTAGTTAAATACCGTGGGTATAAATACCGTTAGGTCCCCGAAATCATTGAAAATGACAGAATTTCAGTCGAGGAAATGGACGTATTAGACACCAACACGGATAATGACCAGCAACCTTCTACGTCGAAATCTAGATTAAAATCAATTTCTCAGCCGTGTATTACAGAAACGTTTGGGGCTATAAACTCGTATTTAGGTACAAAATAGTAAACGATACAATACAGCGATATACCGATTATCCGTGCTAATTGACCTTCGAGCACGAATAATTGAAGAACACGGTGAAACCACATAAGGATTATATTACAGCCTCGTCTCATAAATAATACATTGTAGTACCTTCTATTCTTGTACTGAATCACACGTTTAGAGTAAAAAAAACTGAAAAAACTACCTGCTGCGCCGGCTGCGGACATATCCCTGATTCACTATTTCATTCTTCGTTCGTGTGCTGAATCGTACGTATCGTTTCGCACAGTGCGTATTTAATATAATTATATTTAATATAATTTAATACAATCTGGTGTATTTAAAAATGCCTAAATAATCTCAAAAACGGCATAGGAACGATAGTGACAGTGACTATTCGATGGACCGAAAAATTTTAAAGTTAAAGAAGAAGCTGTCAAAATTAAATGGAAAGAAAAAGGAAACGGCATTTTCCAACTCAGAGGGCGAAGAGGTCAGGGCAAGAATGGACTTGGTTGTGAACACAAGACCGTCAATAGAATACAAATTAGGTATCAGTAGATAATTTTAAAACCTGCTTGTGACAGCAGTACTTGCAATAGTTTGCAATTAGCTTGCTTATGTTAGCAATGCCCGTATTATAGGTATATAATACATTATCTTATCTTTAGATAAGAAAAACTTGCTTGTGACAGCAGTATTTGCAATAGTTTGCAATTAGCTTGCTTATGTCAGCAATGCTCGTATTATAGGTATATAATACAATATCTTATCATTAGATAAGAAAAACTTGCTTGTGACAGCAGTATTTGCAATAGTTTGCAATTAGCTTGCTTATGTTAGCAATGGTCGTATTATAGGTATATAATACAATATCTTATCTTTAGATAAGAAAAACTTGCTTGTGGCAGCAGTATTTGCAATAGTTTGAAATTAGCTTGCTTATGTTAGCAATGCCGGTATTATAGGTATATAATACAATATCTTATCCTTAGATAAGAAGAACTTGCTTGTGACAGCATAGTTGGCAATTACCTTGCTTGTGATAGCAATATTATAAGGTATGTATATAATATAATAAATTATCATTAGATAATAAAAACTTGCTGGTGACAGCATAGTTGGTAATTAGCTTGCTTGGGAGAGCAATATTATATATGTATATTGTTGAAGCGCGCAGCTAGATAGTAGAAAAGTTAGGTTAAATAAAACACGTCAGTTCGGATTGACTCCCAGACTCGGACCATACTCGGACTGCTTTTTATTGCCATGGTATTCAAACAAGTATACATAGTGTATAGGTTGTACACTAGATGGCGCTGCATGTATCACCATAGGTGTCTTAATTTTAATATCATTCTAACACCCCCACTATATTAAAGTTATTACATCAAGTCAATCTAACTTATTAAACTTTTTCAACAAATAATCGATATACTTTTCTTGGCTTAAAGTTATGACTCCCTTATCTCTATTTATTAACATACCCAGACATTCTCTTGCTTCTCCCAAATCCTTAAGTCTAAACCTTGAATTTAATTCTAATTTTAAACTTTCACTTTCCCTAATATTATTTGAGAATACAAAGAAATCATCTACATATAACGCAATAACAGTTATCAAGTTATTATCAAGTTTTGTATACAAGCATGGTTCATATTTCGATCTCTTATAGCCTATTTTAATGAGAACATCATCTATTTTCTTATTCCAAGCTCTAGATGCTTGCTTGAGACCATATACAGCTTTTCTTAGTTTACAAACTTTTGAATCATCTACAATAAAACCTTCTGGTTGTCTCATATATACAGTTTCAGATAAATCTCCGTTTAAAAAAGCGGTTTTTATATCTAAATGCGTAATATTCATGTCCAAATTAGCTGACAATGCTATTAAAAGTCTTAACGTGGAATGTCTTAGTACAGGCGCAAATGTTTCTTCATAATCAACACCATACCTTTGCGTAAAGCCTCTTGCCACTAATATTGCTCGATAGCACAATTTTCCCGCACTATCACACTTCTTTTTAAACACCCACTAGTCCACTATTGTTTTCTTCTCCGGTATCTCCGTCAGCTCCCAAGCTCCATTCTCGTTGAAAGAATCCATCTCGTCCTGCATGGCCTCCTTCCATTTATCTGCATCTGGACTGTTCATAGCTTCTGTTACGGAAATTGGATTTTCGTCTAAACATATTTCTTCATTTTTACAATAATATGTCACAAAATCGGTAAAGGTCTTTGGTTTGGGTACTCTCTGGGATCGTCGTACATCGGTTTCTGTCATATCAATTGTCTCATCAGCAACGTAATCACTATCATCCTCCCGATCTGCATCTAGATTATCTGGATAATTTTCAATTTTATCATCATTCGTAGCCCCCACTGAATCTGTGTCCTTCAATTGAACTTTTTCATCTTTTGTTTCCACTTCAGTATTTTGCACGACAACTTCCAATTTTTCCTTGGTCGTTTCAATGATGGTCACGTCTCTGCTTAGAATGACTGAATTATTAACAGGATCATATACTCGATATCCCTTTGTATTATCCCCATATCCTACCAAAATCATTCGTTTTGCCTTTTTATCCCATTTTGTTCTTTTTGCTTTTGCAACATGCACCATAGCTACGCTACCAAATATTCTTAAATGGCTCACGTCCGGCTTTCTTTTGAACCAAATCTCATATGGCGTTTTGTCGTTCAAACCAGCAGCAACAGATCGGTTTCTTATATAAACAGCTGTGCCAACAGCTTCAGCCCAAAACTGTTTTTTCAGATCTGCTTCAAAGAGTAAGCATCTGGCTTTCTCTACTACCGTTCGATTCATTCGCTCAACCATACCATTTTGCTCAGGTGTATAAGCGTTCGTCGTCTGGTGCACGATTCCATTTTTTACTAGAAAAGTTTCAATGTTCTTTCCACAAAATTCTCCACCATTATCGGTTCTCAATATTTTTATTTTAATACCTTTCTGATTTTCAACCATGGTTTTGAATTCAATGAATTTCTTCATGACTTCGTCCTTTGTCTTTAAAAAATATACAAAAACCATTCGACAGAAATCATCTTCAAACAGTAAAAAATACTTTGATCCACCAATAGATGTCGTTTCCATCGGTCCACATAAATCTGCATGAATTATCTCCAGTATCGGATAAGCCCTGGTACCTTTATTTTGAAAGGATAATCTGGCTTGTTTCCCTTCGCAACATACTACGCAATTCTCAGCATCAGCTTTTATGCCTCCTTTACATTTTATTCCTTCCACAACACCTTTTTCCATCTTAGCCAAATATTTATTATTCAAATGACCAAATCTGCGGTGCCATATTTCGCTAGAAGCAGTTGAAGACATAGCTAAATAACAATGACTTGATTTTGACACGTTTAATCTGTAAACATTATCCACTAAGTCAGCTGTTGCTATCAACTCTCCTTGCTTGTTGGTAATTTTGCAGCTCTTTTGATTAAATTCAACAATATTTCCTTTTTTTATAAGTTGACTCACCGAAAGTAGGTTTGTTGTTAATTCAGGAATACACAGTGCTTCTTTCACCACTACCTCGTGTTCTCGATCGCCCACTGCTGTCTTCAAATGAACATCTCCCACGCAGCTAGCACGGACTCGTGTCTGATTGGCCACAACAATTTCTTGGATGTTTCCAGGATCGCGAACGTTCTGCAACCACTCCGAATTCGCCGTTAAGATGGACGCTTGCTCCCGAATCCACATACCACTCGTTCTTGTTGAATGAGCCGCTCAAAAATACCGCACTAAAAGCGTTGACTTTATTTTCCTTTTGTCCATTTTCAGCTTTGTTAGGGCACTTATTTTTAAAATGTCCAAACTGTTTACAACCGTAACACTGCACATTTCGTTTGTCCCGCGACTTTTGCTCGCCACTGTACTTCCCGGTATTCCCGCACTTTCCTCGTATACCCGAATTGCTTGTATACTTCCCGGCAAAAGCACTACCCGTACCAGTGTCTGACTCCATGTCCATGAGCTTTGTTTTGATAGAATCTGCTGTGATCTTTATCCCCGAGTGTTCGATGGCTATTATCATAGGTGCGTATTTCTCAGGTAAACCCGCCAAAAGAAGTGATCCAATCCATTCTTCATCAATGTTGAAACCCGTACCTCTTAACTTTTGCGCGATATCGATTATCTGATTCACATACGATCCCATGGTATCACTGCTCTCTAGCCTCGTCGAGATCAGCGTTCTTAACAAACTTATTCGCCTCGTAAAACCAGTGTCTGCGTACAAGTTTTTAAGTTTATCCCACACGTCGATTGCTGTCGTTGCTTGTTTTATATGCACATATAACGATGCATCTATCGATAAAACCAGCTTTGCTTGGGCCTTTTTGACTTTGTTCGCATCCTCTTCGGTTCCCAGGATACACTCTTCCAACCCGTCGAGAATCAAAAAGTTCTTTATGGCAAACGCCCATTCTTCGTAGTTTTCCCTGCCGGTCAACTTTGGCACACTCGACAAATTCACTGCCACCGACATTACACCGACCGTTCTAACTTTACTTATCACAATCTAGTCCTTTTGGGGTTCTGGGGTCTGGGCCCATAACCTGTTGAAGCGCGCAGCTAGATAGTAGAAAAGTTAGGTTAAATAAAACACGTCAGTTCGGATTGACTCGCAGACTCAGACCGATGACTCAGACTGATTTTTATTGCCATGGTATTCAAACAAGTATACATAGTGTATAGGTTGTACACTAGATGGCGCTGCATGTATCACCATAGGTGTCTTAATTTTAATATCATTCTAACATATATAATATAACATATTATCGTAGATAATATAAACCTGCTTGTGACAGCATGATGTGCACTTAGCTTGCATGTGATAGCAATGCTCATAATATATACGTATTTACATATATATTGTATAACATATTATCGTAGACAATAGTATAAACCTGCTTGTGACAGCATGGTGTGCAATTAGTTTGGTTGTGATAGCATTGCTCATAATATATTGCCTTGTGTGTGAACAAAGTCCGGCAATATACTTGCCACAATATAAACCTGATTGTGACAGCATAGTTGACAAATAGCTTACTTGTGATATCAATGCTCATAATTAATATTCATATACAGGGTCCTGCAACTAAGCTCCCGTCTTCTGTAGCTTACTTACTCATTAAGCTAAGAGTTTGTTATTTTGCAGGCTTACCCTGTACTTCAAGGTACAATTCAAGAAATTATTTTTTATTATACAGGGTGTTCCAAAAATGTGCAACGCCATGGTAATATATTTTTTTAAATTGCATGCTATACATTTTTCTGCACATTTGGAAGCCTTTTATGGTTGCCTACATATAACCAAAATTTTATTGAAATCGGTTGAGTGACAGCAGCGGAAAAAAATAAAAACCAAAAAAAATTGATTTTGCATCGTAGGGTTTAAAAATCAATAAAAACCACGTTAATAAAATTTTGCGACGTGCTTATTAAGTTAGATGTAATAGTCTCGTTAACCAAGTGACATTGATCCAAATTATACAGGCTGACCAAAATCGACTGCCAAACTTGTCAACTTCAAAGAGCGCTATTGTTGTTATTTTAAATTGGAACCCATATTTTTTTTTAGGTGAAACGATGCGAAATTAAAGAATAAATATTGTTTCTGAATACAACCCCATCACAATTCCCAATATTTTAAAAGTTATTCGCCAAAAACTCATTTTTCAACGTTTCCAACGGCAATTTTAGGTAATAAATATCGCACGTGGATTTGAAAAACTATTTATTACATAAAATATAACGCAGAGAGGTATTTTAGATTTTGCTGTACTTAATTAAGAAGTTATTCAATTGCTTAATTTACTGAAAAATTTACCTATAGCCACATTTGCGTCCTTACCGCTATAGGTAAATTATGCAGTAAATTTAGCATTTGAACAACACTAAATACACTCAAATCTAAAATACGTCTATTATTTTTTATGAAATAAATTGTTTTTCAAAGCCACGTACGATATTTATTATCTAAAATTTCCGTTGGAAACGTTGAAAAATGAGTTTTTGGCGAATAAGTTTTAAAATATTGGGAATTGTTATGGGGTTGTATTTAGAAACAATGTTTATTTTTTAATACTGCATCATTTCACATAAAAAAATGTATGGGTTCCAATTTAAAATAAGAACAATAACACGCTTTGAAGTTTGACAAGTTTGTTGACATACTTGGGAATTAGCTTGTTTGCTCATATTATACGAGTAGATGTTATGATATTATTTACATATAACAAAAATACTCACGTTTTTTAAAACGCATTTGTTTGCATGAATAATACAATCCGCTATTATAATTGTTTTCCAAACAAAAGAGGAGGTATATATGGAAGAAGAAATATTGTCGCAGGTACTAATGGCGCCTACTAGTAGGTGTCAGTTACCGCGGGCTCAAAGCTAAATCCAGTAGCTACTGCTGGAATCTCGCGAGTTCATATCAAATGAGACAATAGATGACAATCTAATTTGACTCAAAGTGGAGACAGCTCTGTTCAGCTATATGTAGGGTGTTAACAGCAAGGTTGCAAAAGGAGAGGGTGTAGAATCCACTCAACGATTTATAAAGGGTTTGAGCGATTCAAAAACAAAATCAGACGGGAGCTTGCGGCTTACAATTTAAGCAAGGGTTTTAATGTGGCCATAATGAAAGTCCCAACAAATTAATGGTAATTTGACGTGATTTTTTCATCTAAGAATACCAAAAATTAGTATGAAAGGAATGGTCAAAGAAGTTAAATATCAAGGGTCCCTCTCAGACAAAGTCCAAAGGACCAGATCAGAGTGAACAGCGTGAACAATCAAAGACTCTCTACACAAGAACCAGTACCTACGCAGGGTATACGTCGCACCCAACGCAATGAACGGATAGGGGCGAAGAACATTAAGTAAATGTACAGGTTTGAAAACTGCTAGACTTTGAGCCTTTCTTACAGTAGTTCAGTGGTGTAGTCGTAAAATAAATAGTACCGGGGCGCTTTACAAAGTGCAGGACAATGATAAGAAATGAGAGTGGTCAATAAATAAAGCTACACACTGAGATGTCATAGACCACGTGGGTGCTCTTTTTAGTTGAAATCATCTCTAGCGACAAGTGTTGGCTGTGTACAATAGGGTGGTCCAAATTTATACATTGCAAAATATTTTTTTTTGCCGGAGGGCAACGCTCCCGCACAATCAGTTCCATTTCCGAAAAAAAAATCCCCTAAATTTGAAAAAAATCGGTTAACGTTAACACGTGCCACCGAGCACCTCAAATTTCCCATTTAAAATACATTCGAAAAATGCATATTTTTTCCCTTGCTTCACGTTTTGGATTTAGAAAAAAAGTTCTGGGAGATAATCAGCAGTACCCTAAAAATAAGGCAACATTTTCCACAAATTTACATGTTTACAAAGTTACGTGATTTATTATTTTTCTGACAGAAATTACTATTTGGATTATTGACGTTTTTCTCATTCCTTAACTAATTTAAAAATTAAAAAATTGTTTAAACAATTACCATTTGTTTAAACAAAAATATACGATGTTACGAACTCATTTTTCCATTTGTTGCAAACATTATTAAATTATTGCTTTTTTGTCATTTATTAACTAATTAGAAATTGTTTAAAGTTTAAACAATTACCATTTGTTTAAACAAAAATATATGTGGTTACGCACATATTATACTAAGTTTGCAAAAATAATTAGACTTTTGTTATTTATTGTTTTTTACTAATTTGGGATTGGCTAAACAAATACCATTTGTGTAAACAAATATATACATTGTAATGGACATAATTCTCTATTTTTTTACATAAATTATTATTAGATTTTTGGCAGTTTTATGACGTTTAACTAATTTGTAATTGTTTAAACAGATACTATTTGTTTAAAATGATATACATTATTACGGATATATTTCTTATATTTATTGTAGAAAATTAAATTATTGGCATTTTCTGTCATTTATTAACGATTTTGCAATTCTTTAAACAAGCTCCATTTTTTTAAACAAATATTTTTCTTGTTTTTCCTTTTGTAGAAATTATTATTGTTACATTGTTGGCATGTTTTTTGTAATTTGTTACTTAATGTGCAATTGTTTGAACAAATAAATGTGTTTAAACAATAATATACAGTGTTAGTACGTATTTCTGACAAAAATTATTATAGGATTTCTGGTCTTTCTTGTACTTTTTGGAGGTTTTACGATATCGGTAAAACAAGTATTGTGGTTGCAACGCTAATTATTATTATAGGTTATAATTGAAAATTAGTTAACAAATTTGGCAAGAAAAAAAATACTAGAAATACAATAATAATTTTTACCAAAAAGATACGTCAGTACCTTTGTATATTTTTGTTTAAACAAATGGTATTTCATTAAATAATTGCAAACTAGTTAATTAATGACAGACAATGCCAACAATCTAATAATAATTTCTCAAAAGAAGAAAAATATGTCCGTAACATTGTATATTTTTGTAAGCAAGTGGTATTTGTTTAAACAACTGCAAATTAGTTAGTAAATGATAAAAAATACTCCTAATAATAATTTCCTTTAAAAATAGAAAATATGCCCGCAAAATTGTATGTATCTTTGTTTAAACGAATGGCATTTGCTTAAACAGTTGCTAATTAGTTAATAAATGACAGAAAAATATGTCAATAATCCAATAATAATCACTTCTACCAGAAAAAATAATAAAACACGCAACATTATAAAATTGTAAACTTGGGGAAACTTTTGTCTCATATTTAGGGTACTATATGACGAGGGTAGGGGGTGGTGAACAAAAGAATTGTGGTTTTGGATTTGTTCCTTGGGGAGTTCTGGATAATTTCTGGTAATCGCTTTATTTCCGCTACTTTTTTTCTAAATCCGAAACGTGAAAAAAACAAGGAAAAATGCAATGTATTTTAGATAGGAAATTTGAGGTGCTCGGTGGCACGTGTTAACGTTAACCGATTTTTCAGACCGCGGCAGACAAGGCGCCTATTACATATCGTAGTTTAATCATATTGTAATTTATGTAGTACTATCATACCTGTTACTTTTCCTTATTATTTTGTGCTGTGGAGAAAACTAAAAAAAGTGCCAGGGCGCGCCCTGGTTGCAATAAAAAGTACCGGGGCGCCGCCCTGGCGCGCCCTGGCACGACTACACCCCTGCAGTAGTTGATGTAACGTTACTAAAATTAAGATGGCAAATTAGCTCGGATGTTGGGTAAGTTTGGTTTTTGTAACATGTCCCGTCCAAAATATTGTGCCTACAAGGGGAGAATTGGTTAATATTAACATATATTAACATATCCTCAAATGTATAAAAGATGGTGATATTCCGGAGGGATGAAGATTTTAAATAAATTACAGCGATGACCTGGAAATTACTCAGGGACTATTGCGTAGCTAGCGCAATGCTCTAACAAACTGAGCTGTCATTCTCAGTTTTTATTAAATTGGTAAAAATTACTAAATGGCAACTTTAGACACCTATTTACCAGTCGCTGTAAGAGAATCGGATAAAAAATATCTAGATTTAAATTTAACAATGTACCTTATCAATGTCATTGTATGCCGCTTATATTATCCTCTGCTTAGCTATTATTTTATCAAAATAATGAAACGCTGGTGAAAGATTAGAAATTTTTTTTGCCGGTTAGTTACCTGAATGATTTTCTGCTCTAAAATAAAACAGCAAAGAATTGTCAGAAAAGGTTAACGATACAATTAAACTGCCAGAATATTTGAGATATGGAATTAACTATCATAAACGTAAACTACATAGTATATATTATGCTCTAGGGAAGAAATACTTTTAGGTTGCATTCATAATTCCGTTACAATAGCAATTTCGTTGCCAAATAAAAAAAAAATATGGGGGAATTTTGTCTTACCGTAACACACTCAAGAAATAAATATGTGCAAAATACGTGAATTTACAAGATTCTTAGGTGTAAAGACTTCAGCCGGTGCCGCTGGACGCTATGATGACTCTTTATGAAACCTTTCGATTTAATTTTTGAGGATTGATTTTTTGAATTGAGGCTTTAATGCTGTAATAAACATCTCTGATAATCTTTCGAAAGGCGTCATTAGTGGGTACAGAATAACCCCAAAACAATTCGAAAAAATCCACAAAACTTTATATTATTCAGATGCGTTATAAAATCGGATGGGGTATTGGGAGACTGAGAAAAATTAGAACAGAGTTTTCTATATATTTATTTAGAATTACTGGCTCCATTTTTTAAGTAGAGATTTTTAAGTAGGTTTTCCAAAAACACATCAAACTGTAATATTATATGTAGTGTTGATAATACGACACCCTTATCTTATATCATCTGTAGGGACAGTAATTTTACCATCTAGTTAGGTTGGCCAGGGAGACTTGGATATGGTGCAAAGCAAAAATATTTACTTACAGGCATCTTTAGACAAACATGAGAGTTCAGTCGAGAATGGGATATAACGGTACAAAAGGGGAGTTAAGCTGCTACTTTTGGGATATGATAGTTAAGTTTGAAAAGCCAAAAATTGATATTTGGCATTTCGGACGAACACAAATTGTAGAATTTTATTTTGTGCTTGTAATATACCGAAAGTCTTGTCAATTGGAATAGTGGTCCTTCTTTGGCCCTCACAGCTGTTGTACAAGTCATTGTAGAAAGCTGGACACCTGGAGCGTCTTAGATATCGATGTTTCAATGTTAGAATCCAACGGTATTTGTTTTGGAATGATCAATAATTAATATTTGACTAGCAGCCATATTGCAAATTTTGGTGATTAGCAGAAGGTTTTAGAGCTTTATTAAAGGCGCGTTTGGGTTACGACCGAGTTTGTCAAAATATAACGTTACCTGGGAATCGGAGATAGTCCCAGGGTATGTACAATGTACATGACATATTGGAGCTGTTGTCCACCAAACTTGCAGTGTTGATGGCACTTAGCTACTACATGACGTAATTATTTGCATAATAAAAGCAATGAACTGTTGGAATTGTCTTAGAAAATGGCAAGCGGATAATAACATCCGAGCCAATCAGACGGCCTACTCTGAAACTGCCATATTTCCAGCAAAATCGCAATATATGCGCAGTAACTGCTGGTGTACAGTACTGTAATAAAACTAAGTATTACAAAAAATCCTAGATGATAATAATAAAAGTGGATTGAGATGTAAACATTTCCGTCTCACATTACAAACCAGGCGCCTCCACATTACCCGCTGCTGAACTTACTGCTTAATTACAGTAAGATTAACAAGGAGACGGATAGATAACTCTAATACTTTTGTAAATTTTAGATAAGTCACCAAAAGTTATAGTCGGCAGTTTTTTGTTTTTTTTTCGGAAACAATTAAAAATAAATTTGTTAATAATGTTAACATACGTAGAAGATAGTTTAATATTAGCTTTATTAGGATCATAGGAAGATAATTTGGTGTTAATAATTTGGATTATCGTTTGTTGAAACAAACCTTCTTATGTGGGAGAAATAAAGTTTTGCTGTTTATATCTCTAAACATCTACAATGTATTATTTATGAGACGAGGCTGTAATATAATTACAAGATCAAACGAACTTACCTAAGTGAAGTTCGATCTTGATTATATGAAGCCTGGTCGAAATAAATAATCACCCACCACTCCCTAATAGCCCCTTAATTAACAGCAAACATTTTTTTCCCAGAGTGTGAAGAAATGAAATAGTGAATCAGGCATATGCCCGCAGCCGGCGCAGCAGGTAGCTTTTTCAGTTTTTTTACTCTAAACGTATGATTCAGTACAAGAATAGAAGGTACTACAATGTATTATTTATTTCGACGAGGCTTCATATAATCAAGATCGAACTTCACTTAGGTAAGTTCGTTTGATCTTGTAATTTTATCGAGGTAAGAGCATCATTGTAAATGAACATGCCAACTGAAGATACAGTATTTTCTACATTGCTCAACATTTGTAATAATGGACTTTTCTGTATTACACAAGATAAAATTAGATAACGGAGCCTCGGATATTCGGCGCTATACTTCAGGGTACCGTCCCGAATTCGGCGGGACAGTCCCGAATTTTGGCTACTTATTCCGCCCCAAAGAGAGAGCCAGAGTGCGTCCCTCTTTTTGAAAATAGTACTGCATTGTCCAGAATTTCAAACTCAATCTAATAATTTGGTTAGGTCATTTAGTAACTTCATACTTCGCCTTATTAATGAAATGACACGCATCTACAAAAAAACTTACTGAGATATTTTCATTTCATTTCTAATGTATTGCCCGACGAGTAAGGTACTTTTAAAGCTACATGTGTGAATATTGTAGGTAAATAGTTTATAAATACAACAGATCTTAGATTTTTATGTGAAATTCAAATATATTATAATATAGGGTTATTTCATGTGAAATCGCACACAAAATGCCATTTTTGACCCGTGGTCCCTCCGATTTTGACGAAACTTGCAGGATGTGCTACAATACAATTTATAAAAATAAGTTTCATTATTGGTTATCATTACAGTCGAGCATTATGCACTACAAAGTAGTTATTTTAGTTCGCACTTAGATACGTACGATCATACTAGATAAAACTTCACGAAACGTGTTAAAAGTCACTCAGCCTATCAATGAAATTATATCAATCTTACTCAATCCTTCACCTAAGAGAAAAATAAAATGGATTGGGGAAAGTATAATTTTCTATCTTTATTTCTTTATAACTCTAATCACAAAGTATTTTAGTTAGTTTGCAAGTGTTTTAGTAGGTAGTTGCAATGTTGACGATAAATATTTGAACATATTTATTTACGTACACCCTCGATTCCCGCCTTGGAGTATTAAAACGTTGGTAGTTTCATTGCAACCAAATATTTTTTTTTATTTTTTTATTTAGGGGTGAAAGAGCAGCCCATGCTACCAATGCGATAGTATATATGATCGCAAGAGATAACCAACCCTTAAACACTACTGAGAAAGAAGGTTTCAAATATTTAATAAAAACTGTCGCACCGCTCTCTATTCCCTGGACGAAAAGCAGTTACAGAACTAATAGACAAAACATATGATAACTTCTCCTCATTAATTAAAAACAAATGTTTGCGTATTAATAATTTTGTATTAACCACTGATATATGGACGGAGACTATGAATACGAAAAGTTTTCTGGGTCTTACAGTACATTTTTATTTTACCGGTAATTGGACAGTGTGATTATAGGAGTCCTAGAATTAAACGAAATTACATTTCTTCATGTTTGGGAACTCTTTGTCAAGAGTGGAATGTCCAACTAGACAAAGTAACGCCTGTAGTTACTGACAATGGTTCTAATATAGTAAAAAAAAATATAGTCAAGTGTTGTTGCCGCTGAGAAGTTTAGAAAGGCGCAAAGAAAGGGCAACATTTTAAAGCTTATACAATCAGTGCCTACGAGGTGGAATTCAGTATATTACATGTTGGAAAGGTTTTTACTGCTTATGGACATATAAATGACATACAATATAACTACAAAATTAAAAAGCTCTTGTGATGCTAAATGCGACTGAAATAGCTATAGTTAGGGACATAATTGAATTTTTTTAACCTTTCGAGGAGGGTTCAAAACAAATTTGCGGTGAAAAATATATAACCGCAAGCAAAATTATACCAATTGTAAATTGTCTCCAAAAAAGGATTATGAACAAGGATTATGAAATAGAGGATATAAAATTACTTGCAGCCGCAACATTAATTGACCAGCGATTTAAAAAAAAATCGTTTCAACAACGTAATAGCCTGCTCACAAACTATTAAATGTATAAGTGATTATTGCAAATCACAAGAAAAATTACTAACAAATACCATTGCAGAACAAAAGGAAACTATCGCAGATGCCGGCATTGTCTGGAGTTATCACCAAGAGCTGGTTAATAATAGCATTATACCGTACGTTTCCCCGAACGCTAGACATAGCATTTACGGAAGAACGGCAACAACGCTCTCCCCACTCGGCGTATTTGTCAGCGGCTAAGCGGTTCCCCGGTGCGCGCTTCGGTCAGGGTTGCCAACTGTACGATAATTATCGCACCGGCACAGTAATCTTGTTAATTGTACGATATACGATCCAGGCACATTATCCTACCACAATAATACGGTAATTTGACTTACAAACAATATAAAAACTTGTGACGTTAAGAAATTCAGATAAAAATAGATAATTCCTTGCTTAATGCTTTTTGCCCGTGCGCCCTCTATCTCGTAGTAGTGGCGCTAGCATTCCGGCAGTTACACTTATGCAGCTATTCTTTTTCAATCATCTTGATGCGTATATGTACAATGTACATCCAAAGATAAAAGAATTATAAGATACGTCACTAGACAAGAAAACGCGGTTCGAGAGTGAGATAAATTTGGTCAACAAAAAGATGGCTACCAACAGCTGATTGTGTTTGTATACTGGCGGGTGACATCGGGTGACATAACCTTACTTTGGTGTTTAAGTTTATTGGATTGTGCAAGATTGTGTATGCAGTGTTTTGATAAGCATTTTAATGAGTGGTCAGTTTGTTAATATTCCATTTAGGCGACTATCGGATACGTTTTATTTTATTTATATATGTGAATATTGATTTGTTTTCATTTGCATTACATAACCTCTAATGTCGGTAATGGTCGGTAACGTTGCCGTCCATCGTGCATTGTATTCGTTAGTTTAAAAGTCCCGCCAATTCCCGCATTGTTTGGTCAACTATTTAAAGCCCACATGCGTTCAAGGTCAACGAATGTGGACCCCACTAAATCAACGGAGCCGACCCGAAGCGTCGTATCTTTCTATTCTCTTATCTTTGGTACATCCCCGTATTCCCTGTATGTACATTTATTATTCATATTGCATACTCGAGGTAGAGGAAGAGATTAGAGAATAAAAATTAAACTATATCTGCTGTATTGAAGTTGCATTGAAATGTCGTCGTCTAGTGAGAGTGAAATCAAAACAACTAGTGCGTCTATGAAACGTGCCCTCAGAAAGCAGGTAACAAACTTCCATAAATTAAAAAAAAAACAGTTTATATATACATACTACTTCTTTTGAGAACAGAAATTTCGCCCAGCTTGGGTTGATTTCCCAGAATTTAACGGATGGCTCTATTCTGTGGACAACGACTCTTTCAAAGCACAATGTGTTTGGCGCAAAAAAAAGTTAACGTGCTTAAAAAACCATGCCAATTCGGGGCAACATAAAGCCAACTGCAAAATGAGACGCCACAAAAACCTCAATTATTGACAAATTTTGGTCCCAAAATCACAATCTTCGACAAGCCAGGATGAAGTTAAGGCAGCGGAAATAAAATTATGTGAATTTCTGGCAGAACACAATATTTCCTTTCGAGCCATGGACCACGTTTGTACTGTGTTGACCAAAGTCTTCCCGGATTCAAAAATTGCCAAGATCTTATCGGTAAAACGTACCAAAGCAAGAAATATAACAAATGTTATTGCAAAGAGCCATAAATCCGAGCTAATTAAAAAGTTAAAATATTCAAAATTTAGTATATTAGTGAACGAATCTACAGATCTCTCGGTAATAAAAACGGCGTGCATTGTAGTTCGCTTTTATTCGGAAGAATGTGAAAAAGTTCAAACATTATTGTAGAAAATTGTTCCCACATATACAGAAGAATGGGACATAGAAACCCAGGGCACAGCTAATCATTTACACAATTTGATTATCGACACATTTGTGAAAAAACAAATTCTCTTAGAAAATGTAGTTGGTTTCGCCTCAGATGGCTGCAATTTAATGATGCGGTAACATAACTGGGAACATAACATAACAGTTGATTCCCGCTTTAAGGATGCATCCCTGGTATAGTCATCTTTAAGTGCATTTGTCATTCGCCGCACATGTGCTCCAGTCAAGCATGTGACGACGTGTGAAGATTTAGCCAGAAACATTTATAATTTCTTTAAGGTACCTACATTACTTTATTGTTTAATTTCTGTGTTTACTAAGATAAATTCTTTCAGGCAAGTAGTAAAAGACAACAGGAATTCCGACAATTTCAACAGTTTGCTGCAGTGGAAGTACACAAGCTTCTCAGACGTTTTTTTTGTTAAAATTCCTATATATTTTATTCGAACAGTGGTCAGCTCTCCAATTATTTATTAATGAAAAATATTTACATCAACATCGCTTGGCCACGGAACAAGCCCACAAACGTTTAAATGATCCCTTTGTCAAATTATATTTTATTCTTCTAAATTTTGTTCTTCCCAAAATTAATATATATATATATATATATATAATATATATATATAATATATATACTCAATTAATAAATTTTTATTGGCCGTGTTATAATAATGTAACAAGGTAAATATTTGGGAAAACGGCAAAGTTTTTAGTTTTTTTGTTACATTATAATATATATATATATATATATATATATATATATATATATATATATATATATATATATATATATATATATATATGTGTATATATATATGTATACGTGTTAAGTTGTCACCTCCGGGATATAGAGAAGGCTACCTAGGCTCCGGGTGTTCCAGATAATATATTATTGATCTGATTGCATATTTTTAATGAGGGGAACTTTCGCTACGCGAGCATCAAAAGAGGGGAAACGATTTTTGATTTTTTAGTTTGTCATATATAAGGTACACAAAGGTTACGAAGTAACCTCCGCAGTTTATATATGAACGGAAACTGATGTGTCGCTGATAACTCCAGCGGTGTTGCCAAACCTACGGAGGTCACAATAGGCTATTATTATATAGCATGTATATGATAGGCCGTAAACTCGCTTTTATTATTATTATTATATTATTATATTATTATATAGATTTATATATTTATATATATATATATATAAGGAGAATGGAAGTTTGTCGGGCAATTCGGTCATACGAAGAAGCAACCGTAGACACGTGTGTGTGTGTGTGTGTATGTATGTCTGTGTGTGTAAACGATTTTTGTAGCGACGATTCCGGAGAAACTACTGAAGGTATCGGGACGAAAGTTCATATTAAGAAATTTTATGACCAAACTTAGAGCTGAAAAGATTTTGGTTCAAAATGGTCCAAAGAAACTGGCTGTTTCCTCTAAGCATTTTGCAAATGAGCAGCTATTTCTGTAATTTCGTCAAAATAGTTAAATAATAAATTAAAGTAGAGGAAATTTTGAGTAATTTATGCCAGTTCCATTATTCCAGTTCCAAACAACTCGAGCGCCAATTTTTGTCTTATAAAACTTGTATTATAATATACTATTATTTAATTGTTTATTCGTAATAGACTATTAGTTAATTTATATTTTTTTGAGAATAGCGTTTTCAGTTTTGCATATTATTTTCTGACAATAAAAGTGAATTTAGAAATTATGTATGCACCATGTACGTGCATTTTTAAGAGAAGTACAAAAGCGAGCGCACACAGTCCTGCGAACAACAAACTACTAGCTACTAGCATCGAAGCCAGGGTTGCTAACTTGTCGCGAGCGTAGTACCGTACCAGACGCATTAAATTATCGTGCGGCCTGGAAATTACCGTACCAATGGAGAGGGTGAAATGGGAAATGAACTTTTAAACACAAATACACAACTACTCAAAGACTATAATTAATTCGTCATCTTCGTCAATGCCTGTACCCACAGATGACACCGGAGCAGTACTAGTACCAGCAGTGGTAGACGGCAACTTAGTGATAGTAGAGCTTATTTTGTATTTTGGATATAATTGACTGGTAGTCATGCGACTTAACATGTCTTGGTTTGCATGAAAATTTGTGCAAGTTCCAGAAATTCTTACATAGGTACTGTTTACTTAACAGAGTACCGTTCAAAGTTGTCGTAATCAGTTTATACCGGGATTTTGTTTTAATAGTATTAGATTCTGAACAAATCCGCTCACAAGCTGTATTGGAATGCGGTAATGAGAGAATATTTAAACCAAAACGACCTAGATTCGAAAATACCACAGTGCCATTTTCACTTTTAAATTTTAGTAATTTCCCCTCAGTACATGTCAGTATCATCTTCCATATTAATTGTATCTGAAGGGAAAGTGTAATTCTGTAGAAGTCGCCATTCATCATCAATTGACTGGCGAGCTTCAGTGCACTTACTTTACTTACTTTATTTAATCGTATTTCATTTGAAATTGAGTTTTTTGGGGAAAAATATATAATTGAGATTGAATAATGTCATCAAAATTAACCCTTTTCTTAATTTCCTTACATAAGATTTTATAGAAATCTCGACATTCATCTCGTTCATTGAAATACTGCAAAGCATATTTATTACTCTGAATGTCTGCTTTTCTAAGATTGTTCATGACATCGATGCCAAGGTATATATTTGGCAAAGAATAGGAACTGTTCTCGGGATCTATATCGTACAAAGGTGTTGATGGGTATTTATTATCTAAAAAGTACAACAGCAGCTCTGTGTATTTTTCTACAATGGCAGTGAATTGTAAGTGAATTACTAATACCTTTTCTGATTGGAAAAACTGGTTGAGTCCATTAATTTTGGGAAGAACAAAATTTAGAAGAATAAAATATAATTTGACAAAGGGATCATTTAAACGTTTGTGGGCTTGTTCCGTGGCCAAGCGATGTTGATGTAAATATTTTTCATTAATAAATAATTGGAGAGCTGACCACTGTTCGAATAAAATATATAGGAATTTTAACAAAAAAAACGTCTGAGAAGCTTGTGTACTTCCACTGCAGCAAACTGTTGAAATTGTCGGAATTCCTGTTGTCTTTTACTACTTGCCTGAAAGAATTTATCTTAGTAAACACAGAAATTAAACAATAAAGTAATGTAGGTACCTTAAAGAAATTATAAATGTTTCTGGCTAAATCTTCACACGTCGTCACATGCTTGACTGGAGCACATGTGCGGCGAATGACAAATGCACTTAAAGATGACTATACCAGGGATGCATCCTTAAAGCGGGAATCAACTGTTATGTTATGTTCCCAGTTATGTTACCGCATCATTAAATTGCAGCCATCTGAGGCGAAACCAACTACATTTTCTAAGAGAATTTGTTTTTTCACAAATGTGTCGATAATCAAATTGTGTAAATGATTAGCTGTGCCCTGGGTTTCTATGTCCCATTCTTCTGTATTCAGATCAATAATATATTATCTGGAACACCCGGAGCCTAGGTAGCCTTCTCTATATCCCGGAGGTGACAACTTAACACGTATACATATATATATACACATATATATATATATATATATATATATATATATATATATATATATATATATATATATATATATTATAATGTAACAAAAAAACTAAAAACTTTGCCGTTTTCCCAAATATTTACCTTGTTACATTATTATAACACGGCCAATAAAAATTTATTAATTGAGTATATATATATATATATATATATATATATATATATATATATATATATATATATATATATATATATATATATATATATATATATATATATATATATATATATATATATATATATATATATATATATATATATATATATATATATATATATATATATGTATACGTGTTAAGTTGTCACCTCCGGCATATAGAGCAGGCTACCTAGGCTCCGGGTGTTCCAGATAATATATTTTTGATCTGATTGCATATTTTTAATGAGGGGAACTTTCGCTACGAGAGCATCAAAAGAGGGGAAACGATTTTTGATTTTTTAGTAAGTCATATATAAGGTACGTAAAGGGTACGAAGTGACCTCCGCAATTTATATATGAACGGATACTGATGTGTCGCTGATAACTCCAGCGGTGTTGCCAAACCGACGGAGGTCACAATAGGCCATTATTATATAGCATGTATATGATAGGCCGTAAACTCGCTTCTCTCAAAATAAACACTCACTTTTAGTAATTAATTATTTATTAAGTATTTAGCACTAATATGAATATTATATATTACAGAGGATGATTAAGTATTACACGGCAATATTCATGGGACATGGTTATAGTTTCTAACAAAACATAATTGGTTTTATTAGAACTTTTCTAATGGTATTAACATGTTTTTAACTCGGATAACTAAGTTCTAAGTGTAATATGGTTACTGTGCAACAACTAATTACCCTATTTATATGTTTTGTCGCGCTGTAAGTCAAAGTACCCAACTAGTTTTATTATTTTATTTCTTGATGATTTTTTTATTTATTACTTACGTCGGCCGTCGCAACGTAGGCCAATGTACAACGGTGAGGACACACTACAAATACAATGAACTGATGTGTGCAAGTCCAATTTAAATTTATTAATTAGTTTTTGAGTTATATCGATACTAAACTAATAATTTTATGCTTATTTCTTATCCCAGTTAAAGCTTTTTGACAAAAAATAGAAATAGAGCTGCCACCGCCGAGCCGTCAACCTTCATGCGTGGTCAGCGCTTTATTGTTAACCAATTCTTTACAAGCTTTCCATTGCCGTTTAAAATTGTACAAAGTCCGTTGTTGTGCTTGGTCTAAATACGTGCATTGACGGTAAAACTATGGAAGAAATTGATTGGAATAAATAGAAACTGTTACTGAAAAAATCGCGGGCACGCCAAGTTTTATTTACCAACTACATACACATTTTTATACCCCCCCCCCTATTTACTGCGGTATGGTCTATTGAGTTTGACCAGAGTTGGGCATTTGGCAATCGAGTGATTGAGTAACAAGTGATGATTAAATTATATTAATTAGTTAAATTAATCATCAGTCGTTGTGATGGGTTACGATTGGTCACTCATCGGATTGAGTGATGATTTTTTACTCACCACTCATAACTGCCGTACACGATGGAATATTCATCACTGATTACTCGCGATAACGCGCAAAAAGTGATGACTGTTCAATAGAAATTACACTGTTTTAAAACATAATAGAAACTCGATATACTTGCACACTGATGAAAGTAAAATAGAGGCGCGGATACAATTTATCATACAATCCCACAAAATCTAAGTCTTTAAACCAAAACTTACCTTTTTTTATAGATATGTGTTAAAAAAATTTGTTCGACATTTATTTTATTCGATTTGGAGATCTGGCTTGATTTGTTCTGAATGAAGATTACTAAGAACAATTAGAGCCGCATTTATTTTTTTAGGTTAGAGATAATTGCACTGTTGTTTTCACCAGACAGTGAAACTGAAAAAGAAAATTAAAAATAAAATAAACAATTATATAAATATAAACAAAACACTCCTTTGATTTATAAATTTTGAAGTGTAAAGAAAGAGGCATATATGATTTCGCAGTTCAATAATCCACCTAATTACAGTATAGAATGCTTTCTTCAGTTTTCTTTTTAATTATATCAAGAATTTTATGGCACGTTACATACGTACACGTCGTACACGTTCAACGTACATTCCAAATCACATTGAATGGTACATTGGTACATTGGTGGTAACATTATCAAAAATTAATGAATTTTTATCGCGCATTTAGATTGCACACCATTTAAAGAATACACTGTAAAATCATGGAACAAAGAAATTCGAAAAATTAACTATTAACCAATGGTACGTCATTTTAAAGAGGAGAAATGAGTGCACTATAGAAAATAATTTGTGAAAAATATGTACGTGAAAGATGTACGTATGCGAGATGGTTAAAAAAGTTTCCGATAATCGTGATATAATTGGCTTCGACGAGCCGCTCGACTTTTAGCTGTCGAATCAGTAATTTTTCCAATTATTTTCTGACAGTTTTACAGTCAATGTATTCTTTAAATGTTGTGCAATCAATATATGCAATAAAATAATAATTCATTTTTGAAAACGGTACACCAGATTGTACCCGTAATAAGTGGATCACTATAGAATAGGATATAGTTCAAAACAGTTATTATTAATGCATTTAGTTTAATTTAGCACATGAGTTCAATTCACTTTAGTCAAAATAAAAATATAAAACGTTTATTAAGGTAAGAATTTATTCTCTATAAAAATGTATAATTATTATAAGATAAAGCTGGATAAATTAACAAACAAAGTATACACACATTACATTTACCGTAATGTGGGTTTACTTTGCTAATAAAATTTATTAAATTGTATTTTCTTTTTAATATTTTTAAAACAATATTAAGCAGTCGCTACCGGCTGTCAAAATTGAAACACTTGTTTCTACGATTAATGAGTGATAAGGGATTCTTACATTTATGATTGACGAGTAATGACTGAGTGACGAGTGATTTCACTAATCATGAGTGTTACTCATCTCAGGTTAGTTGAGTGATGCCCAACTCTGAGTTTGACGCAAAATTATCGATCGGTCTGTCCGTCTGTCTGTGTATACGATAACAATGCAATTGTTTATTTTAGTACTTTTTTTTGTGCAGAACGATGCATAAAATTCAAAAAAATAATTCGATACAGGATGTTCCATTTAAAAAATTACCTTTCTTAGGAAAACCTGTTTGCTATATTTTGTTGCAGATTATGACCAACCTGCACACAATTTGGATATGGCAGGTAATCACGCTAATAGAACGTTTCTTAATTAATCATAATCTAAGCCAGCACAATAAAAGTAAAAACCGGTATTGATATATACAATTTTTCTCAGACTTATGTAGACCAATAAATCAAAAAGTATAAAGTTTACGGTATGTAATGTTATTTTTCATTGCCGTAAAATTTTGCGAGGAATTAAAAATTGTGCCGAAATATAGGTTGTTCCATTTAACAAAACATAAGTTTAGTTTGGTACTGTGTTATGGAGCAGCCTGTATACACGCTAATAGTTTTGAAATGTGCGCCTCGACTTTGTGTATATTGGAGTGAAATCAGTTTTAAAATACCGTCATTAACAGAGGCACAATCTTCCAAGATCGCACTGTTGAGCCCCTGTATATATTCACAATTCGTTGTGTAAGTTTTGAAGTATTTCGCCCCAAGAAAAATGAGAGTCGAACATACATCTTTCCCCGACTGTAGCTTGTTACCTTAATTGATATCTACATTGATATCTACATACCACTAAAGTTTACTGTGACAATAGGGTATGTATTGGAGAAACAATAAATAAGCTAAAAACGCAGGCACCCGGAGAAACTTTGACTACTGCTACACATTTTTGTATAATACAACTGCAAAGAGTAAACATTTTCATGTCTATGTCTGTCTTTTCATGTCTCAAATTTTCTAAGAACTGTGTGAACTATGTAGTCATATTAACTAAAAATTCCCGCATCACCGTTTTAATATTTCTACTTGAGTACTTCATTCAATAGGATTTGTGGTGAACACAAGAAAAGGTATGTGGAATTTATTGATGTAATAGCACCGCAAATAATTTATTTAGTTTTATTTCAAATAATATTTGCAATGTACGTACACTAGAATAGGTGACATAAAGCAGCCTATACCATTCAAAATAATTAACAAACGATAAAAACATGCGCGATGTAATTGTGAAATAAAAAAAATTCAGCCACGGCCTGGATTTGAACCAAATACCTTTGCACTATAGAAAATAATTTGTGAATACTATTGAAAGATGTACGCACCGGCGCTGGTTAAAAAAAATCCGATAATCGTGAAATAATCGGATTCGACAAGCCGCTCGACTTTTGGCTCTGGAATCGTTAATTTTTCGAATTATTTACTGACAGTTTTACAGTCAATGTATTCTTTAAATGTTGTGCAATCAAACTAAACAATAAAATAATAAGTCATTTTTGAAAATGGTACACCAGAATGTACCCTTAATAAGTGGATAAATAAATAAATAAATAAATAAATAACTCATAAAAAATTAAACAAAATAGTAACTTTTTACAAATATTAAATAATAAATATTACAAAAGGAAGTTAATAGGAGCCAAGTCAATGTGCCCATATAAGGCAGTATTGTTTTTCATTGGCCCCTTCTTGAGAAAAATAACAACACAAAATTAATTCGAATACAAAAGAAAAACAAAATTACACCATATACCTCATAGAGGAACATTTAGCCGCCGCCCACACATCCCGCATGACACTCAAATAAATTGAATATAATAATTTTATTTATTTATCACCATAGAATCGGATATAATTCAAAACAGTTATTATTAATGCATTTAGATTCATTTAGGACATGAGTTCAATTCACTTTAGTAAAAATAAAAATATAAATCGTTTATTAAGGTAAGTATTTATTCTCTATAAAAATGCATATTTATTATAAGATAAAGTTGGATAAATTAAAACAAAGTATACACACATTACATTTACAGTAATGTGGGTTTACTTTGCCAATAAAATCTATTAAATTGTATTTTCTTTTTCATATTTTTAAAACAATATCATGCAGTCGCTACCGGCAGTCACAATAGAAACACTTGTTTCTACGATTAATGAGTGACAAGTGATTCTTAGATTTATGATTGACGAGTAATGAGTGACGAGTGATTTCTTCGAGTGATTAATCCTGAGTGTTACTTATTTCGGGTTAGTTGAGTGATGCCCAACTTTGAGTTTGACGCAAAATTATCGATCGGTCTGTCCGTCTGTCTGTGTATACGATAACAATACAATTGTTTATTTTAGCACTGGTGTGTGCTAGTACTTTTTGTGCAGAACGATGCATAGAATTCAAAAAATTAATTCAATTCAGTGTTCCATTTAAAAAAATTATCTTTCTTAGGACAACCAGTTTGCAATATTTTGTTGCAGATTATGACCAACCGGTGCACAATTTGGATATGGCAGGTAATCACGGTTATTGATCGCTTCTTACGTAATCTTAATCTAAGCCAGAGCCATAAAATTAAAAACCGGTATTGATATATACAATCTTTCTTAGACTGCTGTTTTTCCTTAAAAATCCCAATAAATCAAAAAGTATAAAGTTTACAGTATGTTGTTATTTTTCATTGTTGTAAAATTTTGCGAGGAATTAAAAATTGTGCCGAAATATAGGTTCCATGTAACAAAACATAAGTTTAGGTTTGTACTATCTTATGGAACAGCCTGTATACACGCTAATAGTTTTACAATGTGCGCCTCGGCTTTGTGTATATATGAGTGAATCTGCTTTAACATATCTTCATTAACAGAGGCATAATCTTCCAAGATCGCTCTGTTGAGACACCCTGTATATATTCACAATTCGTTGTGTAGGTTTTGAAGTACTTCGCCCCAAGAAAAGTGGGGGTCGTACATACATCTTTCCGCGACTGTAGCTTGTTACCTTAATTGATATCTACAATGATGATCAATATACTAAACTAGGTGCTGTACTATTCAGGCTTACCACTACAGTTTATTGTGACTAAAGGGTATATATTGGAGATTATAAAAAGCAATAAATAAGGTAAAAACCCAGGCACCCGGACAAACTTTGGCTACTGCTACACATTTTTGTATAATACATAACTGCGAAGAGTTAAACATTTTCATGTCAATGTCGGTCTTTTCATGTCTCAAATTTTCAAAATACTGTGTGTAATATTTAGTCATATTAACTGAAAACTCCCGCATCATATTTTTAATATGTCTACTTGAGTACTTGATTCCATAGGATTTGTGGTGAACACAAGAAAAGGTATGTGGAATTTATAGATATATAGAATTTATTGATGTAATAGCACCGCAAATAATTTATTTAGTTTTATTTCAAATAATATTGGCTATGTGCGCACACTAGAATAGTTGACATAAAGCAGACTTTGCCATTCAAAATAAATAACAAACGATAAAAACATGCGGGATGTAATTTTGAAATAAAAAAATTCAGCCACGGCCTGGATTTGAACCAAAAACCTTTGTATCTCGCGTACCATGCACCACCCAACTGCGTCCGAGAGCAGAAATAAATACGAAAATACTCATATAATATATGTTTCTTGCGCTATCACCTCCGCAACGTTGCCAGCGTTTTTCGGATGTCACAGCGTACGTTGTACGATACAAAACACGAGGTCATATATGCGGAGGTGACTTCGTAGCGGCCGTATCTAGTATGGGCGACACTAGCGCTCGTGATCTACGCTTGAACTAACATGACTTGTCCGTACATATATAATGGACGTTATCGGCTCCGACGCAATTTTTGGATTTGAGCTCCCTGAGCCACCTAGACCACATTTC